>ML794734.1:201324-227804 GCA_009831015.1 Picea engelmannii | reverse complement strand
TGGAGAGCTGAAATACGTTCTCGACCGTTGGATCATATGAAGAATATCGCAGTCATCAGATCATTCTAAAGTGGAAGGACATGATAAGTTGGGTAAAGGGTGTGCTAATCTCAGAAGTTGAGAATCGGGGACTCAGATCTACGGTCGACAGGGCATATAGATTGCGCTAAAATTTAAGACTTAGGTAGATACAAGACACATGAGACTTCTCCATACAACAAAGGATTGCATTAGGATAACTTAGAGCTCTCATACGGATGCCTTCCAAAATTAACAAGCCTCTTTTATAAGCTGAGAGCTCTCCTTTGTATCTTTTTCTACTAGGGATCGTTGTCCTTCACTGTTATTCTCCACTCACTTGTTCGGTATAACAACCTCACATTATTTTGGTACCTGCCAGGGCTCCATGTAGATTCTCTACATCAGGGCCAATCTTAACTTCCCTGGCTAGCTCATCTTCTGTCCACCCCACGTCTTCATTTGTTGCTTGCAATAATAATTCTGAGAAATATATCAATGATTCCTTTCTTTCTTCTAGTGGGATTCTTCTTTGTTTCCAGCGCAACTGACAAAACGCGGACCAACACGCTGAACTTACAAAAATTGGACCGGTGTGCCCTTGATCACCTTTAGACTTGGTGCACTGCTCAACAAAACCCAGTATGATGTGCACACTATGGAATTATTTCGTGCATCTCCTTAGGCGCTCACAAAACTACTGGATGAGCACACTCAAATTTTGTTTGTGCGCGTGTGCAAAAATGGACCCAAAACTTTGGGTGCCAACAATTGGCCCTGCAGTTAATATCTTTATGCCAAAAAATTATGACAAGAAAAATAGTAACCAAGAAACATATTTTTATACCTTGTTGTAGGAGGTCTTCTCAGTGGATCATTTCTATTGGTGAACCTTTGAGATGTTTTGTTGTTCATATAATCATCCTAGGAAACATTCGAAGTACTTCTTGTGGTGGTAGGTCTTATGGGTGGAGCACCCTTTTCAAATTCAACTATGTTGTGAAGCGGAGTGATCTTCTGTTGCTCTTCCCTTTTTTGTTTATTATGTGCTTCATTTTTTGTAATGTTTCCAATGTGATTGGAACTCTTAAGCATATTTTCATAGATTTGAGTCTTCTCCCCTTCTTTTGGTATCTCAGAATCAATATTTTTCTGAGTGTTGTTATAGCCAACACCATTTCTATCAAGCAATGACCTTTGAATATTTAGAATGTCTTCTAGGACTGTTGAACTCTTTTCAAACCTCAGGTTTGTGTTCAATTGGGTGACTATCTTATCTAATTATTCTCTTAGGAAAACAATTTCAATCTCTCTTTCATGGCATATATCCTCCATTTTTTTGAGTTTATTTTCCAACATTTCTTCAATTCTTTTTGCTTCTTCTAATTGTATTTTTAGACCAATAGTTTCAGTTTCACCATTTGGTTCATGATGTTCTCCTTTTTATTTCTTAACTGTTCATTGAGAGATTCATTTTTCTTTCTGATTTTTTTCAGTTCACTTAGAGCACAAATTAGTTCACCTTCAAGATTAACATCTCCTTCCTCATCAAGATCTTTAGTTTTTGTGGTTTCAACATCAAAGAATTCATTGATGGCCATGAATAAGACATCTTTTGTGTTGTTTTCTTCTTCATCATAGGAGTTGCCTTCATCATTGGAATACAATTTTTTTTTGTTTTCTTGCAATTCTTCAATTTCTCATCATTTTTGTCACTTATATAGTGATACTTGGTTTTCCTAAAACTAGAGTCCCTTTTGTAAGGACACTTAGCAACAAAATGTCCTACTTTACCACAAACAAAGCACTTGAAGGGGATCTTACCTTTGTATTTGCAAATTCCTTTCTTGAGTCTCATGATGAAGTTTGCTTCTTCTACGTATGATTCTTCTTCAGAGGAGTCATTTGTTTGGTGTCCTTTTGAGCTTGTCTATTTTGATGCCTTGAATGTTACCTCATGCTTTGATGGATTTTCTTACAAAGTTCTCATTTCATAGGATATTAGGATTCCATGCAATTCATCCATTGTTGGAATATCTAAATCCTTCATTTCTTCAATGGCATATATCTTGGGGGTTAAATCTTGATGGAAGTGTCATGAGAACCTTTTGTACAAAAACTTTTTCATCTATGGTTTCACCCAGTGCTTTGATCGCGTTAAGAGTATCATCCACACGAAGAAGGTAGGATGTTATATCTTCATCTTCTCTCATATTGAGATTTTCAAATCACCCCCTATGGGTTTGTAGTTTTTCCTTCTTGACTTTATCGTTCCCTTCATATGTATTCTGCAACTTGTCCCAAATTTCCTTTGTTTTTCCACAATGTATGACTTTGGTAAATTCTGATCTTGCTAATCCATCCAAAATAGCATTCATGGATTTGGAGTTATTATCACTAAGCGTCTTAGCACCTACATCATATATTTGACTTTCAAAGGCGGTGTAGCCATTCTTGACTGACTACCAGACATCATATCCCAATGAATGTAGATAAAATCTCATTTTGATGCTCGAGAATGCATAATCTGATCCATGAAAGAATGGAGACTTTTTTTTGGAGGTTCTTTCATGGTTGTCCATGTGTGCCATAGGGATCTACCTTCCAATAATTAGACTGTTTCTGAAGGAACCTCACTCTGATACCATTTTTTGGAATATTTAGAAATATCGAGAGGGGGGGTCAATCAGTGTTTCACAATCTTAACAATTATACTACTCCTTCTAACTTCCATTAATCATTCCAAGGGTTATAATTAACAATGAAGATAATTAACTATGTCAACAGAGTCACAATACTCATAAATTTTATGTGGAAACCCAAATGGGAGAAAACCACAAAATAATTCTTCAATAAAATATGATAGGCACCATCCTACAGTTACAATATTTGCAGGCACTAACCTGTTGGAGACATCAATGTCTCTGTCTGAGCACCAACTCAACAATAAGGTTTGCAAGTACCAACCTGAAGGAGGCACCAATCTCCTTGGATGAGCTCCAACTCAACAATGCTTGCAGGAACCAACCTACAACAACAATGTTTGCAGGCACCAACATGCAAAAGACAACAATATTATCAACAATTTTGTAACATCTCTTTCCTTCCTTTACCTGTACAATTTTCTTTCTCTGGATTTGTTGTCTTAGCACTTTCTATCAGTTCACAATATGCATGATTTCAAATGTTCCTTTGACCTTTCACTTCCATCCACCCTTAGACATTCACAACCTTCATCCTTCCATTTTTATGCAACTCGAGAACCTTCAATCCTCAACCTTTTCACTCTCGAATACTCCAACCTCATAGATTCTTCACATCTTTTTCACTTCACTTACATTTCAAAACAGTTTGGCATGGTTATTTATATTGACCATGTTCCTCCAAGAGTTTGTCCACATATGAAATTTTATGGGGTTGGACCTAACTCCCTTTACTTCTTCCTCAAAATCAGGGTTCACAAATCCTTCGCATTCAACACACATACCTCCATGAAAATCGATCTTGGTTCCCTTCTGTTGCATGTGATCTTGTTCACTGGTCTTCAACACTCAACCACTGTCGGATCACCTCTTAAATTAATCCTCAATTGTCGATTTGATCTCCTTCATATCATGACCACCAGGGTGTCGAAACACTAACACTGCCTTGATGCACAACAACCATTAGATATAAGTCTTCATTGAATTGTCACCATCGATCTGCGATTAGGTTCATCAGGATCAACAGGTCTATCGGGTCCCTGGGATATCCAGATATCATCCTATCAGCCTCTCTTCGGCCCTCAAATTCCCCTCCGTTGGAACCCATCCATTCATAAATAAATCCAGTTCGAACAGAGCCTCTTTGATGGCACATATTTAGACGGATCCAACGATCCTCAGATTCTAATATTAATGGCTCCAATCGCATTGGTCCTTCAACCTGCATGATGGTTATCTCTTATCCTTTAATATATTCATGGGATGGCCAGGTGGAGTCCACGATAGATCTATGACTGAGAATGCATCTCTCCTGCATGTCGACCTACGGTCTAGATCGTTCCTCGGAGCTTCTCATCATCAAGGTGCTCCCACTCCGATGACTCATACTCCGACGTATCCAATGATCCTCGAGTCAACATCCATTACTTACACAGGGTTAACCATCACATTAATCAGGGGAGATACCTTTCAAAAATCTAAGATAAAAATACACCAATAAAGAAGAAATAAACCTTACAATTATTATTCTAAATACCTCACCTCTCTTATGTTAATGGGGGCATGTGTGTCCTTCAAGCCCTAGTCAATAGTCTTCACTCACCATAACTTCTTTCCTCTCCACCTCTTTGACTCTTATTGATGTTGATTAATAAAAAATTTTACCTACAAACAAGAAAATATTCTAATGAATAGGAGGTGTTCTTACACTCCTCCTCTACCAATTTTGGGCTCTCTAATCATATCATCTATCAAAAGTTAAGTGCATCTTTATATTTTATGTGCAAGAATACAAGAGTGCACACATAATTATAATTACAACCGAGGTTGAAATTATAATTCCAACCTAGATTGGAATTTCAAAACTAAACGACCCATCAATTTCTATACTTGTTTTCCTAGGTTCAACCAAGATTATTAACACTTTGGAAAAAAAATTAACTATATTACAAGCAAATTGTTTTGTGATGAACAATTCACCCCTCAAATTCCATCCCTAACCCAAGTAGTTGTAATGAGGGTCATATACAAGATCCACGTCATCATAAACCTTGTCATGAAAAATTCACCCATCAAATTCCATCCCTAACCCCGTCAAATTCCATCCCTACCCCAAGTAGTTGTAATGACGTGTCATTACAATCTACACGTCATCATAGGCACCCGTCAAATTCCATTCCTAACCCAAGTAATTGCAATGACGTGTCATTTACAAGGTACACGTCATCATAGGCATTATTCATCAGCATTACTTCACATGCATGTCACGATATCACCATCCCGTCATGACCCGTCGACATGCTACCGACAAAGAATAGTAAAAGTCAAAACATGTTCACGTAAAGGTGGTGAAATGTAATTATGTTTCTCATGAAAAGACGCAGAAAGTGTTTCTTCACATCACATCTTCCCGACAATTTTTTCGACCAATCAAAACCAAACGACGAAATTTATATCCACGTTTTTGTTTTTTTTTTCAAATTTGAGAAAATTAAAATTTTATTGGCTTCCTCGGTTAGGTCTTTTAACGCCGGAAGGCCAATTCGAAAGTCAGATATTTAATTTTTTTTTTTCGTTTTACGGGCCACTATTCCACTCGATGGTATTGGGCGAGTCATAGATTTGAACAGCCGAACATCCTCACACACAAGGTGGAATTGGAAGGGCAAATTGTTCGAAGCAATTTGCCCGTCTAAAACGACTAAATTTTGTTTGTTTTTCCTATCTGTCAATTTTCTTTCTTTTTTAAAACGGTTAGAGACGGTATTGGAGTTGTAAAAATCTTCAAATTTGATTTGAAATTTCCATTTATGTTCATTTGATTTTGATCTTATGTATTTATAAAAGTAGTTTTAGTAATGAATATAAGAGATATTAGTTTTATTTATTTATTATTATTTAGGTTGAAATTTTCTTTTAGTCAGATAGTAAGACCTAAAATCGTTGTCGACTTACTAAGTTTTCATATTCCTTGGATTTGAGGAAATGGGTTAATGGCCCAAAACTCAAGAAACGGGTTAGTCTATGCTCTCATGAATTCTTAGTGGGTCATTTCAAATGGTGTATTTTTTCTTGAATAATGGTAATGAGTTAGTGGACATTTGCATATAGTAGTTAGCGATGACTATTCTCATTGGTGGCTGATAACTGAGTTATGATAGTATTTGTCACCTTCAGGAAAATAATAATAATAATGATAATGATAAATAAATGAGACTCTTTATCTGTAGGGCAATTCAATGAACATAGGTGTCGAGAATATTAGTGGAGGCAGTTAGTTGGCTCAATTTATAGGTGGTTGCTCCTAGTCTTATTGTATTTAGAACATGAAATGATGAAGATAGGTAGCTTTAAAAGTGGCAATGGGACATAAGAAAAAGGGCAACAAAATCTTGCCACCATAAGAAAACTAGACAAAAAATCATGAGGGCTCAAGCGAAGGAAATGCAAGGATCTTGGAACTACCATAGCCATTTTCTAGAGGATATTAAGAAAAAATAGACAAGGTGGGGAGGAAGGTTAGAAACAAAAGAAGAGAGACACCAAATGAAGAATTGGAAGAAGAACTTGGATTCTAGACACAAACTTTTCTATATCAAGAGATATTAAGGTTTTCAGAATGATAGAACTATACTAGACCAACAAATCCCTCATAGCCTAGGTTGTAGATGGGAAAGGGGAGCAACAACAAGAAATAATTAGAGACATCACTGCATAAGAAGTTTGATGCAATTTGCAGGGTTGTTTTCAACCTGCAAATAGTTGTGCCAAGAAAAGAGGAAGACTAGCAAGCTCTAGTGATAGTTGAGGACAAAACTGCTACTACAAAGGGTACCTCATCCAACCCCATCAAGCTAGACGAGGAAGACGAACACCCGATTGCAATCCATAAAGGCTAGATTCCTTTCTAATTCTATGTGTTATGATGATAGCTAGATACTACATACCTAGACATAGTTTCAGTTATACTTTGTGTAGTGATAGTGTAGTCAAAGGAAATTGTCCCGATCCAAAATGTTATGTGTTCTCAAACTAATGTTTTTTGGATTTCCCTGTACTCAGTTTCCATAATGACAAGTTAGAGGTAGTTTTGCTTGTACATTTATTTTGTGCCATATTAATATAGAACCACCTACCTTAAAAATATATATATATTAAAAATAAATTCTAATTCTAATTAACCTATTTTGTAATTACAATTATTAAATGTTATAAATTTGTGATGAAATAAGTTACATACAATTTTTTTTATCATTAAATATGGATGGGATATATAAAATATATGGTATTTTTTTATTAAAATAATAATTTTTTTATAATTTATAATATGAAGGTAACATTTTAAAAATATTTATTAATTATCACAACATAAAACAAATTAATATAAATTAATATTAATTCTTAATGTTTTAAAAATCAAAAGATCTTTTTGTTAATATAAAAAATAGTGCAACATATTTTATACAAACTCTAAGATAATGTGGCTGTGAAATTCAAATGAATGATTTAAAATTTATATAGTTATCAACTATGATAAATTTGATCAATTTGATAGGGAATTTTTTTTTTTTTTTTTAATTAGTTTACTTATTAATAATATACAAAAATTTTCACATTTAACCTTGTCTGGTGTTTATCAAAATAAAAATCAAGCATCATATAGTACTCTAGCTTCAATAGCTAGATGTATGAGAGAGTTTTTATGAGCACACACACACATACACTGAAAACATAACAAGAAAAACAAGAACCTGCAAACAACAACATCCACAAGTCTAAGTAGGAGGTGGCTTGGTTGGGCCCAAATGATTGGAGGTGTCATGCATCTTGGCCTTACCTTTGGTGTCAACCTCCATCTCTTCCTCAAGAAAAATTGGGTTGGAATTGATGTTTGGGGAGCTTGGGGTTCCTACTACCTCAACATATTCTTTCTCATTGTTAGAGCCCCAATTTGTGACTTTAAAACTGATTCCAAAAGAAACTCTACATAGAATGGTGAGTTTTTCTTTTAGTCGCCTACGACTATACAATATTTCATCCTACTTGACTTTATTGACTTCTGTATCCTTCATTGATAGAGCAATGATGGTTTTGGACATCTGGTAAAACTCTATAGATCTAAAAACTTTTGTGTCTATGGATCTGGAAAAACTTGTGTTAGAAACCCAATCATGAAATTCCTTCTTAATTTGATGTTTTGAGGTATGTGCACACATTTTCCTACGCTCATTCACTTACATGTCAATATTCTACTACATTTCCAGTGGAGTTTTCCTTTGAAAGAGATTTATGGCCTACTTCGCAGACCCTTCTTCCCTTGTGTCGAGGGAGCAACTAGGTGCTTGCCTTAAGGGAGGAGGCTTGGGAGCACCTCTCTTTCTCATGCCCCACACACTAGACTCTTGGAAACCTTGATACATATGTTTAGTCATGGGGAAGTTAGGGTTGAGTCGAGACAGAGAGGGAGACGCAAAAGATTCATGGTCTGAGGTAACGCTGGGCTGGAGACCACTGAAATGAAACACATTCAAGCGTAGAGAAGAAATAGAGGAGGGGTGTCTACTAGTTGTTTCTAAACCCAAGGTTGAAAGGAATGAGAAGAAAGCACAAAGAACTGAGTGTTTCCCACCAGACATAAAAATTAAACCAGGTGAAAGGAAAACCCACCCAGAAGGCCAGACACAATGACAACAACCACCACCCAATATAAGGGCCAGGTAGAGGTTAGCAAAAAACTAACTAGTATCGACAAAGGGACATCTGACTTGGATAAATAACTAGTCCTTCCTAGAATAGGTACCGAGTCCGCACCCTTGGGAGAACCAAGAGGCACGACCTTACCTTCAAGCTTAAAAACCTAGATCCCACTAGAAACCATAATCTTTCCTATATGCATAATGAGCATTTCCTTATAGAATAACCAACAAATGTGGGTGCTTACTATCACAGTAAGGAGAGAACTAAACTACTGAAGATATTTTCCACCTTCCCTCACAATCACCATTAACCTCGCACCAAACTGACATACCATGTAATGAAGCTGAACGTCCTAGCTCGTACCTGAACCTAAGTTGTTTGAAGGTCGACGAGACATTTGTCACACCTCTCCCGCGTCAAGTGGCAGGGGCATATGAGCCTCAGTCAATCATCCCATCCAAGGGAATTGGAAAATTTGCTTTCATTTAGTATTATATAGTATAATATAATAATTCATAACTTCTTGTATGAAGAAAAGGAAGATGCATTATATAGTTTAATATGAAGGAGATGTGTAATGTTCATGTTTAAAGTCAATTTGACTAGTTTCATAAGTTGGCCCAATACAAAATTGATGATAACAATGAGATGATGGTTACTATGTACTAAGACCAACTTTGATTTATCAGACCTTAAGAAAAAATGATAAGAATTAATTGGTTTGCTTTAACATTTTGTTTTTATAATCGAAAATATTGGAGATATTATTTCCTAAATCTCCTTGGTTTTGATGAGTTCACAAGTTATGAAAATGAGTAGTGTTACAATTATTTTGACTTTGAGATCTAATGTGATAAGTTCAGAAGTTATGAAGATAAGCAGTGTTAGAATTATTTTGAATTTAAGATCTAATGTGAGCATTGATGGGACCATGAAATTATATCATTTTTACCTATTTATTTAACACTTTTGATAATCTTTAGTCTAATAAAACTAATTATGATCTTCATAAATATCACTTTCCACCTACATAAATATCACTTTCCACCTATCCTAGATACCATTTCCATAAAAAGGTAAATGTGGATTGCATTTTCAATCTTTTCTTGTTTATATAATAAATATTAAAATATAAATAAGGGTTTTTTATTCACAATGTAAATAAAAGTTGCTAGATGCAAATCAATTCAAGGTTACTATTGATCATAGAAGGATTAATAATGATCATTCTTCCATGAATCAATGAGGGAAAATATTAAAGGAACAAATCGAATTTATCAGTTGAAGTACATACGTGGATAGAGCATGAGCAGGGGAACAAAACAAGGAGAAGTTTTGGGGTGCATTTATCCATGGCCACAAATCCAGATATTTCAAATCATGGACCATTAGCATTATGGTATCTTGGGCTATGAGTTCCCTTTGAAAACATAACACACTTTCAATGCACAGTTGGTTATTTGGCCATAGACTTAGGGTTTTTGTAAATACTTTTTATTACAAATTGTTATGTACAGATTCACATTCACAACTATAAATACACAATACCACTCTCATGTTTGGGATATAGAGCTATATTATTGAAATAATGGTCGAGTATTTTGTAAAAAATCTAAATATTTTCAGCAATATATATCCAGTTTTGTTTTGTGTCTATAAGTGATTGCTAAGTACTGTAGCTGAATATTGTGTTTTACTGAGCCTTTTTTGAGTTGGGCCTGCTTCAAAGAGATACACGGTCATTTATATATACCTTGTTTATATTTTATTTACTTCATAAAAAATGTTTATACTTTATCTCTTTTGTTTATAATTATTTTCTTTACACATACATGTCTACATTGCTACTAGATTAGTTTTATAGTATTATATGTGTGCATTTAAATTTAGTTATTTTCAGATTTGATTTCACAATGAAATGATTGTAGATTTTTGTTTTACAAAATAGAGCTTATGAGGAAACAAGTTGTATTTCACAACAAAGAGTAGAAACTTGTCAAACCAAAGACAATCAGAGTAGTGAACTTTAGTTTTAGTTTTCATTTTTACAACTTAGTTTTATTTTGAATAAGGCAGTTTATCTTTTTTATTAGGGATGATATAAAAACCAGTCAATCTTCATATTCTTAACTATGTGTATATGGCACTGGTGTTTCATAAGTTCAATACACACTCTAGTTTTGATAATTAAACGAAGTCTTAGAATAGTTGTCCTTTAAAAAGTCATATTTTAGAGATGTAATTTTTTACGTCGTTGTTGGGGAAACATTAAAAGAATTAAGAATATCCAGTTTATATTGATTTAGGAACCCCGCAACACTACTTTTAAATGCATATAGGAATGAATGCATGGGAATAGAGATCTATAGTGTAAAAACCTGCCATTTTCACCATAATATTTTGTTGTGGGTCTATATTCCACTAAATTCACAAATCATTATAGTTTAGGATCCATGAATAGGGAAAGAGATTCCAGAGGAAGTTTTTGTGGTACAGTAAGAGCCACCCAATAAGCTAACACATTGGCAGGAAGAGGGGGAAGAAGAGGAGGAAGTACTTTTGTAAGTGAACAAAAATATCATGTGGAAGAAGTAGCATCCAATTTGGAAGAAAACTCTCTAGATTATGTTGAACTAAATCCTCCCAAATTACCGATCATAAATGAGAACCTTATATTTAATCTACCTCAGAAGAATCCATAACCTTTGGAGGACCTGTGAATGTTTTTGGAAAAATCCCTTATTATTTATGGCCGAAGAATAAGGAGAAGAAGGTGAAGGATCTCTTCCATAGAATCTTGTCACATTTGAATTTCCTATTAGGGATACAGAGGGTACGACCCAGATGAAAAACATACCACTTGCTACTTTACCCCATTTCCATGGGCTAAGTAGTGAGGATCCAGACACATTTCTCTTTGATTTTGATGTCTTATGATGCAATTATGACTACTGATCCGATGCCCCAAAAATAAAATTGTTTCCAGCTACCCTAAAATATTAAGATTTACGCTAGTTCATGGGGTTGGATGGAAATTCTATACAAAATTGGGAAGGTATGAAACAAGCTTTCCATAAAAAATATCAGGATTATTTCCAAGCTATGGATTTATGAGGAGAAATCTTCAAGATGTTTCAAAAGGAATAAGAGAGTCTGGAAGACTATGTTGAAAGATTCCAATATAATCTTAGATGATCCAAACCAACATCAATTAGATATGAACACACTGCAGACACTTTTTCTTAAAGGTATCTGAGATGAGTGTTTGATGTTTTAAATTTGATGGGGGATAGAGATGTTTCTCAACTACCATATAATACCATTTGTAAGTTATGTAAACAATATTCAATAGGTAATAATAAACATGGAAGGGGGTCTCGGGAAATCCTTTCAAGGATTAGTAAATCCTCAAGGAGTGTAGTTACTCAAGTTGAAATTGGGAATTTGTTCTCTAAGTTCTCTAAGTTCCCAACATCTTTAGTTCTCTAAGTTCCCAACTAGATACCATGAAAATCAAGAAGAAGAAACATAAAGAAACATTACCCTTGGATATATTTTGTCCAAAATGTATTGAGAAGCACCCATTTCGTGAGTGTCCCTTGTATAGTGTATAAATTTGTTCTATTTGTGAGTAGGACCATGATACAAGAAATTGTCCTTCACTACGTAGAGTAAAAACAATTGATCAAGGAACAAGTGAAGGAGTTGAGCAGCTTTGTATTATAAATCAAAAGAGACCTTGGCCAAATCATCTATCAGGTATTCATCCAAATCCTTCTCAATCTTATAATGTCCTTTGGGCCAACCAACAAAACTTGCAAAACCCCTTTGCCACTTGGTATCGATCGACATCATGGCCACAATGGACCCCCCAAGGCCAAAACCAATATTGGCAACAATATTGGCGAGGTTATTTACCTTATGGAAATATGTCACAACAACATCCATAATATTTTACTCCTTAACCACAAATTTCCTTTCAACAGGAACAACCTCAACCACAATTACAATTTCCACCAACCCAACCACCTCAAAGGCCAACTCAAATTCCTGCCCAACCCATTCCTAACCCAAATAATGAAGTAGCTCAGTACGTTGATTTACCTAGTTATTCAACGTATTTTATTTCTCATATAGATCTTCAAGATATTCATCTCTGATCAGGGAAGGTAGTTAATCCAACTTCTCCCATCATTGAGGAACAAGATGATGGGGATAGATTTGTTCAACCAGATAACCTAACTTCTCATATCATCTTAGAACACGATGATGAGGAGAAATTTGTTGAATCAAATAATCCAACTAATAAATATTCTTGATAGAAACAAGTTGGTTCCCCAAAATCAGATCAACCAAGTCATGTTCAAACACCCCCATATCTTGAAAGGTTAACCATTGAAAAATCATTAAACAATATGAATTTGATTTTCTTAGGGAATTGAAAAATGTCCATGTTAAAATTCCTTTGTTCTAGGACATAAAATATGTACCAATCTATGTTAGAGTTGTTAGAGAATTATGTTTGAAGAAACCGAGACAAAAATGAAAGAATCCTCCAATAGTTCAAGTACTTGGTCATTTAGTTGATTTGATGCCTGGAAACATAATTACTACTAAGTACATAGATCCATGAAGTCCTATTGTAGATGTTCACATTAGTAACATTTGAATCTCAAATACTCTAATAGATCTCAGAGTTACTATGAATATCATGACTAAAGAGACAATGCAGAAGCTTCAGATAAATAATCTTCATCAGACCACTATTGTTCTCCAATTATCAGATCAATCCACTATACAACCTAAAGAAATTTTAGAATATGTAGTTATCTCTATAGAATCATGGGACTATCCTGTTGATTTCATGGTTCTGAAACCCAGATCAAATCTTGGGGGATACCCCTTGATTTTTGGAAGGCCTTATTTTGCCACAACTAATGCCCTTATTTGGTGTAGATCCGAAGATATGACTATCTCCCAGGGTATTTCTACTAAGAAACTTACAGTGTATCCACTTGCTAAACCAAGTCCTTCTCATGAAATACCTATATGGATAGGAATGAGGATAATGATGATGACAAAGTTCAACAAGTATTTATGATTGAACCAACTCTTTCCTTTAAATAAAATACTTAAGATGATTGTATTTGTGATCTTATCACTAATCCTTATGTTATCACCTAAAAATCCTCACCAAGCAATACAAGAAATCACCGGAAAAGTCATCAGTTCAATACATAAAAAAGGCATACTCAGTGACACAGATTTTATGAGAAAAACTAAATGAATACAGATTATTAATAGGTGCTTAACACAAAATAACAGAGATATAGTAAAAATGGTTTTCTATTCAATAATGAAATAAGCTGAAAACTGTAAAATGCAGCGAAAACAAGCTTGTTGGAATGGTGGTGGCTTATCTTTGAGAAGACATGTGACGGTTGTGCTCATTCGCAAGAAGATGATTACAATGAGGCTTTGAAGGAATTTTTAAAATAAGCAGGAATTTCAAAAACCCTAGACATCCAAAAACCTAATCCTAGGAGATGAAGCGCCAAAAGTCATGTGGGCCCCGTTTGGGTAAGTTAGTACATCAACTTCCTGGGGTCGTAACGTTTGCATACGATCTCCGTTTTAGGAGTATGATAGCCCGTTAGAAAGGTATTGTTGAGGAGATTCATTTTAGGCACAATAATGAAGGATTTTACATATTGCAAACCTATTTTCCCAAAAAACATCGTTCAGGGCCTCAAAATGGCTCCAGAAATGAAAACTGCTAAAAATAGTAAATTATCAAAATTGCCAGAAAACTGTTTTGAGCCAATTGGAAAAGCTGGGTGGCCACCGATATCCATATGGATCAATCCTCCATCCTTACTAAGCAACAGTCTCCATTGCATTGAGGCCCCCCATCAAATGAGGACATTTATGTTGAATTTGGCCCCAGGTGAGCCACTTGCCTTGGTGCAGGAGTTGCCCTGCTTTGACAACTCGATAAAGTTGGATCCTTTGTTGTAAAGTGCCCTTGATCTGTGTGTACACAATATGATCATTGGATTCCTGTTGTATGCAGTCGGGGTTGAGCTCTGTTTGTGTCAGTTGTTCTGCTACTTCTGAGGTGTCCAATAATGGTGGGAAATAAGGGCGAAGGAGATCCACATTGAACACTGGGTGCAGAACAAGGAAAGGAGGAATGTTGAGCTCAAAAGAATTATCCCCCACGACCTTGGTGATAGTGTACGACCCATAACAGAGTGGGTGAAGCTTCCGATGGGGTCCTGTAAGGCTTTCTTTCTGCAAGTGCAACCAAAATTTGTCGCCCACCTGAAACTTATGTGGCACTCGATGTTGATCATGGCGTTGTTTATACTTGTCATTGGACTTATTTAGGATATCTTGAACCTGTTGGCGGATGTGCTGGATTCGCTCAATGAATTGGGTGGCTTTGTCAGCTTCAGTTGGAGCAGGAGATGAGTCGGTCGAGGTGACCTCAAGGGGAAGTGCAACATCTATGGGACCCAATGGTTGGAATCCCAACCCCACCTAAAAGGGGCTGTGGTCGGTTGAGATATGTAGGGCTCGGTTGTAACTATGTTGGACATAGGGAAGGCTCTCATCCCATGTGTGAGGGTGCTTTGAATTATACATGTGAAGGATATGCACAGTAATTCGATTTACAACCTCGGTTTGGCCATCTGTCTAGGGGTGGAAGGTCGTGGATTTGGTGAGCTTGGTGTCCAACAGTGACCAGAGGCTTAACCAGAATGTGATGAGAAATCGACTGTCCCGATCTGAGACAATGGTTTGTGGTATTCCAAAATCTACCCAGACTCGTTCAAAGAAGATCTTGGCAATGGCCTCTTCTGTGATGTTCTTCTTGCAGGAAACCATAATCGCCATCTTAGAAAAGAGATCAACAACCACAAAAACACAGTCATTTCCCCGCTTGGTGGATGGGAGGCCTGACATGTAGTCCATTGAGATGGATTCCCATGGCCTATCAGGAGTAGGAAGAGGGGTGTACAAGTCCTGTTTCTTAATGGTCGGTTTGACAATAGTGCAGGTAGTGCAGGACATGATATACTTGTTGACCTCTTGTCGAAGTTTCGGCCAGTAGAAATGTTTCTGTAGCATCACCATTGTATTTTCGATGCCAAAGTGTCCTGCCACCCGACTGTAGTGGAATTCCCATATCATCTTCTCTCACTTGCTTGATGGAACACATATATGGCCCAAACGACACAACAACCCATCCTAAAGATGGAAATTATTGACAACTGCGTTTGCACCCAACATTTGGTAGGTGGTGGTGAAGTTCGGGTCTATCTCATAGAGTTGGGGCCATCCAGAGGTCTCATGGACACAAGAGTCTAGCACTGTGGTGAGTGCCACGACTGGAGGTTTTCTAAGGAAATCAGTGACGCAATTGGTGCTTCCTATTTTATACTTGATGTTGAGGTGGAATTGTTGCAAGTATGTGGACCAATTTTGATGGCGGTCATTCTACAATTTTCCCTATGTCTGCATGAACTGCAGTGGCTTATGATCAATGTGGATGAATGTCTCCTTCCCAAGAATGTAATGTCTCCACTGGCGGCAGGCTTGTACAATGGAGTACATTTCTTTTTTGTAAGTAGGGTAGTTATGGACAACATCTGAGAGTGTCTCACTATGATAGGCCATGGGGTGGCCGTGTTGAGTGAGAACGACGTCCACAACATAGTTTGAAGCATCTGTCTCGATCTCAAAGGGCTACTGCAGGTCTGGTAGTGAAAGTACTGGGGCTAAGCACAAGGGCCACTTCAAATCATTGAATGCTTGTTGTTGGGACTGGCCCCACAAAAATTTTTCCTTACCACCACCCCTGTTTATTTGGTTGAGGGACCATGCAATATGGGAGAATTCCGACACGAACCTGCGGTAGAAATTGGAAAGGCCCAAGAAGATCTAAAGCTCAGTGAGTGTGGTTGGGGCTGGCCAGTCACAGATGACTTGGATCTTGGCTGGATCCACATGTACACCATGCTGATCAATGATGTAGCTCAGGTAATGGACCCTGTCCATGCCGAAGGAGCATTTTTCCAAGTTGGCGTATAACTTGTGCTACCACAGGGTGTGCAGAACCTGCTAAATATGTTGCAAGTGTTCGACCCAAGTCTTGTTGTAAATGATAATGTCATCCAGATACACCACTACAAAAGTATTGGTGAATGGTCGCAGGATATATTCCATCATCCTCATGAAAGTGGCTGGAGCATTTGTCAAACCAAAGGGCATGACCAACCATTCAAAAAGGCCTTCCTTTGACTTGAAGGTGGTCTTCCATACATTTGTTTGTTCTATCGGGACCTGGTGGTAGCCATACTTTAGATCACTCTTACTGAAGTATTTGGCCCCCGTGAGTTGATCAAGGAGGTCGTCGATTCGGGGAATCGGGTACCGGTTTCTGACTGTGATTTTATTCAGAGCCCGGTAATCAATGCAGAGTCACCAGGTTCCATCTTTATTCTGTACCAACACGATTGGGCTCCTGCAAGGTGATGAACTGGGACAGATGTGCCCCTTGTGGAGAAGTTCTTAGATCTGTCGCTTGATCTCCTCATTCTCTAATAGAGAGCGACTTTGAGGAGCGCAAAAGTAATATTTTCTCTATTCGAAAGTTATGGACATAAAAATACCCTTCTAGTAGATTCCACCACTTGTCTATGACATCTGCGTCTATATAAACTTCAAATATATGAACATCAAAGTTTATTTGTACCTTGAAGGGGGCAACACCTCCATTCGAAGAAGATGTGTCGCCTATTAGTAGTCACCGAAGGATTTGCGCGAAACTATCCATCATCTCATTCCTCTGTTGCGTGAGGGATTCCTCAATCAACAGTTTAAAAGGATCTCATGTCCCATCATCTTTATTTTCTCCTTCCATGAGAGGTCACGTTGGCATGCGAGAGATTTTTTCCTCAACATAAACAAGCTCGAGATCCAATTCTTTGTACTTCGACCTCGTTGGGGACATGCATTAGGCGACAAGGAGAAAACCGCTTTGATACCACCGATCCAGATTTTATGAGAAGAAAAAAATGAATACAGATTATTAAGAGATGCTTAACACAAAATAAAAGAGATACAGTAAAACTGGTTTTCTATTCAATAACAAAATAAGCTGAAAACTGTAAAATGCAGTGAAAACAAGCTTGCTGGAATGGTAGCGACTTATCTCTGAGAAGAGATGTGGCAGTTGCGCTCATTCGCAAGAAGATGATTACAAGGAGGCTCTGGAGACCTTTTTACAATGAGCAGGAATGTCAAAAACCCTAGACATCCAAAAACCTAACCCTAGGAGATGAAGCGCCAAAAGTCATGTGGGCCCTGTTTGGGTAAGTTAATACATCAACTTCCTGGGTTCGTAACTTTTGCATATGATATCCATTTTAGGTGTATGATAGCCCATTGGAAAGGTATTGTCGAGGAGATTCATTTTAGGTGAAATATCAAAGGAAATTTCATATTTCAAACATGGTTTCTCAAAAACATCGTTTAGGGCCTCAAAACGGCTCCGAAAGTGAAAACTACTAAAAATAGTAAATTATCAAAATTGCCAGAAAACTGTTTTGAGCCAGTTGGAAAAGGTGGGTGGCCATCAATATCCATCTAGATCACTCAGAAGTATTGATAAAGATCACTCAGAAAAATCAAGAAATTCAGGAAATACAACTATAAGGACTCAACACAACTTCCCAAAAGATAATTCACACCATAAACACAATTAGTGTGACCTTACATGAAAGTATTCACACTGATAGTGCATTAGTGCAAGTGGAAAAAGAAATGTTCGCACAATTAACATGACAATGTAATTTCTCGAATAGAGTAGGCGCATTCATAGTGTTGACCTACACTCACCTCCCACCGGTCACAGAGTCGACCCTACAAATTCAAGTTCACCTAACTTGGGGACTACTCCAATGTTTAGATAATCCCCATTCACACATAAAACAAGTTATATTAAAGGATGATAAGAGGTTATTTAATGGATTTCATGTTATGCATTACAAGAGGATAGAAAATGTAGATTTATGCTGCAGAATTATGAATCAGAGCATCCATTTCCCACTCCCAATTTCATCCATCACACCATAGCTTGAACTATTAGAGGAATTGAGCATCTTGCCACTCGAGAGCTCATTTCATTGGTTCATATCACCACTTGTAATGAAGAGAATAATAGAGTTTGTGCTAGGAAGGGAAAGGGAGCTCCCAAGGAGGAAGGATAGATACCATTCATACTTTCATTGTCTCTACATTGTTCTCAATCAAATATCTATCTGATTGGTAAAAATTCCTTGTGTTTTCAATTTTTCCCTATATCTTACTGCTTATGAATTTATTCATGCATTTATTTACACTTATTTACCATGCATGATTAACTATTAACTAAAATTTTGTGTCATTAACTTCCTATGGTGACATTTGGATTATTATTTCTCCACAACCATGCTATATTCATCCCAAAATAGATGGAAAATTCATTGGGGATCGAATCCAAAATATCTAGTTTCACAAACCATAGATCTCTAGAGACCTCTGGTTTCCAATCCCATTATCACTGGAGACTTCCCCTCCGACCCCACCTAATTCATCGATAAGACCTCGGCAATAGATTCTTCCTCCTCCTAGCGACATAGATACATATACAATAGTGCATATCTATTACCTTTCTTCCCACAAAGAACCACTTCCTGTGGTGGAACCAATAGTCCCTGTTGATGATAGTATCATCATCCATGTCGAGCGATTTATATGCTAATGAATTCGATATAAAATTGTCAACCCGGGGCTCGTAAGCTTCAAGGTGCAAGCATAATATATGCAGGATGAAAGCAAGCTAAACTATTCTAATGATTGGAAAAGAAACAGATGACTGAACTTGAATTGCATGAAATAAATGAAAGCATGAAATTGCATAAATTAAACCTGATTGAGGAAGCATGAAATTGAATTGCATGACATAAAAGAAAGCGTGAAATTGCATAAACTAAACCTGATTTATAAAGCATGAGATTAGACAAAGAAAAGAACATTTATAACATAAATAACAAACATATGTGAGCTCACATAAATTCTAAATTAACAACTCAAAATAAGAAATCTATTATGGATAAATTGATCTAAAACTCTATTACAACATGATGAAATCCATGACTTACTCATTATCTCAAGAGCAAAGACTAACTATGTTCTCCTTCAATTTCTCTCTTCTTCTCTTCCTCTCCTCCTCCTAAAATGAGGAGAGAGCCCTCTTATTTATACATGAGTGCTTTGAAAACAAGATAAGCAACTCATAATTACAATTCCACTTTTCTCTCAACCAATTTTCTATAATTACAAAATACTTATCCTCTCCACTTTTCTCTAAACCAATTTTCTATAATTACAAAATACTTATCCTCTCAAATACTCTCCACGTTTCTCTCAACCAATTTTCTATAATTACACAAATTCTCTCATGATATTCCTCCTTGAAATTAGCTTGAATTATCTCCTTCAAATTATGAAAAGATGGATAAAACATTCGAGAAACTTTTGAATACTCCTTGTTTGAAAGATTCAAATATCCCTACATTACAAAGCTCACACAAATATTTGAGATATATATGGAAAATATATTGATTCTAATATTTAATCACAAATTCTCTTTTAATACTAAAATAAACGATTTGGAAAATAATAAGGCTAACCCCATATTTAATTATGAAATGGTATTAATGAATAATTTATGGAGTGGTAGAATATGGATAAATGTGAAGAATTGTGAGAAAGGAAAAGAGGATGGAAATGCGAAAATTCTGAGACTCAACATACCCCTCAACTAAACTTGTTGCATGTCCTCATGCAACCTTGCATAAAAAAAATTCTACTCAATTTTGGCTTTGCATGATTATAATTTTTTGAACAATAAAGAGGATGAAAATTCCCTCCCCCACCCCAATTGATCTAGTTGCATATCCTCATGCAACCTTGCATGGTTAGTTTTTGGGAATTTTGGCTTCTTAATGAAATCATTCCATGATCTGAAATGCATGAGTGGCAGTGTTTTTCTTATCGTTGGTTCTTGTGTGACAACCATGAATATAATAAATGTTGGTTCTTGTGTTAAAAACATTACTTGTGTCTTTTCTGCAATACATAATATTTGAAAGCATGCATGCATTGGAAATGATGAACCATACATTAGAAAACCTTTTCTTCATGTTATGAATCATGCCAAAATAGAGCAATATATGGAATCAAGGTGCAACAAGGTGTAGTTTGGAAGATACATGTTGATCAATGGTAAGTGAAATGACATATGGAAAATGGAATCAAATGGTAATGAATATACCCCTCCAAATCAATATGTGTTATGTGTACGAAAAGGCGAAAGGAAATGGAACATGGTGAGGGAATTTTCCAAATTCATTCACTCTAGCATGTAAGGAATTTCATGATTAAAGAGTAGAAAACAACATACCACCACTTACCCAAAAAGTAGATGAACCATGCAAGAGGGATGTAGTTGCCACTAGATCAGGAAAAATGTGACTATTGTTGTTGTTGCGACTGGATCATGGGATGTGAAGTGAAGGAATCTAAACTGTTGATTGGTTGTATGAATCAAAAGATGAAGTCTGAAAGTGGAACTGTGGTACTCTCATATGGATGGAAAAATACTGCTGCAACTGTTGATGGAGTCATGGAAAAGTGTATAGTCTTCACCTGCTACAAAACCTGATGGTATAATTCTAGTCATGCGAATGAATGTGTCGATGTCGAGCATGAAAATAAGTCATTGGATTACTGACCATTGATGAATGTCGTTAACCAATGAGAGGAAAACTCATCATTGATGTCAATGAGTGCCAAGGTACCTAAGTACATCTTGCGAAATGAGAATGAATGAGATGATGTTGAGCCACTTGCAAGATCTAACAATCGTGGGACATTGATGTATTCCCATGATTGTCAGTGATATAACTTTCCATTAAGGCATGCAAGACTCACGGTACTCATAAGGACTCTAGTCTTTATCCCAGATAAGGTGATGAGGTTGATGGGGAAAGACTTGTTGAAAGGTGGGCCTTAAGGAATCCCACATCAGTCAATGCGAGTTGTACAAAATGATTTGTCGGACTATAGATGAAAAGATCTCGGTAGAAACAGGGTTTATGAAAAAGAAAGCAGGATAATGTAGTCATTGAAAGGGAATTGAATGGTTTTATCTGCAAGGAAAATATATGAACTAAAAATAGGGAAAACTGTATGCGACTCAGAAAGGTAGGCATGTGTGAAGTCATGATGGATAAGATAGTGAAAGGTGGACTTCAATACATGGAGGATGAATAAGCTTGGAAGAAGAAGAGTAAGTGATCATGTCATGGCGTAAATGGTTTTCTTAAATATGGTTGTGTAGCAAGAAATGGCATGACATGTGTGATGAACAATTAAGCTCCTTCAAGATTTTAATGAGGCATGTCTTCTGGAAATAGTGGTGATCCTTGAAAATCACTTTCGCATGAGAGTTTATCATCTTCAAACCTGTAAAAGGTTAGCACTAATCCTGCAATAAATATTGTGAGATCATCGAAAAACATAGTGCAAAAAGGAGTGCTAGAAAACCAATCTAAAAAATGAAATACATTATTTACCGATTGGCCATGACGTATTTGTGACAATGGTCTTCGTGAATACCTGTTTAAGTGACTTCAAGGAAAACAATAAAAGAATAAGAAATGAAAGCGTGAAGTAATATCGTTTTTAGGAAGTTTTGGTGATCCATTTGCAAAATCACTTCAACATGAAATTGATCATCTTTGAACCTGAAAAATGTTAGTACTAAACCTGCAGCAAAATTGTGAGATCATTGATAAAAAGCAGGAACTAGTACGAATGTAAGCAAATCAAATTTAAAAAATAAAGTGTGTTTTTACCTCTCACCATTGCACGCTAATTTTTTCATCGATTGTTGTTTGAATTGACTCAAAACATGCCAAAGAAAATATTATTTTTGGGAATTAGGAAATGTCCATTTGCAATTTGTTTTTATTTTTACAATGTTTTTATTTAAATTGTTTTTGAATTTTTTCCTTTTTATGGTTTTTCTTTTTATATTTTTTTATAATAAAAAAAAACAATTAAAAGAAAATTATTTGGTTTTGTTTTACTTTGTTGTGTTTTAATTGTGATCAGTTTATAAAACACACACACACACACATAAACTAATTTAAGTTTTTTTTTCTAAGTTTCTTAATTGTTTTGTGAATTAAAGAAAAATAAAGAAGAAATTAAAAATGCCAAAAAAATGCTTAACTCTATTGTTATCCAAATTTGAATTGAAACCTACCAAGATTTCCAAATGCGAAGGCGAATGGAGGCGCCAACGTATTGTGGAGATGGTGTAATGATTTTCATTTCAAAGTACAAGATCTTGTTCATTGAACCAAACCTAGATTTCAGGCGATTTTTCTTTGCTTGGAGTTACAACACATGCACCCAACTATCCTATTGTTGGGCCGATGAGAAAAAAACATGTGGTTGCTTGTCATCCATACAAGACACTTCTGAAATCCAATGACAAGATGCGATTTTAATAACTGTCTTGCACGGGTATTGAAGCAACAAACCACAACAACCATCTCATTCAACAATGATGGAAAATGTCCTGTCACACACTGGAACTGGAATTGAACGAGTAGTCAGATCCATACTACTTTAAATTAGGCTTCCTTAAGAATTATGGTAGTAAATATTGCCTGGAGTAGGAAAAGTACTGTGGCAGTGGAATCATTTAATAGAAGTGTGTAACAACTCACCTGTGCTTGACCTATAAGTTCGTCGGAATCAAGGTAGTTGACACTCCAAATTCATGAAGTATGCAACATAAAAAACATGAAAAAACACCTCGCAATAGTTGTTGAATATGAAGCACTACCATCTATGATGGTTCCAAAGAAATTTAGCAAGCATGCTGGACACTTTCCAATGAACATTCTGCCACAATTTCATTAAATTAATCGGGATTTTAATAAATATCTCAAGTCGGATTCTTGTCTCAAAACCCAAGGAATTTTCAACACTTTTTATGGAGTACCTTGAAGGTTGCAATCTCGTTTCTTCCTCCTCTTAACTAGAAGAAAACTCACTGTTGGTCCAATTTCACACAATAGTTGTGCATGTTGCCATGAACTGCATTTGTATCTACATTTTCTGTGTAGGCCGCATTAGGCACATGAGATTTGACATTAATCCATTGATCAATCAAATCTAGTCAAGCCATAAAATGTCCATATCTATGCCCGCCCCTCGAGAAAGAATTTTTTTTGCATCTACCAACTCACTAGATAGTTCATTGAAACCTGCTTATGGAATGGATGCTTGGATGACTTGTAATGCACAATTTGTAGCAAGCCTTGCTGACCTCGCTACAAATGCCTCCACCACAACTGAAGGCTTCAACCAACGTCAAGAAATCCTTTTCTTCCAAACATAGAAAACATTTTTCTACATCAAAGAATAGCCATTTCATCCATTCACCTACAAATCAGAAGGCATAAGCTATAGCCATCAAGAAACACCCACGAAATAAATAACAGGGTAATGAAATAGCAGTGAAACCGACATCTAAAATATTTTTTGTGTATGTGTGCTCATGTGGGCTCATGCGGTTTTGAAATAGTAAAAAACTTCCGCGAAGGGACTAAGTCAATACGTGGAAGAAGCATCGTCGATATCTTCGTTCGATTAATTAATTTTTACTATTTCGGGTCTAGTTACAACAAACACACCCTTCCCCTTGCTGGCTAGATGGCTAGAACCGTTTGCCTCCAGTTACTACTATCACTGTGGGATTCACTGACTATCACTATGGGAATAATGCGACCAGAAATAAGCATAAAGGAATTGGTATGATAGGACTTTCCTGAAAGAGGACACATAAAGTAATGATGAAACACACTTATGAAAGCGGCCATCATATATGCTCAAAGAAACCTTACATTACTGGGTCCTCTGGTGGTCTATATGGGATCTATCAACTATATAAAGGCTGGTGCTTAAACTGTCCTTTCTTCAATGGATGGATCTGTCTACGCTTATGTACCAAAAGTTGGAACAGTCGCCTATGCTATTGGGTATGCTTATAGATCTCGATCACGAAGGTCCTAATCCAGATAACTATCTTGAAAGGCAGAACTTGGTGGACTTGATAAAAATCTATATATGCACATTTTTTTTTTTAAGTCTAATGCTCGACCAAAGGGAGCGCAAGTAGGCTCGACCATTATGGGAGAGGGATTTTGATACTTTCATTTGCTGGCTCAAATTTGAAACTTCACCCTTTCTAATCAAATCAAAATGTCGATGATACTGTTCTCTGGAAGACGTAAACAAAAGAGCACAGAGTTATTTATCTTGTTTTCAAGATGTTTCTATGTGGGGCGTTTGCTGAAGAAAATAACTCAGTCACTACAACCTTCTGAGATTTCAGTAAACCAATGGACAACCATTCTCTAGGAGCTGCGAATGAATGGGAACCTTTTAAATCCACATCTTCATGTTTTTATTGTGTTGCAAGTTTCGGCATGGGCACAAGCTTCAATCTAGAAACAAAGGCCTTGCAAAATACAATCAATCTCAAGCTTGACAGTTTCAACGTGAATTTTTTTATCTCATATAAAAACACAACTGTAATTTTTTAAAGTTTTGTTTTGTTTTGTTTTGTTTTTTTAATTTTGTATCACTAGTTTTAAAAAATAAAAAATTTAGATGAAGGTTTTTAGCAAATGGGGATCCCAACTCAGAAATTAAATCAATTTTAGATGTTATTTTTCCTGAAAACGTTAGGCACATGCTACTTTCTGATTCTCGAGATTGCACAAAGAGCGGAGGAGAGCATACTTATTCATACTTATTAAAAACTTAATGCAATAAACTGAAAATAACATCCTACCTACTCTATGGTAATTAGAAGTTATAAATTAATTATGTGTAAGAAAATTTCCAATTTAACCATTTGGGTAATAGGAGCAATAATATATTCACATGAAATTTTGAAAATTGAAAACTAAAATGTATATAAGTGTGAGAAATCAATTGCGGTAAATGCGATACAGAGAAATACGAAAGAAAACATTGAACTCTCCTGATACTCGCTTGAAACCACCGTTCAATGAGGCTTTCGTATGTGTGATTTCCGTTCCGATTCAACTTACATGCATTCTCTTGTTGGTCCTCCTCGATCTGTTGTTTGAATAGTTGTTCCTCATTTGATTCTTCGAATGTCGATTCTTCTTTTGATTCAAGAGGAGAGGCTAAATCTTTGATTGCTACAAGATCTCATCTTCTTGAGAAGATGGGATCCCGACTTTTGCTAGGATCTGAGAGAGTTGTTCCAAGGTTATACTCATTCTAAAATCATCTTACTGGTATTCAAATTAGTTACTACAAATGGAAAATTGGTACAAAGCAGTACAATACATTATGAAACAATACTAGTGCAAAAGTAGCGTAAAATCATAGATGAACAGGTACAAAATCAAAAGCAAACTCGTATAAAAGCATAAACTAATTCAAAATGAAAGAAATGAAACTTGCATAAAAGAAAACACTCTTGCAGTAAAATAAGCACACTGGCAGGAAAATAAATTACGGGAAAGTAAACACACTATGTAGGAAAAACAAATGCTTGCGGGAAAGTAAATTGCAAGAAAGTAAATAAAATGAGAAAAGTAAACAAACTAAGAACATTAAGAAAATTTGCAGAAAAATTAAACACTCTTGCGGAAAGGGAATGACAAGGCTTTGGAGAGACCCATAAAAATGGATGCGCAGGTTCTTACCTCTCGTCTTAAGGTTTCTCCTCCTGCTTGTTGTGTAATCAAAGGCAACTTACGTACCTAAGCTCTAATCCCTTTAGCACCTCCCCGACAACGACGCCAAAATGTCAAGCGATTTATATGCTAATGAATTTGACATAAAATTGTCAACCCGGGGCTTGTAAGCTTCGAGGTGCAAGAACAATATATG
>ML794734.1:159406-201224 GCA_009831015.1 Picea engelmannii | reverse complement strand
TGGAGAGCTGAAATACGTTCTCGACCGTTGGATCATATGAAGAATATCGCAGTCATCAGATCATTCTAAAGTGGAAGGACATGATAAGTTGGGTAAAGGGTGTGCTAATCTCAGAAGTTGAGAATCGGGGACTCAGATCTACGGTCGACAGGGCATATAGATTGCGCTAAAATTTAAGACTTAGGTAGATACAAGACACATGAGACTTCTCCATACAACAAAGGATTGCATTAGGATAACTTAGAGCTCTCATACGGATGCCTTCCAAAATTAACAAGCCTCTTTTATAAGCTGAGAGCTCTCCTTTGTATCTTTTTCTACTAGGGATCGTTGTCCTTCACTGTTATTCTCCACTCACTTGTTCGGTATAACAACCTCACATTATTTTGGTACCTGCCAGGGCTCCATGTAGATTCTCTACATCAGGGCCAATCTTAACTTCCCTGGCTAGCTCATCTTCTGTCCACCCCACGTCTTCATTTGTTGCTTGCAATAATAATTCTGAGAAATATATCAATGATTCCTTTCTTTCTTCTAGTGGGATTCTTCTTTGTTTCCAGCGCAACTGACAAAACGCGGACCAACACGCTGAACTTACAAAAATTGGACCGGTGTGCCCTTGATCACCTTTAGACTTGGTGCACTGCTCAACAAAACCCAGTATGATGTGCACACTATGGAATTATTTCGTGCATCTCCTTAGGCGCTCACAAAACTACTGGATGAGCACACTCAAATTTTGTTTGTGCGCGTGTGCAAAAATGGACCCAAAACTTTGGGTGCCAACAATTGGCCCTGCAGTTAATATCTTTATGCCAAAAAATTATGACAAGAAAAATAGTAACCAAGAAACATATTTTTATACCTTGTTGTAGGAGGTCTTCTCAGTGGATCATTTCTATTGGTGAACCTTTGAGATGTTTTGTTGTTCATATAATCATCCTAGGAAACATTCGAAGTACTTCTTGTGGTGGTAGGTCTTATGGGTGGAGCACCCTTTTCAAATTCAACTATGTTGTGAAGCGGAGTGATCTTCTGTTGCTCTTCCCTTTTTTGTTTATTATGTGCTTCATTTTTTGTAATGTTTCCAATGTGATTGGAACTCTTAAGCATATTTTCATAGATTTGAGTCTTCTCCCCTTCTTTTGGTATCTCAGAATCAATATTTTTCTGAGTGTTGTTATAGCCAACACCATTTCTATCAAGCAATGACCTTTGAATATTTAGAATGTCTTCTAGGACTGTTGAACTCTTTTCAAACCTCAGGTTTGTGTTCAATTGGGTGACTATCTTATCTAATTATTCTCTTAGGAAAACAATTTCAATCTCTCTTTCATGGCATATATCCTCCATTTTTTTGAGTTTATTTTCCAACATTTCTTCAATTCTTTTTGCTTCTTCTAATTGTATTTTTAGACCAATAGTTTCAGTTTCACCATTTGGTTCATGATGTTCTCCTTTTTATTTCTTAACTGTTCATTGAGAGATTCATTTTTCTTTCTGATTTTTTTCAGTTCACTTAGAGCACAAATTAGTTCACCTTCAAGATTAACATCTCCTTCCTCATCAAGATCTTTAGTTTTTGTGGTTTCAACATCAAAGAATTCATTGATGGCCATGAATAAGACATCTTTTGTGTTGTTTTCTTCTTCATCATAGGAGTTGCCTTCATCATTGGAATACAATTTTTTTTTGTTTTCTTGCAATTCTTCAATTTCTCATCATTTTTGTCACTTATATAGTGATACTTGGTTTTCCTAAAACTAGAGTCCCTTTTGTAAGGACACTTAGCAACAAAATGTCCTACTTTACCACAAACAAAGCACTTGAAGGGGATCTTACCTTTGTATTTGCAAATTCCTTTCTTGAGTCTCATGATGAAGTTTGCTTCTTCTACGTATGATTCTTCTTCAGAGGAGTCATTTGTTTGGTGTCCTTTTGAGCTTGTCTATTTTGATGCCTTGAATGTTACCTCATGCTTTGATGGATTTTCTTACAAAGTTCTCATTTCATAGGATATTAGGATTCCATGCAATTCATCCATTGTTGGAATATCTAAATCCTTCATTTCTTCAATGGCATATATCTTGGGGGTTAAATCTTGATGGAAGTGTCATGAGAACCTTTTGTACAAAAACTTTTTCATCTATGGTTTCACCCAGTGCTTTGATCGCGTTAAGAGTATCATCCACACGAAGAAGGTAGGATGTTATATCTTCATCTTCTCTCATATTGAGATTTTCAAATCACCCCCTATGGGTTTGTAGTTTTTCCTTCTTGACTTTATCGTTCCCTTCATATGTATTCTGCAACTTGTCCCAAATTTCCTTTGTTTTTCCACAATGTATGACTTTGGTAAATTCTGATCTTGCTAATCCATCCAAAATAGCATTCATGGATTTGGAGTTATTATCACTAAGCGTCTTAGCACCTACATCATATATTTGACTTTCAAAGGCGGTGTAGCCATTCTTGACTGACTACCAGACATCATATCCCAATGAATGTAGATAAAATCTCATTTTGATGCTCGAGAATGCATAATCTGATCCATGAAAGAATGGAGACTTTTTTTTGGAGGTTCTTTCATGGTTGTCCATGTGTGCCATAGGGATCTACCTTCCAATAATTAGACTGTTTCTGAAGGAACCTCACTCTGATACCATTTTTTGGAATATTTAGAAATATCGAGAGGGGGGGTCAATCAGTGTTTCACAATCTTAACAATTATACTACTCCTTCTAACTTCCATTAATCATTCCAAGGGTTATAATTAACAATGAAGATAATTAACTATGTCAACAGAGTCACAATACTCATAAATTTTATGTGGAAACCCAAATGGGAGAAAACCACAAAATAATTCTTCAATAAAATATGATAGGCACCATCCTACAGTTACAATATTTGCAGGCACTAACCTGTTGGAGACATCAATGTCTCTGTCTGAGCACCAACTCAACAATAAGGTTTGCAAGTACCAACCTGAAGGAGGCACCAATCTCCTTGGATGAGCTCCAACTCAACAATGCTTGCAGGAACCAACCTACAACAACAATGTTTGCAGGCACCAACATGCAAAAGACAACAATATTATCAACAATTTTGTAACATCTCTTTCCTTCCTTTACCTGTACAATTTTCTTTCTCTGGATTTGTTGTCTTAGCACTTTCTATCAGTTCACAATATGCATGATTTCAAATGTTCCTTTGACCTTTCACTTCCATCCACCCTTAGACATTCACAACCTTCATCCTTCCATTTTTATGCAACTCGAGAACCTTCAATCCTCAACCTTTTCACTCTCGAATACTCCAACCTCATAGATTCTTCACATCTTTTTCACTTCACTTACATTTCAAAACAGTTTGGCATGGTTATTTATATTGACCATGTTCCTCCAAGAGTTTGTCCACATATGAAATTTTATGGGGTTGGACCTAACTCCCTTTACTTCTTCCTCAAAATCAGGGTTCACAAATCCTTCGCATTCAACACACATACCTCCATGAAAATCGATCTTGGTTCCCTTCTGTTGCATGTGATCTTGTTCACTGGTCTTCAACACTCAACCACTGTCGGATCACCTCTTAAATTAATCCTCAATTGTCGATTTGATCTCCTTCATATCATGACCACCAGGGTGTCGAAACACTAACACTGCCTTGATGCACAACAACCATTAGATATAAGTCTTCATTGAATTGTCACCATCGATCTGCGATTAGGTTCATCAGGATCAACAGGTCTATCGGGTCCCTGGGATATCCAGATATCATCCTATCAGCCTCTCTTCGGCCCTCAAATTCCCCTCCGTTGGAACCCATCCATTCATAAATAAATCCAGTTCGAACAGAGCCTCTTTGATGGCACATATTTAGACGGATCCAACGATCCTCAGATTCTAATATTAATGGCTCCAATCGCATTGGTCCTTCAACCTGCATGATGGTTATCTCTTATCCTTTAATATATTCATGGGATGGCCAGGTGGAGTCCACGATAGATCTATGACTGAGAATGCATCTCTCCTGCATGTCGACCTACGGTCTAGATCGTTCCTCGGAGCTTCTCATCATCAAGGTGCTCCCACTCCGATGACTCATACTCCGACGTATCCAATGATCCTCGAGTCAACATCCATTACTTACACAGGGTTAACCATCACATTAATCAGGGGAGATACCTTTCAAAAATCTAAGATAAAAATACACCAATAAAGAAGAAATAAACCTTACAATTATTATTCTAAATACCTCACCTCTCTTATGTTAATGGGGGCATGTGTGTCCTTCAAGCCCTAGTCAATAGTCTTCACTCACCATAACTTCTTTCCTCTCCACCTCTTTGACTCTTATTGATGTTGATTAATAAAAAATTTTACCTACAAACAAGAAAATATTCTAATGAATAGGAGGTGTTCTTACACTCCTCCTCTACCAATTTTGGGCTCTCTAATCATATCATCTATCAAAAGTTAAGTGCATCTTTATATTTTATGTGCAAGAATACAAGAGTGCACACATAATTATAATTACAACCGAGGTTGAAATTATAATTCCAACCTAGATTGGAATTTCAAAACTAAACGACCCATCAATTTCTATACTTGTTTTCCTAGGTTCAACCAAGATTATTAACACTTTGGAAAAAAAATTAACTATATTACAAGCAAATTGTTTTGTGATGAACAATTCACCCCTCAAATTCCATCCCTAACCCAAGTAGTTGTAATGAGGGTCATATACAAGATCCACGTCATCATAAACCTTGTCATGAAAAATTCACCCATCAAATTCCATCCCTAACCCCGTCAAATTCCATCCCTACCCCAAGTAGTTGTAATGACGTGTCATTACAATCTACACGTCATCATAGGCACCCGTCAAATTCCATTCCTAACCCAAGTAATTGCAATGACGTGTCATTTACAAGGTACACGTCATCATAGGCATTATTCATCAGCATTACTTCACATGCATGTCACGATATCACCATCCCGTCATGACCCGTCGACATGCTACCGACAAAGAATAGTAAAAGTCAAAACATGTTCACGTAAAGGTGGTGAAATGTAATTATGTTTCTCATGAAAAGACGCAGAAAGTGTTTCTTCACATCACATCTTCCCGACAATTTTTTCGACCAATCAAAACCAAACGACGAAATTTATATCCACGTTTTTGTTTTTTTTTTCAAATTTGAGAAAATTAAAATTTTATTGGCTTCCTCGGTTAGGTCTTTTAACGCCGGAAGGCCAATTCGAAAGTCAGATATTTAATTTTTTTTTTTCGTTTTACGGGCCACTATTCCACTCGATGGTATTGGGCGAGTCATAGATTTGAACAGCCGAACATCCTCACACACAAGGTGGAATTGGAAGGGCAAATTGTTCGAAGCAATTTGCCCGTCTAAAACGACTAAATTTTGTTTGTTTTTCCTATCTGTCAATTTTCTTTCTTTTTTAAAACGGTTAGAGACGGTATTGGAGTTGTAAAAATCTTCAAATTTGATTTGAAATTTCCATTTATGTTCATTTGATTTTGATCTTATGTATTTATAAAAGTAGTTTTAGTAATGAATATAAGAGATATTAGTTTTATTTATTTATTATTATTTAGGTTGAAATTTTCTTTTAGTCAGATAGTAAGACCTAAAATCGTTGTCGACTTACTAAGTTTTCATATTCCTTGGATTTGAGGAAATGGGTTAATGGCCCAAAACTCAAGAAACGGGTTAGTCTATGCTCTCATGAATTCTTAGTGGGTCATTTCAAATGGTGTATTTTTTCTTGAATAATGGTAATGAGTTAGTGGACATTTGCATATAGTAGTTAGCGATGACTATTCTCATTGGTGGCTGATAACTGAGTTATGATAGTATTTGTCACCTTCAGGAAAATAATAATAATAATGATAATGATAAATAAATGAGACTCTTTATCTGTAGGGCAATTCAATGAACATAGGTGTCGAGAATATTAGTGGAGGCAGTTAGTTGGCTCAATTTATAGGTGGTTGCTCCTAGTCTTATTGTATTTAGAACATGAAATGATGAAGATAGGTAGCTTTAAAAGTGGCAATGGGACATAAGAAAAAGGGCAACAAAATCTTGCCACCATAAGAAAACTAGACAAAAAATCATGAGGGCTCAAGCGAAGGAAATGCAAGGATCTTGGAACTACCATAGCCATTTTCTAGAGGATATTAAGAAAAAATAGACAAGGTGGGGAGGAAGGTTAGAAACAAAAGAAGAGAGACACCAAATGAAGAATTGGAAGAAGAACTTGGATTCTAGACACAAACTTTTCTATATCAAGAGATATTAAGGTTTTCAGAATGATAGAACTATACTAGACCAACAAATCCCTCATAGCCTAGGTTGTAGATGGGAAAGGGGAGCAACAACAAGAAATAATTAGAGACATCACTGCATAAGAAGTTTGATGCAATTTGCAGGGTTGTTTTCAACCTGCAAATAGTTGTGCCAAGAAAAGAGGAAGACTAGCAAGCTCTAGTGATAGTTGAGGACAAAACTGCTACTACAAAGGGTACCTCATCCAACCCCATCAAGCTAGACGAGGAAGACGAACACCCGATTGCAATCCATAAAGGCTAGATTCCTTTCTAATTCTATGTGTTATGATGATAGCTAGATACTACATACCTAGACATAGTTTCAGTTATACTTTGTGTAGTGATAGTGTAGTCAAAGGAAATTGTCCCGATCCAAAATGTTATGTGTTCTCAAACTAATGTTTTTTGGATTTCCCTGTACTCAGTTTCCATAATGACAAGTTAGAGGTAGTTTTGCTTGTACATTTATTTTGTGCCATATTAATATAGAACCACCTACCTTAAAAATATATATATATTAAAAATAAATTCTAATTCTAATTAACCTATTTTGTAATTACAATTATTAAATGTTATAAATTTGTGATGAAATAAGTTACATACAATTTTTTTTATCATTAAATATGGATGGGATATATAAAATATATGGTATTTTTTTATTAAAATAATAATTTTTTTATAATTTATAATATGAAGGTAACATTTTAAAAATATTTATTAATTATCACAACATAAAACAAATTAATATAAATTAATATTAATTCTTAATGTTTTAAAAATCAAAAGATCTTTTTGTTAATATAAAAAATAGTGCAACATATTTTATACAAACTCTAAGATAATGTGGCTGTGAAATTCAAATGAATGATTTAAAATTTATATAGTTATCAACTATGATAAATTTGATCAATTTGATAGGGAATTTTTTTTTTTTTTTTTAATTAGTTTACTTATTAATAATATACAAAAATTTTCACATTTAACCTTGTCTGGTGTTTATCAAAATAAAAATCAAGCATCATATAGTACTCTAGCTTCAATAGCTAGATGTATGAGAGAGTTTTTATGAGCACACACACACATACACTGAAAACATAACAAGAAAAACAAGAACCTGCAAACAACAACATCCACAAGTCTAAGTAGGAGGTGGCTTGGTTGGGCCCAAATGATTGGAGGTGTCATGCATCTTGGCCTTACCTTTGGTGTCAACCTCCATCTCTTCCTCAAGAAAAATTGGGTTGGAATTGATGTTTGGGGAGCTTGGGGTTCCTACTACCTCAACATATTCTTTCTCATTGTTAGAGCCCCAATTTGTGACTTTAAAACTGATTCCAAAAGAAACTCTACATAGAATGGTGAGTTTTTCTTTTAGTCGCCTACGACTATACAATATTTCATCCTACTTGACTTTATTGACTTCTGTATCCTTCATTGATAGAGCAATGATGGTTTTGGACATCTGGTAAAACTCTATAGATCTAAAAACTTTTGTGTCTATGGATCTGGAAAAACTTGTGTTAGAAACCCAATCATGAAATTCCTTCTTAATTTGATGTTTTGAGGTATGTGCACACATTTTCCTACGCTCATTCACTTACATGTCAATATTCTACTACATTTCCAGTGGAGTTTTCCTTTGAAAGAGATTTATGGCCTACTTCGCAGACCCTTCTTCCCTTGTGTCGAGGGAGCAACTAGGTGCTTGCCTTAAGGGAGGAGGCTTGGGAGCACCTCTCTTTCTCATGCCCCACACACTAGACTCTTGGAAACCTTGATACATATGTTTAGTCATGGGGAAGTTAGGGTTGAGTCGAGACAGAGAGGGAGACGCAAAAGATTCATGGTCTGAGGTAACGCTGGGCTGGAGACCACTGAAATGAAACACATTCAAGCGTAGAGAAGAAATAGAGGAGGGGTGTCTACTAGTTGTTTCTAAACCCAAGGTTGAAAGGAATGAGAAGAAAGCACAAAGAACTGAGTGTTTCCCACCAGACATAAAAATTAAACCAGGTGAAAGGAAAACCCACCCAGAAGGCCAGACACAATGACAACAACCACCACCCAATATAAGGGCCAGGTAGAGGTTAGCAAAAAACTAACTAGTATCGACAAAGGGACATCTGACTTGGATAAATAACTAGTCCTTCCTAGAATAGGTACCGAGTCCGCACCCTTGGGAGAACCAAGAGGCACGACCTTACCTTCAAGCTTAAAAACCTAGATCCCACTAGAAACCATAATCTTTCCTATATGCATAATGAGCATTTCCTTATAGAATAACCAACAAATGTGGGTGCTTACTATCACAGTAAGGAGAGAACTAAACTACTGAAGATATTTTCCACCTTCCCTCACAATCACCATTAACCTCGCACCAAACTGACATACCATGTAATGAAGCTGAACGTCCTAGCTCGTACCTGAACCTAAGTTGTTTGAAGGTCGACGAGACATTTGTCACACCTCTCCCGCGTCAAGTGGCAGGGGCATATGAGCCTCAGTCAATCATCCCATCCAAGGGAATTGGAAAATTTGCTTTCATTTAGTATTATATAGTATAATATAATAATTCATAACTTCTTGTATGAAGAAAAGGAAGATGCATTATATAGTTTAATATGAAGGAGATGTGTAATGTTCATGTTTAAAGTCAATTTGACTAGTTTCATAAGTTGGCCCAATATAAAATTGATGATAACAATGAGATGATGGTTACTATGTTCTAAGACCAACTTTGATTTATCATATCTTAAGAAAAAATGATAAGAATTAATTGGTTTGCTTTAACATTTTGTTTTTATAATCAAAAATATTGGAGATAATATTTCCTAAATCTCCCTAGTTTTGATGAGTTCACAAGTTATGAAGATGAGTAGTGTTACAATTATTTTGACTTTGAGATCTAATGTGATAAGTTAAGTTATGAAGATAAGCAGTGTTACAATTATTTTGAATTTAAGATCTAATGTGAGCATTGATGGGACCATGAAATTATATCATTTTTACCTATTTATTTAACACTTTCGATAATCTTTAGTCTAATAAAACTAATTATGATCTTCATAAATATCACTTTCCAACTATCCTAAATACCATTTCCATAAAAAGGTAAATGTGGATTGCATTTTCAATCTTTTCTTGTTTATATAATAAATATTAAAATATAAATAAAGGTTTTTAGTTACAATGTAAATAAAAGCTGCTAACAATAATATCTAAGCATGATCGAGAGACTACAAGATGCAAATCAATTAAAGGTTACTATACATTGATCATAGAAGGATTAATAATGATCATTCTCCAATGAATCAATGAGGGAAAATATTAAAGGAACAAATCGAATTTATCAGTTGAAGTACATAGGTGGATAGAGCATGAGCAGGGGAACAAAACAAGGAGAAGTTTTGGGGTGCATTTATCCATGGCCACGAATCCAGATATTTCAAATCGTGGACCACTAGCATTATGGTATCTTGGGCTATGAGTTCCCTTTGAAAACACAACACACTTTCAATGCACAGTTGGTTATTTGGCCATAGACTTAGGGTTTTTTAAATACTTTTGATTACAAATTGTTAATTACATATTCACATTCACAACTATAAATACACAATACCACTCTCATGTTTGGGATATAGAGATATATTATTGAAAGAATGGTTGAGTATTATGTAAAAAATCTAAATATTTTCAGCAATATATATCTAATATATATCCACAGTTTTGTTTTGTGTCTATAAGTGATTGCTAAGTACTGTAGCTGAATTTTGTGTTTTACTGAGCCTTTTTTGAGTTGGGCCTGCTTCAAAGAGGTACACGGTCATTTATATATACCTTGTTTATATTGTATTCACTTCATAAAAAAATGTTTATACTTTATCTTTTTTGTTTATAATTATTTTCTTTACACATATATGTCTACATTGCTACTAGATTAGTTTTATAGTATTATACGTGTGCATTTAAATTTAGTTATTTTCAGATTTGATTTCACAATGAAATGATTGTAGATTTTTGTTTTACAAAATGGAGCTTATGAGGAAACAAGTTGTATTTCACAACAAAGAGTAGAAACTTGTCAAACTAAAGACAATCAGAGTAGTGAACTTTAATTTTAGTTTTCATTTTTACAACTTAGTTTTATTTTGAATAAGGCAGTTTATTTTTTTTATTAGACATGATATAAAAACCAGTCAATCTTCATATTCTTAACTATGTGTATATGGCACTGGTGTTTCATAAGTTCAATACACACTCTCGTTTTGATAATTAAATGAAGTCTTAGAATAGTTGTCCTTTAAAAAGACATATTTTAGAGATGTAACTTTTGACATTGTTGTTGGGGAAACACTAAAAGAATTAATAATATCCAGTTTATATTGATTTAGGAACCCCACAACACTACTTTTAAATGCATATAGGAATGAATGCATGGGAATAGAGATGGTAAAATGCAAAGACACATTCACTACATGATCTCTATAGTGTAAAAACCTACCATTTTCACCATAATATTTTGTTGTGGGTCTATATTCCACTAAATTCACAAATCATTATAGTTTATGATCCATGAATAGGGAAAGAGATTCCAGAGGAAGTTTTTGTGGTACAGTAAGAGCCACCCAATAAGCTAACACATTGGAAGGAAGAGGGGGAAGAAGAGGAGGAAGTACTTTTGTAAGTGAACAAAAATATCATGTGGAAGAAGTATCATCCAATTTGGAAGAAAACTCTCTAGATTATGTTGAACTAAATCCTCCCGAATTACCGATCATAAATGAGAACCTTATATTTAATCTACCTCAGAAGAATCCATAACCTTTGGAGGACCTGTGAATGTTTTTGGAAAAATCCCTTATTCTTTATGGCCGAAGAATAAGGAGAAGAAGGTGAAGGATCTCTTCCATAGAATCTTGTCACGTTTGAATTTCCTATTAGGGATACAGAGGGTACAACCCAGATGAAAAACATACCACTTGCCGCTTTACCCCATTTCCATGGGCTAAGTAGTGAGGATCTAGACACATTTCTCTTTGATTTTGATGTCTTATGATGCAATTATGACTACTGATCCGATGCCCAAAACATAAAATTGTTTCCAGCTACCCTAAAATATTAAGATTTACACTAGTTCATGGGATTGGGTGGAAATTCTATACAAAATTGGGAAGGTATGACACAAGCTTTCCATAAAACATATCAGGATTATTTCCAAGCTATGGATTTATGAGGAGAAATCTTCAATATGTCTCAAAAGGAATAAGAGAGTCTGGAACACTATGTTGAAAGATTCCAATATAATCTTAGATGATCCAAACCAACATCAATTAGATATGAACACACTGCAGACACTTTTTCTTAAAGGTATCTGAGATGAGTGTTTTGATGTTTTAAATTTGATGGGGGATATAGATGTTTCTCAACTACCATATAATACCATTTGTAAGTTATGTAAACAATATTCAATAGGTAATAATAAACAAGGAAGGGGTTCTCGGGAAATCCTTTCAAGGATTAGTAAATCCTCAAGGAGTGTAGTTACTCAAGTTGAAATTGGGAATTTGTTAGATAATTTTAAAACCAACATCTTTATTTCTCTAAGTTCCCAACTAGATACCATGGAAATCAAGAAGAAGAAACATAAAGAAACATTACCCTTGGATATATTTTGTCCAAAATGTATTGAGAAGCACCCATTTTGTGAGTGTCCCTTGTATAGTGTATAAATTTGTTCTATTTGTGAGTAGGACCATAATACAATAAATTGTCCTTCACTACCTAGAGTAAAAACAATTGATCAAGGAACAAGTGACGAAGTTGAGCAGCTTTGTATTATAAATCAAAAGGGACCTTGGACAAATCATCTATCAGGTATCCATCCAAATCCTTCTCAATCTTATAATGTCCTTTGGGCCAACCAAAAAAACTTGCAAAACCCCTTTGCCACTTGGTATCCACCGACATCATGGCCACAATGGACCCCTCAAAGCCAAAACCAATATTGGCAACAAGATTGGCAAGGTTATTTACCTTATGGATATATGTCACAACGACATCCATAATATTTTACTCCTTAACCACAACTTTCCTTTCAACAGGAACAACCTCAACCACAATTACAATTTCCACCAACCCAACCACCTCAAAGGCCAACTCAAATTCCCGCCCAACCCATTCCTAACCCAAATAATGAAGTAGCTCAACACATTGATTTACCTAGTTATTCAATGTATTTTATCTCTCATATAGATCTTCAAGATATTCATCTCTGATCAGGGAAGGTAGTCAATCCAACTTCTCCCATCATTGAGGAACAAGATGACGGGGATAGAGTTTTTCAACCAAATAACCTAACTTCTCATATCATCTTAGAACACAATGATGAGGAGAAAGTTGTTGAATCAAATAATCCAACTAATAAATATTCTTGATAGAAACAAGTTGGTTCCCCATAAAAATCAGATCAACCAAGTCATGTTCAAACACCCCCATATCTTGAAAGGTTAACCATTGAAAAATCATTAAACAATATGAATTCAATTTTCTTAGGGAATTGAAAAATGTCCATGTTAAAATTCCTTTGTTCCAGGACATAAAATATGTACCAATCTATGTTAGAGTTGTTAGAGAATTATGTTTGAAGAAACCAAGACAAAAATGAAAGAATCCTCCAATAGTTCAAGTACTTGGTCATTTAGTTGATTTGATGCTTGGAAACATAATTACTACTAAGTACATAGATCCATGAAGTCCTATTGTAGATGTTCACATTAGTAACATTTGAATCTCAAATACTCTAATAGATCTCAGAGTTACTATGAATATCATGACTAAAGAGACAATGTAGAAGCTTCAGTTAAATAATCTTCATCAGACCACTATTGTTCTCCAATTATCAGATCGATCCACTATACAACCTAAAGAAATTTTAGAAGATGTAGTTATCTCTGTAGAATCATGGGACTATCATGTTGATTTCATGGTTCTGCAACCCAAATCAAATATTGGGGGATACCCCTTGATTTTTGGAAGGCCTTATTTGGCCACAACTAATGCCCTTATTGGGTGTAGATATGAAGATATGACTATCTCCCAGGGTATTTCTACTAAGAAACTTACAGTGTATCCACTTGCTAAACCAAGTCCTTCTCATGAAATACCTATATGGATAGGAATGGGGATAATGATGATGACAAAGTTCAACACATCTCTATCATTGAACCAACTCTTTCCTTTAAATAAAATACTTAATATGAATATATTTGTGATATTATCACTAATCCTTATGTTATCACTTAAAAATGCTCACCAAGCAATACAAGAAATCACCGGAAAAGTCATCAGTTCAATACATAAAAAAGGCATACTCAGTGATACGGATTTTATGAGAAAAACTAAATGAATACAGATTATTAATAGGTTCTTAACACAAAATAACAGAGATATAGTAAAACTGGTTTTCTATTCAATAATGAAATAAGCTGAAAACTGTAAAATGCAGCGGAAACAAGCTTGTTGGAATGGTGGCGGCTTATCTCTGAGAAGAGATGTGATGGTTGTGCTCATTCGCAAGAAGATGATTACAATGAGGATTTGAAGGTATTTTTACAATAAGTAGGAATTTCAAAAACCCTAGACATCCAAAAATCTAACCCTAGGAGATGAAGCACCAAAAGTCACGTGGGCCCCGTTTGGGTAAGTTAGTACATCAACTTCCCGGGGTCGTAACTTTTGCATACGATCTCTTTTTTAGGAGTATGATATCCCGTTAGAAAGGTATCGTCGAGGAGATTCATTTTAGGAAAAATAATGAAGGATTTTACATATTGAAAACCTATTCTCCCAAAAATCATCATTTAGGGCCTCAAAACAACTTTGGAAGTGAAAACTGCTAAAAATAGTAAATTATCAAAATTGCCAGAAAACTGTTTTGAGCCCGTTGGAAAAGCTGGGTGGCCACCGATATCCATATGGATCAATCCTCCATCCTTAGGAACCAATGGTCTCCATTGCATTGAGGTCCCCCATCAAATGAGGAAATTTCTATTGAATCTGGCCTCGGGTGAGCCACTTGCCTTGGTGCAGGAGCTGCCCTGCTTTGATGACCCAATAAAGTTGGATCCTTTGTTGTAAAGTTCCCTTGATCTGTGTGTCCACAATCTGATCATTGTATTCATGTTGTATGCAGTTGGGGTTGAGCTTTGTTGGTGTCAGTTGTCCTGCTACTTTTGAGGTGTCCAATAATGGTGGGAAATAAGGGTGAAGGAGATCCACGTTGAACATTGGGTGCAAACCAAGGAAAGGAGGAATGTTGAGCTCAAAAGAATTATCCCCCATGGCCTTGGTGATAGTGTATGACCCATAACAGAGTGGGTGAAGCTTCCGATGGGGTCCTGTAAGGCGTTCTTTCTGCAAGTGCAACCAAAATTTTCCGCCCACCTGAAACTTATGTGGTACTCGATGTTGATCATGGTGTTGTTTGTACTTGTCATTAGACTTCTTTATGATATCCTGAAACTGTTGGTGGATGTGTTGGATTTTCTCAATGAACCAGGTGGCTTTGTCAGCTTCAGTTGGAGCAGGAGATGAGTCGGTCGAGGTGACCTCAAGGGGAAGTGCAACATCTATGTGACCCAATGATTGGAATCCCAACCCCACCTGAAAGGGGTTGTGGCTGGTTGAGATATCTAGGGATCGGTTGTAACTATGTTGGACATAGGGAAGGCTCTCATCCCATGTGTGAGGGTGATTTGAATTATACATGCGAAGAATATGCACATTCATTCGATTTACAACCTTGGTTTGGCCATTTGTCTGGGGGTGGAAGGTCGTGGATTTGGTGAGCTTGGTGTCCAACAGTGACCTGAGGCTCGACTAGAATGTGATGAGAAATCGACTATCCCGATATGAGACAATGGTTTGTGGGATTCCAAAATCTACCCAAACTCGTTCAAAGAAGAGCTTGGCAATGGCCTTTGCTATGATGTTCTTCTTGCAGAAAACCAGAATCGCCATCTTAGAAAAGAGATCAACAACCACAAAAACAAAGTCATTTCCCCACTTGGTGGATGGGAGGCTCGACATGTAGTCCATTGATATGGATTCCCATGGCCTATCAGGAGTAGGAAGAGGGGTGTACAAGCCCTGTTTCTTAGTGGTCGGTTTGATAATAGTGCAGGTAGTGCAGGACATTATATACTTGTTGACCTCTTGTCGAAGTTTCGACCAGTATAAATGTTTCTGTAGCATCACCACTGTATTTTCAATGCCAAAGTGTCCTGCCACATGACTGCAGTGGGCTTACCATATCAGCTTTGCTCACTCACTTGATGGAACACATATATGGCCCAAACGACACAACAACCCATCCTGAAGATGGAAATTATTGACAACTGCGTTTGCACCCAACATTTGGTAGGTGGTGGTGAAGTCTAGGTCTATCACATAGAGTTGGGGGCATCCAGAGGTCTCATGGCCGCAAGAGTCTAGCATCGTGGTGAGTTCCATGACTGGAGGTCTGCTGAGGAAATCAACGACGCGATTGGTGCTTCTTGTTTTATACTTTATGTTGAGGTGGAATTGTTGCAATTATGTGGACCAATTTTGATGGTGGTCATTCTGCAATTTTCCCCATGTCTGCATGAACTGCAGTAGCTTATGATCAGTGTGGATGAATGTCTCCTTCCCAAGAATGTAATGTCTCCACTGGCAGTAGGCTTGTACAATGGAGTACATTTCTTTTTCGTAAGTAGGGTACTTACAGACAACATCTGAGAGTGTCTCACTATGATAGGCCATGGGGTGGTTGTGTTGAGTGAGAATGATGCCCACAACATAGTTTGAAGCATCTGTCTTGATCTCAAAGGGATGTTGCAGGTCTAGTAGTGAAAGCACTATGGCTAAGCACAAACACTACTTCAAATCATCGAATTCTTGTTGTTGGGAGAGGCCCCATGCAAATTTCACCTTACCACCACCCCTGTTTATTTGGTTGAGGGACCATGCAATATGGGAGAATCCCAACACGAACCTACGGTAGAAATTGGAAAGGTCCAATAAGCTTTGAAACTCAGTGAGTCCATTTGGTATACAGGGCCTCATAACTTATGACATGGTAGTATTGTTCCTTAATAGCATCCCTGAAGGATTCCCAGGAGGTTGTGATTGTAAATAATGAGGGTTCCTCTATTTCCTTTTGCTCACAGAAAGTTTCCCACCAATATTTGACATGGGGAATGGCTTTGAGGAGCACAAAAGTAATCTTTTCTCTATTCAAAAATTTATGGACAGAAAAATACCCTTCTAGTAGATTCAACCACTTTTCTATGACATATGCATCTATCTGATCTTCAAATATAGGAATATCTAATTTTGTTTGTACCTTGAAGGGGGCAATGCCTCCGTTCGAAGAAGATGTGTCGCCTATTGGTAGTCACTAAAGGATTTGCGCGAAACTATCCATCATCGCGTTCCTCTATTGCATGAGGGATTCCTCAATCAACAGTTTGAAAGGATCTCATGTCCCATTATATTTATTTTCTCCTTCCATGAGAGGTTTCTTTGGTGTGCGAGAGATTTTTTCCTCAAGAGAAACAAGCTCGAGACCCAACTCTTTGTACTCCGACCTCATTGGGGACATGCATTAAGTGACAAGGAGAAAACTGCTCTGATACCATTGATCCAGATTTTATTAGAAGAACGAAATGAATAAAGATTATTAACAGGTTCTTAACACAAAATAACAAAGATACAATAAAACTGGTTTTCTATTCAATAACGAAATAAGATGAAAACTGTAAAATGCAGCGAAAATAAGTTTGTTGGAATGGTAGCGGCTTATATCTAAGAAGAGATGTGGTAGCTGCGCTCATTCACAAGAAGATGATTACAAGGAGTCTCTGAAGGCATTTTTACAATGATCAGGAATGTCAAAAACCATAGACATCCAAAAACCTAACCCTAGGAGATGAAGCGCCAAAAGTCATGTGGGCCCCGTTTGGGTAAGTTAATACATCAACTTCCTGGGTTCGTAACTTTTGCATACGATATCCGTTTTATGTGTATGATATCCCATTGGAAAGGTATTATCGAGGAGATTCATTTTAGGTGAAATACCAAAGGAACTTCCATATTTCAAACATGGGTTCTAAAAAAACAACGTTTAGGGCCTCAAAACGGCTCCGGAAGTGAAAACTGCTAAAAATATTAAATTATCAAAATTGCCAGAAAATTGTTTTGAGCCAATTGGAAAAGGTGGGTGGCCACCAATATCCATCTGGATCACTCATAAGTATTGATAAATCTCACTCAGAAAAATCAAGAAATTCAGGAAAGACAACTATAAGGACTCAACGCAACTTCCCAAAAGATAATTCACACCATAAACACAATTAGTGTGACCTTACATAAAAGGATTCATGTTGATAGCACATTAGTGCAAGTGGACAAAGAAATGTTCACACAATTGACACGACAATGTAATTTCTCGAATAGAGTAGGCACATTCATAGTGTTGACTTGCACTCACCTCCCACCGGTCACAGAGTCGACCCTACAAATTCAAGTTCACCTAACTTGGGGACTACTCCACTGTTTAGATAATCCCCATTTACACATAAAACAAGTTATATTAAAGGATGATAAGAGGTTATTTAAGGGATTTCATGTTATGCATTACAAGAGGATAGACAATGTAGATTTATGCTGCATAATTATGAATCAGAGCATCCATTTCCCACTCCCAATTTCATCCATCACACCATAGCTTGAACTATTAGAGGAATTGATCATATTGCCACTCGAGAGCTCATTTCATTGGTTCATATCACCACTTGTAATGAAGAGAAGAATAGAGTTTGTGCTAGGAAGGGAAAGGGACCTCCCAAGGAGGAAGGATAGATACCAGGGATGATTTTAGGGGCTAAATTTCACTCATGGGCTAATTTTCCATGTTTTTCCCAAAAAAATATTCGCTATTCTAAAAATGATTCACCCAAATTCTATAGGATCAAATTATTTTACCTTAAAAATCACCAAAATTTTATATAAACTATATAAAATCCTTAGAAATTTGAATATTTTTACAAAAATATCGCCAAAACTTTATAGTTGGAATATGAAGGATTAGTAATATTCACCAAAGTTTCTACATTTTAAAATAAATTTCCATCCTTAAAATCATCCCTGATAGATATCATTCATACTTTCATTGTCTCCACATTGTTCTCAATCAAATATCTAGCTGATTGGTAAAAATTCCTTGTGTTTTCAATTTTTCCCTATCTTACTGCTTATGAATTTATTCACGCATTTTTTTACACTTGTTTACCATGCATGATTAACTATTAACTAACCTTTTGTGTCATTAACGTCCTATGGTGACATTTGGATTATTATTTCTCCACAACCATGCTCTATTCATCCCAAAATAGATGGAAAATCCATTGGGGATCGAACCCAAAATATCTAGTTTCACAAACCATAGATCTCTAGAGACCTCTGGTTTCTAATCCCATTATCACTAGAGACCTCCCCTCTGACCCCACCTAATTCATCGATAAGACCTCGGAAATAGATTCTTCCTCCTCCTAGCGACATAGATACATATACAATAGTGCATATCTATTACCTTTCTTCCCACAAAGAACCACTTCCTGTGGTGGAACCAATAGTCCCTGTTGATGATAGTATCATCATCCATGTTGAGCTATTTATATGCTAATGATTTCAATATAAAATTTTCAACCCGAGGCTCGTAAGCTTCAAGGTGCAAGCATAATATATGCAGGATGAAAGCAAGCTAAACTAATCTAATGATTGGAAAAGAAACACATGACTGAACTTGAATTGCATGAAATAAATGAAAGCATGAAATTACATAAATTAAACCTAATTGAGGAAGCATGAAATTAAATTGCATGACATAAAAGAAAACGTGAAATTGCATAAACTAAACCTGATTTATAAAGCATGAGATTAGACAAAGGAAAGAACATCTATAACATAAATAACAAACATATGTGAGCTCACATAAATTCTAGATTAACAACTCAAATAAGAAATCTATTATGGAGAAATCGATCTAAAACTCTATTACAACATGATGAAATCCATGACTAACTCATTATCTCAAGAGCAAAGACTAACTATGTTCTCCTTCAATTTCTCTCTTCTTCTCTTCCTCTCCTCCTCCTAAAATGAGGAGAGAGCCCTCTTATTTATACATGAGTGCTTTGAAAAGAAGATAAGAAACTCATAATTACAATTCCACTTTTCTCTCAACCAATTTTCTATAATTACAAAATACTTATCCTATCCACTTTTATCTCAACCAATTTTCTATAATTACAAAATACTTATCCTCTCAAATACTCTCCACGTTTCTCTCAACCAATTTGCTATAATTACACAAATTCTCTCATGATACTCCTCCTTGAAATTAGCTTGAATTATCTCCTTCAAATTGTGAAAAGATGGATAAAACATTCGAGAAACTTTTGAATACTCCTTGTTTGAAAGCTTCAAATATCCCTACATTACAAAGCTCACACAAATCTTTGAGATATATATGAAAAATATATTGATTCTAATATTTAATCACAAATTCTCTTTTAATACTAAAATAAACGATTTGGAAAATAATAAGGCTAACCCCATATTTAATTATGAAATGGTATTAATGAATAATTTATGGAGTGGTAGAATATGGATAAATGTGAAGAATGGTGAGAAAGGAAAAGAGAATGGAAATGCGAAAATTCTGAGACTCAACATACCCCTCAACTGAACTTGTTGCATGTCCTCATGCAACCTTGAATAAAAAAAATTCTTCTCAATTTTGGCTTTGCATGATTATATATTTTTTGAACAATAACGAGGATGAAAATTCCCTCCCCTCCCCCCCCCTCAAATTGATCTGGTTGCATATCCTCATGCAACCTTGCATGGTTATTCTTTGGGACTTTTGGCTTCTTAATGAAATCATTCCATGATCTGAAATGCATGAGTGGCGGTGTTTTTCTTATCGTTGGTTCTTGTGTGACAACCATGAATATAATAAATGTTGGTTCTTGTGTTAACAACATTACTTGTGTCTTTTTTGCAATACATAAGATTTGAAAGCATGCATGCATTGGAAATGATGAACCATACATTAGAAAACCTTTTCTTCATGTTATGAATCATGCCAAAATAGAGCAATATATGGAATCAAGGTGCAACAAGGTGTGGTAATCATAAGGCATGTAAGACTCAAGGTAATCAAAAGGACTCTAGTCTCTATCCCAAATAAGGTGATGAGGTTGATGGGGCAAGACTTATTGAAAGGTGGGCCTTAAGGAATCCCACATTAGTCAATGCGAGTTGTACAAAATGATTTGTAGGACTATAGATGAAAATATCTTGATAGCAACAAGGTTTATGAAAAAGAAAGCAGGATGATGTAGTCATTGAAAGGGAACTAAATGGTTTTATCTGCAAGGAAAAGATATGAACTAAAAATAGGGTAAACTGCATGTGATTCAGAAAGGTAGGCATGTGTGAAGTCATGATGGATAAGATAGTGAAAGGTGGACTTCAATACATGGAGGATGAATAAGCTTGGAAGGAGAGGAGTAAGTGATCATTCAATGGCGTAAATGGTTTTCTTAAAGATGGTTGTGTAGCGAGAAATGGCATGACATGTGTGATGAACAATTAAGCTCCTTCAAGATTTTAATGAGGCATGTCTTCTGGAAATAGTGGCGATCCTTGAAAATCACTTCTGCATGAGAGTTGATCATCTTCAAACCTGTAAAAGGTTAGCACTAATCCTGCAATAAATATTGTGAGATCATCTAAAAACATAGTGCAAAAAGGAGTGCTAGAAAACCAATCTAAAAAATGAAATACATTATTTACTGATTGGCCATGACGTATTTGTGACAATGGTCTTCGTGAATACCTGTTTAAGTGACTTCAAGGAAAACAATAAAAGCATAAGAAATGAAAGCATGAAGTAATATTGTTTTCAGGAAGTTTTGGTGATCCATTTGCAAAATCACTTCAACATGAAATTGATCATCTTTGAACCTGAAAAATGTTAGTACTAAACTTGCAGCAAAATTGTGAGATCATTGATAAAAAGCAGGAACTAGTACGAATGTGAGCAAATCAAATTTCAAAAATAAAGTGTGTTTTTACCTCTCACCATTGCATGCTAATTTTTTCATCGATTGTTGTTTGAAGTGACTCAAAACATGCCAAAGAAAATATTATTTTTGGGAATTAGGAAATGTCCATTTGCAATTTGTTTTTATTTTTACAATGTTTTGATTTAAATTGTTTTCAATTTTTTTTTTTTTTATGGTTTTTCTTTTTATATTTTTTTATAATAAAACAAAACAATTAAAAGAAAATTTTTTGGTTTTGTTTTACTTTGTTGTGTTTTAATTGTGATTAGTTTATAAAACACACATACAAATTAATTTAAGTTTTTTTTTTTTTTTTTAAGTTTCTTAATTGTTTTGTGAATTAAAGAAAAATAGAGAAGAAATTAAAAATGCCTAAAAAATGCTTAACTCTATTGTTATCCAAATTTGAATTGAAACCCACCAAGACTGCCAAATGCGAAGGCGAATGGACGCGCCAACGTATTGTGGAGATGGTGTAATGATATTCGTTTCAAATAAGATCTTGTTCGTTGAACCGAACCTAGATTTCAGGCGATTTTTCTTTGCTTGGAGTTACAACACATGCACCCAACTATCCTATTGTTGGGACGAAGAGAAAAAAACATGTGGCTGCTTGTCATCCATACAAGACACTTCTGAAATCCAATGGCAAGATGTGATTTTAATAACTATCTTGCACGGGTATTGAAGCAACAAACCAGAACATCCATCTCATTCAACAATGATGGAAAATGTCATGTCACACACTGGAACTGGAATTGAATGAGTAGTCATATCCATACTACTTTAAATTAGGATTCCTTAAGAATTCTGGTAGTAAATATCGCCTGGAGTAGGAAAAGTACTATGGTAGTGGAATCATTTAATAGAAGTGTGTAACAACTCACCTGTGCTCGACCTATAAGTTTGTCGAAATCAAGGTAGTTGACACTCCAAATTCATGAAGCATGCAACATAAAAAACATGAAAAAAAACCTCGCAATAGTTGTTGAATATGAAGCACTACCATCTATGATGGTTCCAAAGGAATTTAGCAAGCATGCTGGACACTTTCCAAAGAACATTCTGCCACAATTTCATTAAATTAATCAGGATTTTAATAAATATCTCCACTGCTGGCTCAAATTTGAAACTTCACCCTCTCTAATCAAATCAAAACGTCGATGATACTGTTCTCTGGAAGACGTAAACAAAGGAGCACATAGTTATTTATCTTGCTTTCAAGATGTTTCTATGTTGGGCGTTTGCTGAAGAAGATAACCCAGTCACTACAACCTTCTGAAATTTCAGTAAACCAATGGACAACCATTCTATCGGAGCTGCGAATGAATGGGAACCTTTTAAATCCACATCTTCATGTTTTTATTGTGTTGCAGGTTTCGGCATGGGCACAAGCTTCAATCTAGAAACAAAGGCCTTGCAAAATACAATCAATCTCAAGCTTGACAGTTTCAGCGTGAATTCTTTATCTCATATAAAAACACAACTGTAATTTTTTAAAGTTTTGTTTTGTTTTTATTTTTTTTTATTTTTGTATCACTGGTTTTAAAAACTCAAAAATTTAGATGAAGGTTTTTAGCAAATGGGGATCCCAACTCAGAAATTAAATCAATTTTAGATGTTATTTTTCCTAAAAACGTTAGGCACATGCTACTTTCTGATACTCAGATCGCACAAAGTGCGGAGGAGAGTATACTTATTCATACTTATTAAAAACTTAATGCAAAAAACTGAAAATAACATCCTACCTACTCTATGGTAATTAGAAGTTAGAAATTAATTACGTGTAAGAAAATTTCCAATTTAACCATTTGGGTAATAGGAGCAATAATATATTCACATGAAATTTTGAAAATTGAAAACTAAAATGTATAGAAGTGTGAGAAATCAATTGCGGTAAATGCAATACAGAGAAATACGGAAGAAAACATTGAACTCTCCTGATACTCGCTTGAAACCACCGTTCAATGAGGCTTTCGTATGTGTGATTTCCGTTCCGATTCAACTTACATGCATTCTTTTGTTGGTCCTCCTCGATCTATTGTTTGAATAGTTGTTCCTCATTTGATTCTTCGAGTGTCGATTCTTCTTTTGCTTCAAGAGGAGAGACTAAATCTTTGATTGCTACAAGATCTCATCTTCTTGAGAAGATGAGATCCCGACTTTTGCTAGGATCTGAGAGAGTTGTTCCAAGGTTATACTCATTCTAAAATCATCTTACTGGTATTCAAATTAGTTACTACAAATGGAAAATTGGTACAAAGCAGTACAATACATTATGAAACAATACTAGTGCAAAAGTAGCGTAAAATCATAGATGAACAGGTACAAAATCAAAAGCAAACTCGTATAAAAGCATAAACTAATTCAAAATGAAAGAAATGAAACTTGCATAAAAGAAAACACTCTTGCAGTAAAATAAGCACACTGGCAGGAAAATAAATTACGGGAAAGTAAACACACTATGTAGGAAAAACAAATGCTTGCGGGAAAGTAAATTGCAAGAAAGTAAATAAAATGAGAAAAGTAAACAAACTAAGAACATTAAGAAAATTTGCAGAAAAATTAAACACTCTTGCGGAAAGGGAATGACAAGGCTTTGGAGAGACCCATAAAAATGGATGCGCAGGTTCTTACCTCTCGTCTTAAGGTTTCTCCTCCTGCTTGTTGTGTAATCAAAGGCAACTTACGTACCTAAGCTCTAATCCCTTTAGCACCTCCCCGACAACGACGCCAAAATGTCAAGCGATTTATATGCTAATGAATTTGACATAAAATTGTCAACCCGGGGCTTGTAAGCTTCGAGGTGCAAGAACAATATATGAAGGATGAAAGAAAGCTAACCTAATCTAATGATTGGAAAAGAAACACACGTCTGAACTTGAATTGCATGAAATAAACGAAAGCGTGAAATTGCATAAATTAAACATGATTGAGGAAGCATGAAATTGAATTGCATGACATAAACGAAAGTGTGAAATTGAACAAATTAAACCTAATTCAGAAAGCATGAGATTAGACAAAAGAAATATCATCTATAACATAAATAACAAATAACAAATGAAAAACATATGTGAGCTCACATAAAATCTATATTAACAACTCAAAAGAAGAAATCTATTATGGATAAATCGATCTAAAACTCTATTACAACATGATGAAATCCATGACTAACTCATTATCTCAAGAGAAAAGACTAGCTATGTGCTCCTTCACTTTCTCTCTTCCTCTCTTCCTCTCCTCCTCCTAAAATGAGGAGAGAGCCCTCTTATTTATACATGAGTGCTTTGAAAAGAAGATAAGCAACTCATAATTACAATTCCACTTTTCTCTCAACCAATTTTCTATAATTACAAAATACTTATCCTCTCCACTTTTCTCTGAACCAATTTTCTATAATTACAAAATACTTATCCTCTCAAATCCTCTCCACTTTTCTCTCAACCAATTTTCTATAATTACACAAATTCTCTCATGATATTATTCCTTGAAATTGACTTGATTTGTCTCCTTCAAATTGTGAAAAGATGGAGAAAACATTCGAGAAAATTTTGAATACTCCTTGTTTGAAAGCTTCAAATATCGCTACATTACAAATATCACACAAATATTTGAGATATATATGAAAAATATATTTATTTCTAATATTTAATCACAAATTCTCTTTTAATACTAAAATAAATGATTTGGAAAATAACAAGGCTAAACCCATATTTAATTATGAAAATGGTATTAATGATTGGTTTATGGAGTGGTAGAATATGGATAAATGTGAATAATGGTGAAAGGAAAAGAGGATGGAAATGAGACAATTCTAAGACTCAACAACCCCACAAGCGCCAGTCATTTGCACTCTCTCACCAATTTTTTATTCTTCCACCATATCTATCATCATTGCATTAGATTCATCTAGTCCTAATACAAATGATCGCTTAGAGTATATGGTCTTCCATTTCTATGAACACATTCTCGAGGCCTTGATGGCACCAGACTACCCATGGGATGATATGCACCATCATTCATTCTTCCTTCCATTGGATACTTTCCTTCCCACTAACAAAACCAATGTTTGTGCATTGGAAACAAAAGACTTCATCCCTCTAGGGTATACATATTCGTTCAAAAACCAAATTCCTACCCCCGATGATTTTGAAGAGAGAAACATGGCTAACATTTCTCCCACCGTAAGGGTGAAAATTTATATCAAACCTGATATCATCGAGGGACTCACCCTCGGCGCCGCATTATCCACTAAGGAAGTCCTTTCTTACAAAGCTCTTTTTCAAGAATATCGCAACATTTTTGCCCAGTCATATGTCAAAATTATTGGGCTCAACCCTACCATTTTAAAACATAGAATCGATACATGGCCTGCTATTGCACCAATTCATTAAAAACAATGATCCCTGCATCCTTTAAAATCCTTGGCTATGAAAGTCGATTTTTTTTTTTTATGTATTGTTGGGTTCAAATAACCCATTGCATACACCTCACGGGTCTCCAATCCCGTTACCATTAAAAAACATGGGGAACCATTCCAGTTTTCACCAAATTTAGATACATCAATCAAGCATGTCTCAAAGACAACTTCCCAACTCTTTTTATCGATCAGGTCAATGATAACTACACCTGTTATGACCCAATGCCTTAAAAATGATAAGAAATCAATTAAATTCAGTCCACTTTGATGGGGAAACCTCCTTTACAGTATATAAACTTTAGAACACAATATGAGATGAGATAAGATGATCCTAATACTAGATCTCCTTGATATATATATATAGGAGACAAGGGGTTACAATTACAACGAAAGGGTGCAAAGAATGGTTCTAGTCGACCTACTAGAAATGTAATAATTCACTATCTAGGGAATAATAAGGGAATTTATACATATCATGGGGCTTTGTCTAGGGATTAACGTGCCCGTCCCCTTCAAACAAGTTTTTTCCTCAACACTTGTCTAACCAAATATGCTTCTGCATGAAGAACTCGTATTCCCATGTTGCCTCTTCCATTAGTAGATTCTTCCATTTGACGAGGTATTATGTAATTGCTCGATTTCTCATTTTCTTAATTCTTGTTTCAAGGATTGCTTATGGCTCTAGTATGATTTTCCCTTCTTCATTTAGCTCTGGTAAACTTGTTTGGACTGGGATCTTGTTGCCTATGACCTTCTTTAAGGAAGAAACATGGAATATTGGATGTACACGTGAATATGGAGGCAACTCCAATTTGTAATCCATACTTACAATCCTTTGCAAATCCTTATAGGGGCCATAATATTTGGGTGCTAGTTTATTGTCCTTCTTTTGTTGCGTTAGGGACATTTGTTTGTATGGTTGTATCCTTAGAAATACCCAATCCCCCACCTCAATTTCCCTTTCCCTGCAATGTTGATCTGGTTGTTGTTTCATCCTATTTTGTGCCATAACCAAGTTGTCCTTCAACAGTTTTAGGAACTCTTGTTGGTTCCCTATGTGGTCCTCCACTGCTTGAAACTTTGTATTCCCTTTCAAGGGTGATGTGATGGATGGAGGATGATATCCATAAAGTGCCAGAAATGGGGACATTTTTTATTAAGTATGGAAGGATGTGTTGTACCACCATTCCGCTAAGGGAAACCACTTGACCCATTTTGTCTGCTTATTGGATGCAAAGAAACAAATATATCCTTCTATACATTTATTCACAATCTCAATTTTCCCATCAGATTGAGGGTGGTAAAATGAACTATGAGCCAATTGAGTTCCAAAACAAGAAAATATTTCAGTCCAAAAATTTATCGTGAAAATTGGGTCTCTATCACTTACAATAATCTTGGGGACTCCATGTAGTTTTTGAACTGTGTCCATGAATGCTGCTCCTACTGTGCTTTCTTTAAAAGGATGAGAAAGAGAGAAAAATTGGGCATACTTTGTTAGTCGATCCACTACTACCATGATGACAGTCTTTCCTTCTGATTTTGGTAAACTTGTAATAAAATCCATGGAAACTTCTTCCCAACGCTGGCTTGGTATAGCTAATGGTTGTAGGAGACCTGGAGTCTTGATTTTCTCTCCCTTATTCTGTTGGAAGACTAGACATTCTAAGACAAAATTTTGAACATCATTTTTAAGACCTTCTCAGAAAAAATCCCTCTTGACCCTGTGGTATGTTTTCAAGAATCTTGAATGTCCCCCTATAGGAGAAGTGTGCAATTCCAGAAAGATCTTTTGTTTGAGTTGGGAATTCTTACATAAGTATAGGAGAACATGATACCATAGAAAATCATTCTTCCATACAAACGTTTCTACTGAACTGGGGTCTTCATGTAGTTTTTGAATGATCTTGCATACCTCTTGATCTTGATTCCATTATATCCTTGCTTCTTCCACCCAATCCGTTTGTGGAATAGAAATAACACATAATGAACCTTCTATTTCTTCTTCTTTCCTGGAAAGGGCATCTGCCACAACATTATGTTTTCCTTTTTTGTATATAATTTCAAAGTCATAACCCAACATCTTTGTAACCCATTTTTGTTGATCTTCTGAAGATAATCGTTGCTCCAAAAAGTACTTCAAACTGTCATGATCTGTTTTGACCTTGAAGTGTTTTCCTATTAGGTAGGGGTTCCATTTCTGAACTGCATGTATTATGGCCAACATTTATTTTTTATAAATGGGTTTGACTAATTTTCCCCCTTTAATTTGTCTTCTTTCAAAGGTAATCTGCCTTCCTTCCTACATTAAAACTGCACCAATTCCATGGCCCGGGGCATCACACTCCACAATAATTTTTTTCGTGAAGTCAGGTGTGGTCAAGATGAGAGTTGTACACATAGCCTCCTTAAGTTTTTCAAAAGATTTGGTTGCTTCTTCCTTCCAAGAAAATGCTTCCTTCTTTAATAATAATGTTAGAGGTGCTKCTATTTGACCATAGTTCTTGACAAACTTACKGTAATAGCATGTCAATCCTAAGAATCCTCTAAGTTTCTTCAAATTTTTGGGAATTGGCCATTCCCTTATAGTTTTWATTTTKTTAGGGTCCACTTTTACACCTTCATGAGATACAATATGACCCAGATATTCCACTTCTTGAACCCCAAAGTAACACTCAGAAGGATTTGCATAAAGTTGTTGCTCTTCCAATAGTTGTAATACTTTGTCAACATGTTGTACATGCTCTTCCCAAGATTTGTTGTAGATTAGTATGTCATCAAAAAATACTAACACAAATTTTCTAAGGAAGGGATTGAAAATAGAATTCCTCAAGCTTTGAAATGTTGACTGTGMATTAGTCAGTCCAAATGGAATAACCAAAAATTCATCATGGCTTTCATGTGTTCTAAAAGCTGTTTTAGGAATTTCTTCATGTCTCATTCTGATTTGATGATATCTCGAACGAAGATCCAACTTAGTAAAKAATTTTTCTCCATGTAATTCATCTAATAATTCATCAATGAGAGGGATAGGAAACTTATATTTGATGGTCATTTTGTTGAGTTTTCTATAATCTAGACACATAATCCATGAGTTGTATTTTTTTGTAACCAATACCACTGGTGAAGAGAAAGAAATTTGGCTATGTCGAATGATGCCAACCTCTAACATTTCCTAGATCATGCATTCAATCTCACTTGTCTGTGCACATGGATACCTGTAAGGACTAATGTTAGGTGGTACACTTCCTGGATGAAAATGAATAGCATGGTCATGGTCTTGGGTAGGTGTAAGACCCTTAGGCATTTCAACAAATACCTTGGAATGATTATTGATAATTGTTTGGAGATTTGATGGTGCTGGGGCCATAGATGTTTGAACATCAAGTGATCACAATTGTGAAATGACACCCTGGTGGTCCCTTTTGAGTATTTTTTCCATGCTATTAGAGCTTATCACTTTCGAGGGTTTCCCTTGGATACCTCTAAGATCAATTTCCTTGTCATTTGAGGAAAATCTCATAAAAATATTTTGAAAATCAAAGGCCACTATTCCCAATGATTACAACCATTGGACCCCTAATACAACATCAACACCCCCCATTTGGATGGAAATCATGGGTCTATCCAAAAAATACTCCCCCATGTTGAGCTTAATATTATGGCATTTCCCTGAACAATTTATGGTACCTCCATCTGCAATCATTACTTGAAACTCTGGTGCAGGATATACAAAACAATTGAGATCTTTTGCTAATTTGTAATTGATGAATTTATGGTTGCTACCTGAATCAATCAATATTGTTACCTTTTTATTTTTGATGTATCCTTGTATATTGAGGGTTTGTGGAGTAGTGATACTGACCAAAGCATGACAAGTTATTGTTGGAGTAGTCTCTTCTAGATTTGGGTCTTGTGATGGTTCCAATTCTTGATATTCTTCCTCTTCACAGTCTATGTAGAATAATTTATTTTCATTGCATTTATGCTCCTTATTGTACTTGCTGTCACAATTGAAACAATCTGTTTTCTCTTCTTTCATCCATTTGTTTAGGTGTCAACCTTATTGGTTTAGGTAAAATATCTTCTTCCTCTTCACAGTCTATGTAGAATAATTTCATCTCACTGCATTTATGCCCTTTACTATACTTGCTGTCACAATTGAAACATAGTCCTTTTGCTCTTCTTTCATCCATTTGCTGAGGTGTCAACCTTGTTGTTTGAGATATGGTTGTCTTATGATCCCCAAAATGATCTTTTCCTCCAATGCTATAATTGTGTGTAGCCTTATTTTTGGCATGAATATGACGAGAATTTTGCATAGCTTCCATAATACTTGTAGGTTGTCTTAAGAAAAGTTCATGTTTAATGTCTTATTTTAATACACCCATGTAAGATTCCATCAAGTGTTCATCACTTAGGTTATCCACCCTTGTGGCTAGTACCAAGAATTCTGAATTATATTCTTCAATTTCACCTAACTGTTTGATTCTTATCAATTGATTGAAGTAGTCTTGTTCCCAATCTTTCCCATATTGTTCGTCTAAGTCTCTTGTAAATAAACCCCAAGTGTAGTGATATAAAGGGGGATGCCTTTTCACTATCCATTGATACCATTGATACAATTTTATCTCAAAGTTCAAGGTCGCTATGTGAATCCTTTTCTTATCATCAACAATATTATGTAGTTCAAAATATTTCTCTTTTTGGTTTACCCAAGTAAATACCTCAGTACCATCAAACTTCTTTAATTCAATTTTGGGAAAGTTGAATTTAGGACCCCCACCGGAATTAACTCCACAATTAGAGTTAGATTCAGTAAATGGCTTATTATTGGTAGTTTGTTCAACATGAGTACTACGTTTATTTTCATGAGTCCATTCCATTTTGATTTCTCCTTTAGGAATCTCCCATCTATAGCTTGATATATTAGGGAAGACATATTTTGCATTTCCTTCATGGAATTTTTTATTTCTTTTTTTATGTCATTCTTATTTTCCATATCATCCATCTTGTTTTTTATACCCTACATATTGTTTTCCATGCCAACCATATTCCCTTCCATTATTTGAATTTATCTTTGTGAGTTTACCCAATTATTAGACTTTTCACTCACATTCTGAATTTGTTCCTCCAATTTGGACAACCTATTTTGTATGTCCTCATTTTCTTCTTGAGTCATAGATGAGACTTCTGGAGGTTTAATAGGTGTTTTCAACTTTTTGGGACCCATATGGAGTAATAATAATAATACTCCTCTATTCTGTATATATCACAAATTTTAAATCACTCGAAACAAATATTCCAAAATAATTATATCAATTGTAAGTTACGTACCTTTAACAACTTTAATTTGGAGTTTCTCCTCTTGACTAACCTTTCTTTTGGTGTATCTCTAAAATTTTGGTCCTTCTGAGTCTGCAGTTTCAACCCATAGTAATCTGAAATTTCTTTTCTCCAATGCCACAGGTCTGACCAAAATTGGATGTTCCAAGTGGAAGTTATGGTAATTTCTCCACACCTTGTTGACTTTTGTCATTTCCAAGAGATCTCACTTGTATAGCATGCCCCACACAAAAAAATTGATATAAAATTATGAAATTTGTACCAGAGATACTAAATACTGTCCAATATCCAAGGCAACTGGTCTCACTCAATTTGGATACTCTAGGAATAAGTTATTATTGTTTTACTCGGAACACCTGTTTGAGACTAGTTAATAGGATTAGTCAAATACCCTATCTTCCACAACGTGTATCTACAAAAGTAGGATGACCCAGAAGCTGAAATTTTTATCAAATATACCTTGATAATTTCTATGAATATGATCCAGATTTCAGGGTCTGAAACGATACATAAAATATTTATAGGTAAACTTTTGCGATGACTAAATTCAGGATGATTCCAAAACCCTGTCTTACACAAGATATATCTCCGAAAGTGTAAGGCCTTAGGAGATGAAATTTTAACCCCACATACCTTGATCCGAATAATAAATATTCTACAAGAGGTTTCTTCTGAAATGGTGTAGAAAACAATTTATAGCGAAAGTTCCAAGGTGTCTCATATGTAGCAGCGAAACCCCAAGACCTTGAGCTTTGATACCAAATGTTATGACCCAACGCCTTAAAAATGATAAGAAATCAATAAAATTTAGTCCACTTCGAGGGGGAAACCTCCTTTACAGTATATAAACTTGAACACAATATGAGATTAGATAAGATGATCCTAATACTAGATCTCCTTGATATATATATATATATATATATATATATATATATATATATATATATATATAGATAGGAGACAAGGGGTTACAATTACAATGAAAGGGTGCAAAGAAGGGTTCTAGCCGACCTACTAGAAATTTAAAAATTCACTATATAGGGCATAATAAGGGGTTTTATACATATCATGGGGATTTTTCTAGGGCTTAACAACACCATCCATGAAGAACTTTCATTCATGCACAAATTGTTCGGCTACAACCATATTCAAATATGCCATGTCGATAAGTATAAGACAACATTCACTACCCCTTGGGGAACCTTCACATATTGCGTCATTCCCTTCGAATTCAAAAACACTGGAGCCACTTTTCAATGGGAAATGACTTATGTATTTTGTGACCTTTTCCACCTTATTCTCGTATACTTGGATGATCTCACAACTTACTCCAAGAAACGACCCCAACACCTAGAATATCTACAAATCATCTTAGGAAGATGTCATCAATAAAAAATTCATCTAAAATCCCTTAAGTGTGTTTTTTGCGTCATCGTCGTGTGATTACTCTTATTCATAGTATCCCAATAGGGCATCATTGTGGACCCTCTCAAAGTCCAAGCCATCGGTTCCATCTCCCCTCCAAAAAACTTGCGCCAAATACAAATCCTTCAAGGAAACATTGACTTCTTTCATCGCTTTGTCCCTAATTATGCAACATGAATTCATGGATTCTTACACATGTTATTCCAAGACATATGATTTCTATGGGATCAACAACCTCAAAAATATTTTGAGGCATTAAAACAACTTTGTCTCAATCCCCTTTGATCAATCCCCCTAAATTTGAAAAATACTACATCCTGTACCTTTCCACCTCATAAGTATCAGGTGCCCGAGTCCTCGCCCAAAAAGGTGAATACGGGCACGAACATGTCATTTACTATATTAGTAAAATCCTTCATGACCACCTCTTAAGTAAAACCATGAAGAAACAATTACACTAGTTGTGGCCTAGCAGTCCAAAAGCTGCACCACTACATTTTTGTTTGAACCACCATAGTCATTTCAAAATCAAACCCCATGCAATACTTACTCAGTCGGTGTTAGATCAATGGGAAATTCACTAAGTGGATTGTGATTATGCAGGAGTACAACTTAGATTTTACCACTCCTAAGATAAAGAAAGCACTCATCCTTTCAAAATTCATTATCGATTTACCTTTGGCCACCTACGACACTCCAGTCAATGAGAATTTCCCCAATGAGAATTTATTCATCATATCCTCTAACGAACCATGGATGGTGACTTCCTCATCTACTTGCACACTAAAAAATTTGGTCCACATCTCTCTCGATATGATCACCCTCGTATCCACCATGAATCTCTGTGATATTCCTCCTCGAAGATGCCTTATATCAACGAGGAGTGGATATTATCCTCCATTACTATTTCACCCTCGATGAGGCATAACAGGTCTTAAATGATTGTCACAATGGTGCTTTTTGTTGACACCTCTCAGGTATGTCCATCGCCTAGAAATTTATTAGGGCCGAGTACTTATGGTCCACCCTCTTTAATCATTTTATTCATGCAATCAAGAGATGCACGAAGTGCCATGTCTATATACATAAAGCATATTCCCTACCAACACCTTTACACCCAGTTATTGCAGGCAACCCGTTTTTCAAATGGGGCATTGAGTTCATGACATGCAACTATCCTTCTAGAAATGGCCACAAGTACATTGACACAAAAGTTGACTATTTTACCAAATGGGCCGAATCCATGCCTACCTTCAACAATATGGCAGACACCGCTGCCCACTTATTTTTCAACCATGTCATTTCGTGCTTTGGAGTTCCCTTACAGTTAGTCTCACACCATGGAAATTGTTTTGAAAATGAATTATTTCCAAAGTTATCCTCGCATTTATAATTTACTCATGAGTTTTCTTCAGCATACTATCACCAGTACAATGGATAGGTAGAGGCCTTCAACAAAGTTCTCAAAACCATGTTGCAGTGAACGATGAACAAACACAAAACCATTTGGCACCACATGTTATTTTCCACACTATGGTCATATCATAAAACAATCAAAATCTCCAGTGGCTTCACACCTGTTGGATGTATGGGATGACTCGGGTTCTACCTTAGTTCTCCAACAAACCCCTAGAAACCATCATCCCTTCTAGAGACCAAAAGGCAACAATGTGCATAGAGTTCACAACACAGTCTCACCCGAGATGGCTTATGGGTGATTGCATGGCCCAAATGTCTATAGTCGTGGAAGGGATTATGCTCATGGTGATGTTAGACCTATTTATACTTCACTATTCCTCATTCTCCCATACCACCATTCATATCTACCATTCATTTAACCTTTAACATTCATTATGAAAAAAATAACATAACTATTCTAGTGCGCACTGTAAATTAATCTTAACATATTCATTAATTTATCCATTCATTCATCATAAAATACATTGAAAAGCATAAAGAACAAATTCCACACATTGACAAGGTATTTTACAAAGATCTATCTTCTTTATTATTCATATTCAATTCTCTGTGCTGCGTGCATTACATCAAAATTATGGTGATGGTGAGGCTGACCAGTGTCACACCAAGCTCCAAAGATTGCGACCTGACCCTTATATACAACTCAAAAACAGACTCAACATGATCTCCACAACTCTCGACCTAAAAAATCAACAAAGACTAGCTCAAAAATCATAAAAGTTCTCAAAGGTACTTCAATACTTCTCACCAAAAAATATATCTACAGGTAACTCATACATCATATACTGATACTATCAAAAGTGGGATAAAACCATTACATTTATGACCAAAACCCTAACCCTAAGTGGATTAGGTTTGTCCACATTATCAACCTCCTATGTGTGGTTGGTTCTCGATCCAACCGTTCCCTCATCATTTTGTCCCTTCTTATGCCTCTGACTTTCCTCTTTCCTCACACTGCTTTTCCTTCTTTCATGGCACACTGCTTTTCCTTCTTTCCTGGAATGCTATTTTTCCTTATTTCCCGACGCATTTCTTTTCCTTCTTTCCTGGCCCACTGCTTTTCCTTCTTTCCTAGTGCATGCTCCAACTGTCCTCCAAAATTTTTGCGCATTTCCCCAAAATAGACTGCTCCAACAGGCCCCCAACACTTACTTGTGGCTCATCCTGAGCCAATCAGATAGTGTTTTCCTCCTGCATTGACTTCTTCAATGTCTAAAATTTGCCTGTCAGCTCTTCTACTTGTGATTTTTCCTATGCACTCCTTTCTGCTATACTTTCTACCAACTATGCTTGTTATTTCTCCTTCAAAATTTCTACACTCTCCAAGTGTAGTTTCTCTATCTTTCCCTTTGCTACTTCCAACTCTTTAATAATCATTTCTTCCCCTTCCTACAATGGCTCCAACTAATCCTGTCACAATTGTTTCTTTGCTTGTACATTCTTCAATTCTTCCTACATGTTCTTCATCTCTTGTGTACTCTTCATCCTGTCTGTTATGCTTATCATCTTCTACTTTTGATTCAATTCACACGTTGTAATTTTTATGTTTACCTCCTCTTGGTATAATTCTTGAATCTTTCCATATTCTTTCAATTCTTTCCATATCTACATTGTACTGTTGTACAATTTTTCCACTCTATTAATCTCCCCTTCAATGTTTTTTGTGTGTTCTACAACCAGTTGTTCCCTTTGTGATTTAATCTCTGGTGGAGTGTTAGGGATCACCTTCTTTGCCAAGTATGTGATTTCTTGTTTGTAACCTTCAATAGCATGCACTATATTTTGGATATTCTCTTCTGTTTTTAACTCCTCTGCTTGTGTGTTGTCTGTGATAGTTTTAATTACTTCCTCAAGCCTTTGTTCTTATTTCTCCACATGTTTTTTTTATTCATTCCTTTCCAACTACACTTGCTTGATGGATATCTCTAGTATATTCTTTGCCTACTTGGCTATCTCTAAGTTTGTCGCATTTGTCCTCGCCCTTGATTGAACTTCATTCGCTACATTAATTTGCAACTTGTATAATGTCTTGGTTGGAATATTGGAAAACACCAAGTCCAACTGCTTTATATCCTTCAAGGGTTTATTTGTTGTGTTGTTGTATATTTGTAGCATACCTTGGTTGATTTGGAAAGTCTCACTTCCCATTGTTGATGTCGGTACTGTCTCCTTTTCTTCATGAGTTTTCTCCTGCTGCGTTGTGCCCTTTTGTTGTGCTACATTGATATGAAATATTTCTAAAACTTCCTTAACCTCCATCAAAATTTTCATTAATTCTTCTTTTTGTGAATCCACGACATATAGTTCTTCTTCTCCTTGATCCAACAGTTTGTCGGCCACCAATTCTTCATCATCCTCAGTTATTGTAAGTTGAGGGGTCTCTCTGTGCACCCTCATCTTCTTGCATTGTCCTCCTAACTTCTTCATTGATCTTGTCTTTGGTGTTGTCTTTGTCTGCATGGGGTTCTTCACCTCTGATAGGTATCCACTTTATTTCTCTTGGCTCAATATGTTATCCTTTTTCAGAGCTTCCTCATTTGTTCCTTTTGCGCGCTCAGTTTCTAGTACTCATGCCCTAGGTATTATTTCCTTCTTCCTATGATTCTTTAATATTTCCCTACTTTATGTTGGTTGAGTGCACTCTGATTCTTTCCTGGTATTTGTTGTTGTACTACTTGATTGTCCAATTCTTGTTGGTTCCTTACCCTTTGTTCCTTTCTTGTCAACCACTGGTACCTTCCACTAATTTGATTGTTACCCTATCACCAATTGTACTTCTTCTATTGTGATACAATACTGCATATTCAACCATTTATTCTTTGGGTATTTCCTTGATTTTATCCACATATTATGTCTAGATGATTTGAAATTTTATATCCCTTTATTCTCCTTCACCACTTATGGTGACATCCTCCATGTGTCTTCTATATTTTCCTACATCTCTTCAAGATACATGCAAAAAATGCTAGTATTATCTTTCCTCTGCTTAGGATCTGCATTGTTCCATAGGGTTATATACCTTGTTGCACAACACCTTCCTCTCCTGTCATAAAAGGATGATTATTTTGGTTCTTCCCATGTCACTAAGGCTATCAAAATAAGAAACCAATAATAATGGAACTATGTCCCAGAATCCTATGCATCTCGACAATCCTCCAAAAATAGGTTGAGCAAGTATGGTTCCCAACTAAGTACTGTCCCCTTCACACACTACGTCACTGCTAGTACCACTCTTGTTGGTGCCTCTTCCTTGCGACATTTTCTTAATAAATTGCAAGCCATTAAATTTGTTTCAAATCTTGTGGCTGGATCATTTATATTTTTGATAATCATACCTCTTCTTCCCTTGTCAGTGCCAAATTGGGATTTTACTTCTTCCGCAATGGTATTTTCCTTCATCTTATCATCTAAATACTGATATGGATTCACCCCATCTGTTGGAAGTCCTGTAATATTTGCATTAAGATCTACATCAATTGGGACAGGCCTGTCCATCCAAAAAAATCCTCCATGTACTCTTGCCAGTAATGTTTTGACACAGGAATTGACATCCTTCCCCCTGCCAAAGTGAGGGATTTTTGACAAATTCATGATGCTTGAATTGTACAACCCTGTAATCCATTGTTTGGGTTCTAATATTGGAAGTCCTAATGCACTAACCCCTTTTTTCTCCATATAAATTTCCTACGCAAGCTCAGGAAACTTAGCCACCTTTGTGACATCACGATCTACATACTTCAGTTTAGGAACAAATCCCAACATATCCTCTACAACTATTACCGATTCTAGAATTTGGGGCAATGAGAGAAAAACCTGCTTTTGTGTGTGCGCTACTGTTACTGTTGGACTTCTTTTCCTCTTTGATGGACTTGTTATCTCATTCTATATTTCTTTCTTTGTGTCCTGATTTGCATCGTTTTCCTGTTGTTCTTCCCTAATGTTTTGTGTTTCCTTGGTTTCATCTGATTTTGTCTCCTCATCATATTCTTCCTTTTTTTCTCCATGTGGATGCCCCTCTCTTGGTTTTTTTATGTTTGGGTTTTCTTCTTCACTAGGGTTTTAGCCTTCTTCAACCTTGTTTACTTATGTTGCTTCTTCCTCTGGGTTCTACTCCTTGACCATTGTCAGACTAGTTGACTCACATTCTAGCAATGGTATCTCATCCACATCTACCACCCCTGTCACATCCTCCATCAGTTTTTTGGCCCTTATTTTCCTTCTTGTGAACTAGCTGGGTGCTTCGAACTTTAGTGGTGTCATTGTTCTAGCTTGGGTAAAATTCGTGGTAAATCTCAGCTGGACTCTTCACAATTTCTCACACAAGCACAACTCGTTCGCTCCTTTTCTCATGTTTTCTCAAAATCACACTAAGTGTTTACCTTTTCGTGTTTTCCCCCTTTTATAAATGTTATCATAAATGCTTTGTAGTATTCCACTTTTTTGTTCATCGTCTTTGTTTTTCTGACTAATTTTCATCCCTCTTGCATTGTGTTTTCATTTTGTCAAATTTGTCATGCACACAATGTATTTAATTATGTCGCACCAATTTACTATCTATTGTGCACTATATCTTCCAACTGTTTGTCTACCATTTATCTATCTATTAACTTATTTTTGTCCTTTTCTTCTTTTTCCATTTTTTTCTTCGTTTTTCTATTTTTTCTTTTACTCATTTTTCTATTCTTTGTCTTCTTTTCCTCCTACTATATACATTATGTACAACTCTAATTTTCTGCACGACATCTACTGATTGTTAGTAGGTCGACTATCCCTATACAGTTTCAGTCGACTACCATTTACCAATCCTTGAATCTCCTTGCCTGCTAAATCTTGCGGTGGCACAACACCTCCATATGTGACACACTTTATCTCATATGGCCCTATCCAATGCATCTTGAACTTCCCTGGGTGCTGCAAATATTTATTGTCATAGAGGAGAACCATATCTCCTTCTTTGAATTTATTATTCTTGATGTGTCTGTCATGCCAAGATTTTTCCTTTTCTTTCAGTACTTCATGATCAAAACTAGTTACAATCTCGTCTTCTTTTAATTCCATGAGTTGTGCCAATCTTTCTTGAGTTGCGCCTCTTTCTTTCATGTCTGTAATTTCTACAATGCGCAAACTATGTATCGAATACTCCAAAGGAACTACTGCATCCTTTCCATATACCAATCTAAAAGGTTTCTTCCCTGTGATTTTCTTGCATGTAGTTCTATAGGCCCATAACACTGTTAGTATATTCAAATCCCAACCATCACTGTTCACATTGCAAATCTTGGTTAAGGAATTCTCCAATATCTTGTTAAATGCTTCCACTGTCCCATTGTCCTGAGGATGGTATGGAGTTCTCTTCTGATGATGTATATTGAATTCTTGAGTCATTGCCTGGATAATACTATTGATAAAATGAGTCCCCTGATCACTCATCAGAACTCTAGGGAATCCAAATCTTGTGACTACTTGTTCGAATAAAAAATGCATTGCAATCCTTCACTGGTGCCGCTTCAACCCATCTGGTCAAATATTTTGTCATTTTAATAATATACCTATTGACACACAGTTGATCAAACCAGGGTCCTTCTCAGATTACCAACAAAAGGGTACATATGTAGTCTTGTGCGCTATCATTTTCATCTTCCCAGAAGAGAAGAAGTCTTACCCGAAGAACGAATGAGACATAATCAATTAGGGAAGGTGATCCGAATTTATGCAGGAATTCAACAAAATACATAAATAACCATGAATATAAAGATGCAATGGAAATAACACTTCATTTCATTAATATCAAAGAACTAAAATTCGTTTACAGACATAATGGAAATAAACTAGCTAGGGCTCTGGTAGCTTATCTATGAGAAGAGATCTGGTGGCTATAGCCTCTAAACTCTCAGTTACAATGAGGCTCGAAGGCCTATATGTTATTGAGAAACAATGGAAACCCTAAACATCCAAAAATCTAACCCTAGGAGTTGAAACACCAGAATATGGGCCCCGTCAGGGTAAATTGGTACATCAATTTCCTAGGGTCATAACTTTTGCATACTATCTCTGTTTGACGCATATGATACATCGTTAGAAATATATATCCAAGGACTACAAACAATGAATACAAATATTATGGTCTGGAATAGACTAATATTCGTCGATCGGACTATGCCCAAAAAATGTCGTTTAGGGACTCAAAACGGCTTTGAAAGTTCAGGACCCAAAAAATTGCCAAAAGAAACAATGGTGGGGGTCCAAGTGGAATAAGAGAGTGGATACCAATATCCACCTGATCATTCCTCCCCCCTTAGGAAGAATTGGCCCCCATTTCATTGAGTTCCTCCATGAGATGAGAAAACTTCTACTGAACTTGGTCCCTCGTGAGCCACTTGCCCTAATGAAGGAGTTGGCCTGCTTTGACAACTTGATATAGCTGGATCCTCAGCGGATGAGTGTTCTTGATCTGTGTGTCCATAATTTGATCAGTTGTGGCTTGTTCCATGCAATATGGGTTTAACTTTATTGTTGTGAGTTTTTATTCCATGTCGGATGTGTCTAGTAGAGGTGGAAAGTAAGGCCGAAGGCATCCCACATTGAACACTAGGTGCAGATGAAGGAATGGTGGGATACTGAGCTCGAAGGAATTGTCCCCTACAACCTTGGTGGTGGTATATGGTCCATATAGGAGCGGGAGAATCTTGCGGTGGGGTCCAACGAGTTTATCCTTCTGCAAATGTAGCCACACTTTGTCCCCCACCTGGAAGTTGTGTTGCACCCAATGATGATCATGTCACTGCTTATATGTAGAATTGGATCTGTCCAATATGTCATGAATCTATTGGAAAATGTGTTGAATGTGTTGAATGAAGTTTTTCACCTTGGAATATTCAGACTGGACATGATTCGAATCAACCTGAGTAGCTGCAAATGGTATGCCTACGTCAATGGGATAGTGGATGGAATCCCAAGCCCACCTGAAAGGGGATGTGGTTGGGTGAGCTGTGGAGGGCTCGGTTATAGCTATGTTGTACATAGGGGAGGATTTCATCCCATGTGCATGGATTCTTTGAGTTGTACATGCACAAAATGTGTACAATCATCCTGTTGACGACCTCTATTTGGACATTAGTTTGGGGATGGAAAGTTGTGGAATTGGTGAGCTTGATGTCCAACATTGACCAGAGGCTAGACCAAAATGTACTGAGGAACCTGTTGTCTCGATCTGAGATGATATACTAGGGGATACAAAAGTGTACCCACACTCATTCAAAGAATATTTTAGCAGTGGCTTCTGCTGTGATATTATTCTTGTAGGCCGCCATAATGGCCATCTTCAAGAATCTGTCGACGACCATGAAAACAAAGTCATTTCCATGCTTAGTAGAAGGAAGGCCCTACATGTAAACCATGGAGATGGATTCCCAAGTTCAAATAGGGGTAGGCAACGGAGTATAGAGGCCTTTCTTATTGATGGTTGGTTTGGCAATGGCATAGGTAGTGCAGGATCTGATGTACTTCCTGACATCCTATCGAAGGTTTGGCCAATAGAAATACTTCTACAATACTACCACTATTTCTCAACCCCAAAATGCCCAACAACCTGACTATAGTGCACTTCCCAAATAAT
>ML794734.1:127163-139451 GCA_009831015.1 Picea engelmannii | reverse complement strand
GACGCTTTCCTTAAGTTGTAAATATTGAATTTACTAACTAAAGAGGGATGGGTGACATACCGTTTAAATGTCACTTTCTCTCACCATCTCCATCCTAGCTCCGTTCCAACGCTCATACAATGATGAACCTGCAAAATAACACAGCCAACCAAAGTGATAGCAATAGCATAAACTCAATATAAACCTATGTATGTGATCAAGGAATCATACAATAAAACACAACAAACTTTATAGGAAAGAATCATATTACTATATCATATTAAATGTGAAAGAGAAATTACAACCATGGCCTTGATGTTGTAAGGTCCCTTCCAACTGTCCTTCATTCCCCACACACTTATTTCTCCAAGGATTCTGAGACCATGGATTTGATAGCTACTCACAATCTATCTTGACAAAGCAAATCTCAAAGCCACTCCAACCAAGCTAATAATTCCAAGCCAACCAAATCTACAAGCTCAAAAGCTAACCAAAGCTAACTAGCTCCAGAACCCCTTCTCCATGAGAGCTCCTCTCCTTTTATAAGTTGAAGAGGATAAGGTGAGGAGGTTAGGATGATCCCACTAAATCATGAAAGAAAGTAAGATCCAAACCATTCGGATGCCACCTCACCATGGAAGTTTCTCCTTCTAGAAGATTCGAGAAAATGCTCGTTTTTCCCACATGTAAGCATTCTCACACCCTGCTTATAGTGAAATCTGTGAACTATTCGCACCCTAGCTATGATGCAGCCTGTGAGAATTAGGCATTCTCGCACCCTAATACATAGCCAGCCTGCGAACTTCCTTTTTTATAAGGTTTTTACACAGGAAAATGCAACTTCTTTTCTTAGGAAAAGTTCTTCTCCCTTCTCTCTTCAGGAACTCATGCCACTGACCCCTCTGAAGGAAACAGATAGGTTTACATCATTAACGATCATAGGGATGACAAAAATAATGTGTAACATAGGAGAACCTCGAAAAAGGTACACCCTAGAGGTAAAGGGAAAGCGTCGAATGATTCCTCTGAGAAGGAAGCTGGCGATTCAGAGGGCTCTTCTAGCAGTAGAACCAGTTCCTATTCCCGAAGGAAACAGAAGAAGCAAAGATATTCCAAAGGTCAGAAATTTGACGAATTCAGAAAATCCAAACCATCCTCCTTTGATGGTGAAATAAAGAAGGGAGAGGAAGTAGATCCCTAGCTGCTTGGACTAAATAAGTATTTCAGAGTCCATAAATTTTCAGAAAATGTGAAGGCCTGAGTGGCCACCTTCAACTTGAACGGAAAGGTTTCCATTTGGTGGGAAGACCTTAAGAATGTGAAAGGGGTTCATGAAGAGGACCTGTCTTAGGAACGGTTTGAGAAATACTTCCGGAAGAAGTATCTATCGGAAAATTATTTCGACAAAAAGAGTAAAGAGTTTTATGAACTCAAACTGGGACAACTCACTATAGAAGAATATGTCAACAAATTCCCCAATTTGTTGAGGTATGTACCCTATATAAAAGTGAAAAAGGCAAAGGTACAACGCTTCTTTAGTGGACTACCTAAGGACTATTGGAACATAATTGAATTTGATGAGCCAAAGACTCTAGAAGGAACTATTCGAAAGGTGACCTATTGTCATGAACAGTTTGGGCATCGAGCATAACCTCGCGAAGGATGGAAACAGAAGAATAGTTCAAGATTTCAGAAAAGGGGAATTAAATCCCCAGGATTTAAGAACTATAAGAATAACCCAAGAATGAGCTTTCCAGCCTGGAGTATGCACCAGTAGAATTTTCCCTCCTTGAGAGGAAATAAAACTTCTGGACCCATATCAGTGAAGACTGATAACCCAAATAAAGAACCTTTGAAATTTTGGGGTTGTGGGGACAAAAATCTATTGAGAGACTGTCCACACTGACAACATAATAGTTGGAGGATTTATAACATTGAGGAAAATACCACCGCCAATGATGTGGCAAGGAGTGTGCCACAAATTTATGCAACCTTGGATAATAACCAAGCCGACCACCAAGCTTCAGTAGTGGAAATATAAGGTATGATTTCCAACCATCTAGTGTCTATTTTAATTGATCTTGGTTCAAATTTGAGTTATATTGCCACTAAAGCTGTTGATAAGTGTAAACTATAGCCACAAAAACATACCAAGCCATGGTTGGTATAGTTAGCCACTGGTACCAAAAGAAGGGTAGCAGAGGTTATACTGGCCTTCCAATTGATGTTGGGTAGATTCCCCACCCAAACAACCCTTAACTTATTACCCTTGGGATTGTATGATCTGTTGATTGGTATGGACTGGCTAGCTGCCCATAAAGACAGACTGGATTGTTACCATAAAACCTTAGAATGTGTAAGTAAAGAAGGGAAAAGATAACCCTTCAAGGGATCCAAAAACCTGTCTCGGTGAGACAAATATCAGCTCTGCAAATGAGAAAGTGTTTCCGAAAGGGATGTTTCATCTATGTGATACAAGTGTTGAAAAAAATCAAAGGTGACAAACCAAGCCCTGACGATCACCCTATGCTGAGAGAATACAGAGATGTATTTCTGGAAGAGGTACTGGGTCTACCTCTGATAAGGGACATATAATTCTCGATAGAACTTGCACTAGGAGCAGTGCCAGTGTCTAGGACACCCTACTAGATGAGTACACCCGAGTTAGTTGAACTCAAGTTGCAATTAAAATAAATGATGGATAAGGGCTATATTCGGCCCAACGTGTCTCCATGGGGAGCACCATTCCTATTCGTGAAAAAGAAGGATGGTACCCTTAGACTGTGTATAGATTATGAGCAACTCAATAAGGTAACCATAAAGAACAAGTACCCCTTGCCCAGGATCGATGACATGTTCGATCAATTCGGGGATGCGTCTATTTTCTCAAAGATTGATTTGAGGTTAGGATACCATCAAGTCCGAATTAAGGGTGAAGAAATCCATAAAACTGCCTTCCAAACGAGGTATGGCCACTATGAGTTTGTGGTGGTTCCATTTGGGTTGACCAATGCCCCTACCACTTTTATGTTCTTGATGAACAATGTACTCAACAAATTCCTAGACAAATTTGTGCTTGTTTTTATTGACAATATATTAATTTACTCCAAGAACAGAAAAGAGAATGAAGAGCATATTAGACTTTTGCTGCAAGTGCTAAGAGAACATTAGCTCTATGCCAAATTCAACAAATTTGAATTCTTCCAGAAGAAAATACATTACTTAGGCCATCTTCTCACCGAAGAAGGAGTAGCGGTAGACCCTGAAAAAATCAGGTCTATCATGGAATGGCCTACCCCAAAGGATGTTTCGGACATCAGATCCTTTATGGAATTAGTAGGATACTATAGGATATTTATAAAAGGATTCTCCAAGATTGGTTGTCCAATCACTGCCCTCCAGAAGAAGGGGACAAAATTCCTGTGGACATAGAAATGTGAAGAAAGATTTCAAACCCTGAAAAATCTACTGACCAATGCACCCATGCTGAAGATCGTTGATCCAGAAGCTGACTTCCTTGTGTGCATAGATTCCTGTAAGGAAGGGCTCGGAGGAGTCCTTATGTAGGAAGGAAGTGTGATCTACTATGAATCTCGAAAATTGAACGAGCATGAATTCAACTATGTGACCCATGATCTAGAGCTGGTTTCCATAGTGCATGCCTTGAAAATGTGGAGGCATTACCTCCTGGGAAGAAAATTTGTACTTATGATAGATCAATGTGGATTGTGATACCTGTTTGATCAACCAAAGCTCAATGCGAGACAAGCTAGGTGGATGGCCCTCTTTAGCAAGTTTGATTTCAAAATCAAACACATTAAAGGAAAGGAAAATAGGGTGGCCGATTCCCTTAGCAGAAGTATGAAAACAATTCACCTGGAAACGGTGAGCACCTGCGAGATAGATGTCAAGGAAAGAATAAAAAATGCACAAGAAACAGATTCCTTCGTCCAGACTGTGACCATGTACCTACAACAAGAACCCTCCGGAGTCAAATATGAAGGCTACCAGATGACCGAAGGAGGTCTTCTCACTTACAGAAGAAGATTTTATATTCCAAATTGTGATGACTTGAAGAGGTTCATACTGGATGAACTACATAAAAGACCCTATTCTGGTCATCCAGGATACCAGAAGATGATCACGGCCACTAGGAGACAATTCTATTGGCCTGGAATGAAGAAAGACATAGCTGAGTACTTGGCCAAATGGATAGAGTGCCAACAGGTTAAAGAAGAACACCGACACCCAGGAGGATTATTACAACCTCTACCAATCCCATAATGGATATGGGAAACCATCTCCATGGATTTCATCACTGGATTACCAACATCGACCAAACAAAATGATGCCATTATGGTAGTGGTGGTTAAATTGAGCAAGTCTGCTCATTTCATCCATGTCAAATCAACTTGCAAAGCAATCGATATCGCCCAGGTATTCATGCAGGAGATATTTAGACTGTATGGTATGTCGAAAGAGATCGTGTCTGACAGAGACACGAAATTTACTTCTAACTTTTGGAAATCACTAATGGCTGGCTTAGAGACCAAATTGTTGTTTAGCACCGCCTATCACCCTCAAACCGATGGACAAACAGAAATAGTGAACCAAATACTTGAATACATGATAAGAATGCATGTAATGCATCAACCCAAGAAGTGGGAAGACTACCTGCCGCTGGTAGAATTCGCCTACAACAACGGCTACCAAGCATCCTTAAAGATGAGTCCCTTCGAAGTCCTCTATGGTAAACCGTGTAACACTCTAGTCAGTTGGAGTAATCCCATAAACAAGATTTCTTTTGGACCTGACATGTTGAAATAAATGGAACAACAAGTGACTCAGATAAAACAAAACCTGAAGGTCGCTCATAACTGACAGAAAAGTTATGCCGACCAAAAGAGAACTCCAAGAGAGTTCAAAATGGGAGATCATGTATATCTCAGGGTTAGGCCCAGGATAAGTCCCCTGAAAATGGGAGCTTGTGCCAAGTTATCACCTTAGTATTGTGGACCCTTTGAGGTCCTATATAGAGTGGGACCTATAGCCTATAGGCTAGCACTTCCTCCCACAGTAAAAGCACATAATGTTTTCCATGTTTCATTATTAATGAAATATGTACATGATGCTAACCATATAATTGATTGGTCTGTGATCCAGGTGGAACCAGAGGGAGAGTTTCTACCAGAACCTCAATGCATATTGGACAGAAAGGAAACCCCACTCTGGAACCAAACCATTGCACAGGTCAAGGTGCAGTGGAAACATTTTGGCCCAGATGAGGCTACATGGGAAATGGAGGATGCCATGAAATGGGCATATCCGATTTTGTTTACATTTGTACATGCATGTCAAGTTGATAGATAGAAAATCGAGGATGGTGTTCCTTTAAGGGGGAGGGAATTGTAACACCTTGTTTCCCCCAGTCTGTAAAAATAACTATACTGGCCAAGTATTGTGGAAAACTCAGAAATGTGAATGTGTGATGTGAATGGACCTTGTGAAAAAGGTCGATGGATGTGAATAATATTATGAATATATATTGTAGGACTGCTGAGAGGGGGGATGTGCTGAAAAAGAGACTACGATGGCTGAATAAAGGTGGTGGAAGGAACTTGGAAAGGTGGTGTTAACTTCCACCGAAACCAATACCATATTTGGACTTCACTGGCCTGGAGAACCAAGAGCGGCTTGCTGGCCCCGAATTAAATGACTCACCAGGTTGGTAGGTAAAGGGATCCTTATGAGTAATGAGGGATGGGGATGAAACCGCCCATCTGTAGAGTCCTCAGACTTGACCACCACGAGGAAGATCGTGCCACATGCAACCTCGCTGAAAGGAGAAAAGGCAGGAAGAGTGTGGGATCAAGGGCAGAGGCGAGGGAAAGAGGAAGAGGAGAAATCTAGAAAAATACAGATTGAGTGATAGCAGAGAAGAAGGAGAGTAACCTTTGTTCTCAGTCACTAGAAAATAGAGACACGGTCTCACAACATCGTGGTCTCAGCTTGAGGGTGGCTAGCGGTAAATCTGTTGGGAGTCGCTGAGCCTACGGTTGGGTGGAAACGAGCACCCCTCTCAGCAGTTGCAATCACACCTGGTGTTATTTCTGATAAGTGTTTTATATCTTGTATCTTGAAGTTTATATGTTGATATGTATGCTCATAGTCTGTGCAATTTATGAATGGTTTGAGTATAAGAATTTATGTGTGGTGTTTTGACCAGAAATGGTGGTTGCATGCTTATAATGGAAAGACCACGTATGGCTTATGTTTTATAAATCGCTATTTATATGCATACCGATCTAATTCAGACTTCAAGTCTGTTCTCGGGAAATCTATACCCTTATCCATCTTAGGTAATACCTTGGATAGATCTCCCCATAGAGACACCCTTCTTGGAAGGCTCACCAAGAACCTGGAGAAGGATTTGAAGGCATAAGTCTTAGTAACCCTGTACGAGGAAGAATGATCCTCTTGAAATACCAAAATGGCAGCGTAGGGATAAGTATCGATTAATGGATGAGATCCTATCAGAAGATCTGCGATCATTCACGACCATTATATTGGAGGAAGAAACAAGGGTGTTACATGCCTTAACCCTTTTCCTTTATCTTCGTGAGTAGCGAAGAAATCAGGACCGTAGATCCCCAAGGTCCGTGGAAGTATCTGGACCGTTGGTTTTTCCACGTCTAGGGAGGAGTGGGAGAGTGCACAACGCGGGACAGATATGAACCGTCAGTTCTTAGTTAGAAAACCTGACAGTCATTGGATCTGTCAGGAGATGCAGGAGGGATTATCCCTCGTGAATAGAGGCGAAATTCCCAAAATAGGAGTTGGTATCGGGGTTTTGGACTTCGAGATTTCGGAAGTCCTGATGATGAGAGGTCGAGAAACTTCACAATGAAAGTCCTGAAATAGATCTAAACCATCCGATTAAGGGAGGACACATGTCGTGAGGTCACCCATCTCGGGATCTCAGACTTCGAGATTTCGGTGGTCTCATTGACAAGAGATCAAGACACTCCATGGTGGAAGTATTGAAATAGATCTGGACCATCTGATTAAGGGAGGCCATGTGTTGCGAGATCACCCATTTCGAGAAATCAAAAATTGAGAATTCAGGAGTCCTGTTGACAAGAGGTTGGGCTCTCGTATTGATACATCCCGAAAGAAATAGGATGGAGGTCTTATGAGGAGTGGTCACCTAGATCAGGGCATATCCAGGAGGGCTAATGTGACAAAGGCCATTTTGAGAAATCGGAAATCAGGAATTCAGGAGTCTCATTGAAAATAGGTTGGGCTCTCATATTGATAAGTCCCGAAAGAAATATGACAGAGATCTTATGAGGAGTGGTCACCTGGATCAGGGCATAACCAATAGGGCTAATGTGACAAAGGCCATTTCGAGAAATCGAAAATCGAGAATTCGGGAGTCCCATTGACAAGAGGTAGGGCTCTCATATTGATAAGTCCCAAGATAAATAGGATGGATGTCTTATGAGGAGTGGTCACCTGGATCAGGGCATAGCTCAGAGGGCTAATGTGACAAAGGGAATTTCGAGAAATCAGAAATCAGGAATTCGGGAGTCCCATTGACAAGAGGTCGGGCTCTCATATTGATAAGTTCCGAAGGGAATAAGACTGCGGTCTTATGAGAAGTGGTCATACTAGCCAAGGCATAGCCCAGGGGGATAATTGTTGATCAAAGCCTGTTCGACACTTTGACATTTTGGGGTTTGCAGAGTCGAAAGACTCGACCCTCTTATATCGCTGAGTCACGAAATGAGAAAAGGAGCCTAGGTGTTCGACCTGTGATCACAGTCAATGATCACATGGAGGTGGAAAAAGGGAAGAGCTAGCCTGTGCTAAGCCCTGTAGGATTTTGGGGATTCTATCCCTTGAGAAAAGGCAAAAAATTTATTATGCCGTAGTGGGTGTGTGACAATGAACCACATATATCTTGTGTCTTTGGTTTTCTTTATGCTATGTTGTTTATGTTATGAATCTGCTTAGTGCTTTAATTATTATGTATGATAGATAGATTTTTTAATGATTAAGTGATTTACTTTTGTTAAGGGTAAATGAATGTTAGATATAACTCAGTGCTACGTGCATGAATATGTAATCATTTATTGTTACTACGCCAATCTATCTTGGGGCATGTTCTGTGATGTTAATGAACTAATGCACGTCATCCTCTAAGCGTTAACAAAATACCATGTGAAGTGTTATTATCACAGATCTGTGTCCCAACTTGGTTACAAACACCTGCGTCCTGTAACCCCCCTTTATTCTACCTCGGGTGAGACCTTTCATGCTTTGCAGGTGTTGCCAAAAGGGCTGTCAGTCAGGGTTTTGTTGGTGCGTTGTTGAGTGTTGAACCCTGGGTCTGCCCCTGTGCCAATAGATGGTTCCATTGACGAGACCTAAAACTGTGATTGTTGGGAACTGAAGTAAAGAAAAAGAGAATATATGTGCATAGATCTGTTACTGAAGTGCATAGTACTTTATTTGACTTGTGAAGATTTGTGCTTAGAAATAAATCTGATCTGAAGAAAACATGTAAGATCCTAAAAGAGGTAAAGCTTTGTGCTTTGACAAGAGTAAGATAAGTGAAATTTTTTGTTTTGAAAGCATGAACCTAATTATGTTTAATATATTATGTCCTAGTCTAAAGGTTAGGGCACAATTGAAATAAAGATATGATTTGAGTAAATTTAATGCAAATGAGGAAATATATGTTATTCCTATGCATAGAAAGAATTTTTGGACTAATAAATGGATGCAGAAACCTATAATTTTTTTTTGTAGATTGCAGGTCCAACACTGTGATCCTTGTGTGCAATACAAAAGAGGATGGGGAATATTTAAAAGTAAAATAGGATTGACATTGTATTATAACTGTAGAAGACCAGGACATCTTGCTAAGGAATGCCCTGGCACAGGTCCTATTTGTCTTTGTTTTAATATTATTGGTCATGAGGTTGAGTGTTGTCCAAGGATGATTGTCAAAGTTGAACAAATGAACATGAGACAAGAAAAATATGAAGGAAGTCAAAAGGCTAAGGTCATATTAGAGAAATAATCAGAGGAAGTTCAGACTACATTAGTACAGTTGAAAGAAACGATGGATGTTCACAAATATGCCAGTTTACCAAAGATCCTGAAAGTAAAACATCGGATAAGTGCAAGAATAGAAGACTTCGACATAGACTGTCTCCTGGATGAGGAAACACAAGTGAATATTATGACAAAAGGAACTTGGGAAATTTTGGGAAATCCTAATGTAATACCTTCATTAGGAAGGATAGGCGTGTTTAAAGGAAAAATGATAACCCTATGTGGAATAGTTACTAATGTACCTATTATTGTTCATGGAACAACAACTGAATAAGAATTTGAAGTCATTAAGTTTGTTGGGGACAACGCCCCCTTCCCACTTTTGTTAGGTAAGAATTGTATTGAGAAGGATTAGATCAGAAGGAAAGCAGAGGAAGAATCTACAAAAAATAAAAAGCAAGAACTAAGGGACTTCATATCTAGAAAAATAGATCGACTAATAGAAGAACGAGAGGATAACTCGAAGCAACAAAACAAAATAACAATCCAGGAGGGACATAAGGAAAGAGAATTAGTTGTCAAGGTTGAAAGAATTCAAGAAGGTTTGAAGAACCTATCTATGCAATAAAGAAGTATATCCACCCAGGAAATATTAAGAGAAGGGATATTAACTTCAGACCCTTTGAGGGAACCTCAACAATGCGAAGCATAAGATCAAGAATGGAAAGAGGATTCCAAAAATAGTTAAAGAGACACAGATCACAAGAAAGAAGGCAAGGAAGCTCAATAAAAAGAAAGCTAAGTTGGAAAAGATGCAAGAAGCTACATAGACCTGATGCAAGACTTCGCAGACTAGAACCTCGCAAGAGGTAGGCTCACAGGATTTGAACCTTGCTGGAACAACATGACTGCGCAGAATGGGACTTCGCCTTGGCGAAGCTATATAACCGTTGGAGGCAGCCTGACCATTAGAATGATGCTCCAGGATGGTTAGAAAACAAATTTATGGGCTGATGGACCCCTTTTGGGATGTTGAGACCGTGCCATAAAGGACAGATTCACATTGATGGAAGCATTCCTGGTCGTTGGAAGAGTCTGTTATGGTTCCCCACTTATTTAACTTCTCGAATGCTACATCGAGACTGCTTTTTCTACCCATGATTGACTGAGAGAGAACTGTCTGTGTGTCGAGCTATGTTACCTGAAACTAGACCTTGCCATCCATTTTTCTACCCCACCTATCTATTCATCTACCCTGACCTAACTATTTAAAAGTGAGAATGTCAGGCGAACCTAGTGAATTGGAGAAGTATGTTGAGGAGGTCCTTAAGAAGATAATGGTCGATAGACCGATATCTGAAGGCATCCATGCATCGTCGACTAGGGGACTGCAGGATTCCCTTTTGACTGGACGTCATTCTGGCCATGTTAACCCAGGAACTGAACAACGAAGTAAACACCGCGGTGATATGGCTAATGCGAAGTAGATACCGTCGATCCTACCAGAGTACATTCCACCTTTGGCTGGTGTTGTTACCCACAACAACATCCCCAGAGATTACGAGTACACCATGTTCACCGCGTACATTCCGAAAGGAATACGCATAGTCAGGAGTTAGTTAGGACAGATCCCACTGCTAAAGAACATTTACTTCAATTTAGGAGATAGGAAGAACTACGCTATACTAGCACCCCACTGCTATCTCACGAAGACAATTGGGAAGAAGCCTTGTGTCTTTTCACATTGATGGATTAAGAAGTTGGCGCAGTCCATCATGATGAATGTGATGAAGATTCCCCATTTTGGCCACCACCAGGAGGTTAACGCTTGCATTAAAATCCTCTTGTCATGCTATCATGGCAAATACATGTGGCTCTACTGAAGGATTACTGTGGATCTGGCGCTGATCCACCGGATCACAGGCCTGAGCGTGAAGGGACCTGACCCAACAATGGAACCATCTATTGGCACAGGGGCAGACCGAGGGTTCAACGCTTAACAACACACTAAGAAAACCTCGACTACCATCCCTTTCGGCAGCACTTGCAAAGCAGGTGGGGTCTCACCCGAGGTAGAAGCAAGGGGGGGTTATAGGATGCAGATGTATGTAACCAAGATGGGACACAGATCTGTGATAATAACACTTCATAGGGTATTTTGTTAACACTTAGAGGATGACATGCATTAGTTCATTAACATCGCAGAACATACACCAAGACAGATCGATGTAGTAACAATAAATGATTACATATCCATGCACTTAGAACTGAGTTATATCTAACATTCATTTACCCTTAACACAAGTAAATCACTTAAGAGATAACATATCTATCTATAATACATAATAATCAAAGCACTGAGTAGATTCATAACATAAACAACATAGCACAAAGCAAACTTAAGACACAAGATATACGTGGTTCACCCCAGTGTGGGGCTATGTCCACCAACAACTTTTCCTTCTTATTATTAGTCAATCTCTTACATTCAGTTCCTTTTTTGCACTAAGACACAGAGTCGATCTTCTCACTAGAAATGAGATATGCACACTGAGAACCAGATCCTCCTTCCAAAACTAGGTCAGGGCATAGAGCCAATCCTCTATCGAGCACAGAGCCTTAATACATATACATTTTGTTGCACAAAGCAACTCAAACTACTTTCACTTAGCTCTCCCCTCTTCTCTAAAAGGCCTCCCCTTCTACCATACATTCTTACTTATTTATAATTTTAGAATCCCTTAAAATAATGCCTAATCATGGGTAATCCCCATGGGCCGACATCCCATAAACCCATTAAAAAAACCCTAGAAAACCCCTTAATGGGTCCTCATAGCCCGCAAAATTAGTGATATCCATGATCTCAGCTCTGCTTGGGTGCTCCTTCTTCGAAAAATGTGTCAGAGTCCAAAAGTGGGTCAACTGTGACCAATGTTTCTTCAAAACTTGGTCGAGGGTCAACAAAAGGATATACCTCAAAACGAAGGGCTCAACAGGCCCCGACCACAATCCTTGACTCTCCCCGAGTCAAGTCTTTGGTCCTTTCATGGTTTCTTATTTGTATTGTGATCCTTCTGTGACTTTTCTCTCTTATTTCATCCTAATTCCATCCCTAACTTGATCCTTTTTCTTCCTTGGCTCCTTCAAATGAAGGGCCCAACTCTAGTACTAGTTCCAGGGTTTTCTTCCTAACTTCTTGAAAATTTTAAATTTTGTCTTGTCACTTCCTAGCAAGAAAAGATGCTT
>ML794734.1:92348-122949 GCA_009831015.1 Picea engelmannii | reverse complement strand
TCTTTGGAAGTTCTCAATGTGCTCGGTAACTGAACCCTTTTTCTTGAGATTTATCAATTGGCTAAATAAGGTATTGCTCCTTGTATCCTCATATTGTGCTATCATTTCTTCTGTGAAAATTGTCCAAGTGACGAGTGATTTGCAAGAACAAAGACATCGATACCATACAAATTGATTGGGTGCTAAATATAAAGAAACAATTCGTACCTTTTGTGTATGTGGCACATTATGTAGATCAAAGAATTTCTCCATCTGAAGTATCCATGTGATTGGGTTCTTGCCACCAAACTTCCTCATATCGATCTTCGGAATGTGGTTGGTCTTCAACACAAAGTTGGATTTTCTCCATTCTTGATTCACCTTCCTTGTTTCCTCATCATGAATTTCATGGGATGCATTTTCACTTTCATGTGTCTTCTCTGTTACGAAATTTTTCAATACTTCCATGATCTCCAATTTTAATCCATCCATCTTTGCCTCCAACTTAACTTCCATATCTTGTAGTTCATAGTTTGTTACTATCTTCTTTTGTAAATCATTTATGTCCCTACGCATTTCTTAACCTTCATCAAGAGTCCAAGTAGGATTGTCAGGAGGATTATTTGGTGTAGAATTTCCCTTTTTGGGTGGCATGTTGGCCAAGTATCACTTTTGAACCTTTGAGGTGGTTCTGCTAGACAATATTTCTTCTGTTGTATCTCGTAAGTTTCAGCCCTTCTGGGTATGAAATTAATTTCTTTTATGTATTTCTTTGATATTTTGTCTCTGCAATGCCACAGGTCTGATCAAAATTGGATGTGCCAAGGGGAATTTACGGTAACTTCCCCACAACTTGCTGATTTTTGGCCTTTCCAGTAGATCTCAGTTGTATAGCATGCCTCGCACAAAATAATTGATATAAAATTCTGAAACTCATACCAAAAATACTATAGATTGTCCACTATCCAATGAAACTAGTCTCACTCAATTTGGATACTCTAGTTAGAATTTATGATTGTTTTACTGGGAACACCTTTTTGAGACTAGTCAATAGGACTAGTCAGATACCCTATCTTCCATGGGGTGTATATACAAATGTAAGATCACCCAGAAGATGAAATTTTTACCAAAGATACCTTACTAATTTATGTGAATATCCTTTGACATTCAGGGTCTGAAACATTACAGATTTTTTTTTTTAGCGAAAATTCCGCAATTACTCCATTCAGGATGATTCCAGAACCCGATATTTCACAAGTTGTATCTATGAAAGTATAAGGATTCAGGAGATGAAGTTTTAAACAAACGTACCTTGATCCGTCTACTAAATATCCTCCAAGCTGTTCCTTATGAAATGTTGTAGAAAACAATTTATAGCAAAAATTCAACGGTGTCTTAGATGTAGCAGAGAAACCCAAAGACCTTGAGCTTTGATACCATATGTTAAGAACCAAATATCAATATAGAATAGAAAAACCTCAGAATAAGTACTCAATGCCTTGAAAAAGAGATAATTTCAGATAATAAGCCTCTTCGAGGGGGAAACCGCATTTTACCCCACATAAATGTTCAAGTACAAGATGATTCCGAATGAAAATGTCTCCTTGGTATATATAGGAGACTAGGAGGTAAAATTACAACTAATGGAATAAATTCGACATAAATAAAATAACATTACTAATTTAATATTCCCCAATTAAGAGGTAATGAGCCAATATGAGGGCTTAACATCCTTTTCTCGATCGACCAACAACTCCCATGCTTCGTGGAATAATTATAGTTGCTCCTTTGTTTCGTTAGTTGCACTAGATTATGGTAGTTGAGGTGCTACTTCTCTGAAAGTGGGCCAAAATTTTATTAACTTTTCCTTCATTTTCTCCATTATATGCTCAACATGGAGTTTTAAATACTCCTCATGCATCCTTTTTTCTCGTTCCAACATGCCTTCCTATTTCCATAATTTAGTTTACTTTTCATCTTGTTGAATTCGTTACTCTAAATGATGAGTAGAGGCTCTGATTAAGCCTACTATTTGTGGTATTGGAAACTGAGATAGATCATTGGATGTAACTATATATTCCATAGGGAGTTTAATATGAAGTGGAATTCTGTTGCACATGGAATTTTTTGAAGGTGTCCCAACCTCTTCATCTCCCAGGGATGGTACCCGCAACTGCTAGACCAATTTTTTCTTCAGGGGTATCATAAGTAGAGGGATAACTTCCGTCTATGCTAGGAAGAGATGGAACAGTTCTGTGCATTGTTGCAGATCTTGGAGTAGTGGTTCCAACTGGTCTTTCAATGATGTTGTATTATATCATGAATGTGTCTCCTACGATACTTGAGACTAAAACTCTTTTTGCATTATTGTCCTTGTTATAAGTGGACATGTCGGGGTCCCATCATGACCTAGTGGACCCTCAGTTAGAATCTCTGGTTTTGGGGACTGAGAAATCTAGGTTGGGACATATGGGAATTCAATGAGTTCTAGAAATGGTGATTTTTTAATCTCCATAGAGGGAAAAGTGACTGGAGCAGAAATTACTGGAAGATTCGACTGGCTCGACAGAGCATTCGATAGAAGAATATATTATAGGTTCCCAAGGCTCTCTAGGATGTCTAGTTGCATGGGTTTAGGTGAGTTGGGTGGTAGTTGGACTATGATATCCTTGGGTGTTGGTTGGGGTTGTTTCTCAAAAATTATAGTGGAATACATGTTGGGGTCTAGCTCAGGATCATAAAAAATATGAATAACAGTTTGTGCAACACGAGTGGTTTCTCGGGTGCGAGGTAAATAAATCGATATGGGTTGAGGGTTTATAAATTTAGTTGGGATAACTGCAGTGGTAACACTGATTCTGATCTTTTTAGCAACAATATCACCTGTAAAGGCAGTGGCTAAAATATCATTAATGGTCTTACCTAAGAATACTACATCATTCGGAAGATTGGGGCATATGGGTAAGGGTATTTTGGTGCACTGCAACCAATGTTCTTCCTCTTCTTCTGATTCTGATGGAATTGTAGATGTTGGTGACAACTCTACTTTTCCCATACTCAACCCTGCTTCCTATGCTAAACCATTCTTCTTCAACAGCTCTAATGACAAAATATAATGCATTCCTGACTTGCACGGGTTGCATTTAAATCCTGACCATGACATGACCTCTTTGTCTAATGCGTCTTCATCCAAATAGAATGGTAATGGCCTTGTGTGAAAATCGGATGGATTTGCATGCCTCGACCAAACAAAAGTGTTGTGGTTATTCAAGGTTGTTGGCACAGGGGTAGACCCAGGGTTCAATGCTACAACAACACACCAACAAAACCCTAACTACCGGCCCTTTCAGCAACACCTGCGAAGTAGATGAAGTCTCACCTGAGGTAGATGAAAGGGTGGTTGCAGGACTCATGTGTCTGCAACCTTATCTGGGATAGATATATATGATTATAACACTTAATAGAGTAGTTAGTATCGTTAGTTAATCATTATCTAGCCAATATCTACTCTATAGAGAAAACATAGCATCACAACATTCACCTTGATCTAAGGTATATAAGCACTTAGAAAAGGAATTAGATCATATCTAGCAGATTCAAGCATTAAGCAAGTTTACAGATGTCATATCTAGCATCTAGATTCATCACAAGCACAAAGCATAAACATATCTATCTATATATATCAAAGCACATAGCACATAACACATAAACACATCAGAACATCTCACAAAGCAGAATAACACAGTATTTACGTGGTTCACCCCCACCCCCACCCTAGGGCTACGTACACCAAATCTTCTTATTTATTAGCTTCCTCAATGGGTTACATGCACAGATCCTCAAAACCTTACTCTGCATAGGACAAGTGATCTGCGTAGCTTGCTAGATCCTTCTTCCTTGCGTTACAACACAAAGCCCTCCAGAGTCTCTTACAATGACTTGCACTTGGCTTTGCAAGTCTCACACAGTATGCACGAAGCCTTAAACTTATTGATCACATAGATCCCACTCTTAACACTTAGCCAACTTGCACAACACTTGTGCACTATTCAACTACTTCTTACATTTCCTAGCCTTCTATTTATACATACAAAATAGACCTAAACATGGGTAAACCCATGGGACGACATCCCATTCCTGTTACATATTCCCAAATCTCAAAAAGGACCCAAAAAGGGGCCAAGATCCTATGATCTCTGCTTCCTCTTGCACTTTGTCTTTGATAGGCTGTCGAAGTCCCAAAATAGGTCAAATTGACCAAGGATCTCACAAAACTTAGTCAAGGGATAACAGGCCCCCAACACTCACCTATGACTTGTCCCAAGTCACTCTAGTCTGACGAGTTCTGCTTCGAATGCCTAGAGCTTGGCTCAAGTTGCTTCGACTTGCTGTTGTGCTATGACCTCCTTTTCAGCAAACTCGTGGATGATTGCATCATTGAGAGGTCCCTCTAGATATTTTTCTACTGTAGTGACAACCTGCTCTAACTCTACTCCTTGGCCTTCTACCTTTGTAAATAATTGATAGGCCTTATCTTGCACAGGTTGGATTTTCTAGGTTATCTGCATAACTCTACTCTGGTTAGTATGGATTTGTTGTTGTGTAGTGCATTGATCTTGGGAGTGCTTCATTCTTTCCGTAGTTGACAGGGACTTTAGTTGTGCCTGTATCTTTTAGGCTTGATACTGAGTTGCGACTCCAGTGCTCTTAATTAAAGACTCTCAATGAGTCATTCATATGTTAGGGCACTGGGATCAGTGGGCTACTTACATTCCAGGGTAAGAGCCTTGAGTTGTTCAAATACGCTCCTAACGGTTGCTTCCCTTTGGTCTCTTACATCTTGAGGGGTCTCGGGTACTACGCGTAGCTCCAAATATGCTATGCATTGTTGTAGCTACTGGATCACTTCTTCAAGTTGCGCTACTTGTTTTGGAAATTGCTCTTCGGAATTTACTTCTACGGCTGTCACAGAGTGAAGTTCTCTATTGACCATTTACTTTACTTTGATTTTCTCTGCAAGCAACTGTTCTTTTTCTAGCTGTAGCTAGTATTTTTCTTCATCAAAATTTGCTTGGAGAGAAAGATTTTCCTGTTATACAACACTGTGTTTCTCTACAAGGACTCCCTTTACTTGTGTCAAAGCCTGGATGGATTGTGTTGTTTCTTCTTGTGCTCATCGAAGACAAGCTTCGACTGTATCATCTAAGCGATGGAGTTGAGTTGGCTCATCTCTAAATTTTGGTTCTCCTGGCGCAGTGGAGACTGCGCGGATGGACTGTAGGGCCTGCTATACCCCTCATAGTTTAGTCTCGATTCAATCATACATATCCTCTTTCTTTTCTTCTTGTTTCTCTTCTATTTCTAGTGAAGCATCGTTCAGGGATGCTACAAGGAAGTCGAAGTCATCAAAGGTGAGGACGGTCTGCATATTGGTCATGGTGGCCTTTGATTTCTTCTGGGAGGAAGATTTCAGAAGCGAAACTTTCCTCTTCTTCGAAGGATCAGCCTCGTCACCCTACTGCTATTCAACCTCTTTGTCATTCAACTCTTCACAATCACCTCCTTTCTCTGGTGAGATGGAAGCAGTCTTCACAGATGCATTGTCTAAATCCTGAACCTCTTCAGTTTTCTTTTTCCTGCTAGGTTAGGGTGTATCCTACGTAGTTTCCGGGCTATCGATGTTGGATATATCTACAGGGTCTAGTGGAATGAGGAGGTCCGCCGACCAGTCCTTGGTGATATCCTCCAAGTCCTCCTCCATTATCTTATAGTAGGATTGCAGTTGTTGCTTGTGTTCGTCAGTACGCGTTGTGATGTAAATAAAATGTCGGTCTACGCTGAACTTCATCAAGGTCCTGATCCAGTGTAGAGTGTTTGGGGTGATGAAAGGCTCAGACTAGATGGATGTATTCAGTTGGTTGTAATAGGTATGAAAAACAAAATTGGACTTCCAATGTTTATTCATATCACTTGAGTACCATAGTGTACTGAATTTCGTGACCAATGGTTCAAAAGGCTCGATGTCCGAGAAGGTCTCACCTTCCAGCATCTCCCAGAAAATAAAATCGATCAGGATCAATAGCCAGCTGAAATGAAATTCGTACCCTTTATCCTAGGTTTCTCTACAGTTGAGTTCTAATTGGTTCACTAGGTACTTTTCCCAATTCATCTTAATTCCTTCTGCGCACTTCCCTCCAAGGTCGACTACAAAAATAGTGACTTGGGTGGGTCGATTTTTTCATACTAACTTCCCTGCAATCAATTGATAAGAGAGGCACACTGTGCCAATCTGAATAGAAGCTACTTTGTAACCTCACATGCTCTTCTCGACATTTCCATAAGTGTCCTTGATCCTCTATGCCAGAGCGTGATCCATGGCTTTTCCAGGGTAAAACTCTTGTGGATTGGGTCCCTTCATACTTAACGCGATGATAGAATTGATCAACATCATATCAACTGGTATATAGAGGTTTAGCCACAAATAACCTCCATGGTAACAAGACAGGAGTAGTTTGACACATGAATTCACCTCCTAGTGTTTTCCGAAGTGAGGAATCTTCATGACATTGAGCAGGGTGGATTGCGCAAGGTTATGGGTCCACGACTAGGGGATTATCTTTGAATTCTTCCCCTTAGTCTAGGTCAGGTACTTATGTGGGGTGAGTAGGTTGTAAACTTTGTGATCTTTGAGGTTTAAGTAGATAAACTTCAACGCCACAATCTTATCTTGGTTTTCTCGAACTGCGTGGATCCCCTTCAGGATGTACGCAATGACCAAGGCATACTCAAAATATATAGGTACATTGTCTCGATTTATTTCGCTGCTCAGAGGTGGTAGATAGATGGGTAAGATGGTTGGGATCAATTTAGCATTCGCTAGATCATCCCTGTGCTTGGTTCTCTTTTCATCGGATGGCCAGGATGGTCCGGCTCCACGAGTAGTGGATCAAGAAGATGGAAGTCCTCTCGTAGATGATGCTTGTATACCAGTAGAAATCGACATGACTCTTTCAGTCATGAGGTCGATCAAAACTTCTTCAACAACTTTCTTTGCAACGCTCAATTTGTCCGACATACAAGCTCGGGGTTAACAATATCAGGTTCGGGGGGTAACTCAGACACGGTAATGAGATAGAGAGCAAGAGTGCAATGATCACTGTATAAAATTTACTTAGTCTTCAGGCTCAAATCCTCAATTAGAAAAAGTGTTCTCGGTGCATGGCGTGATGGGATAAATAGGTAACTCGACAATGGGTCGCCTGCAACGGGTATGAAGGCTTCATTAACTCTGTTCTGTCCATTATGGCACGGTCCCAATGGTCAGATGGTGAGATGGTTGTCCATAAATGGTTTTCTATCCATTTGGAGCATTGATATAATGGTTATAATGACCCCAACAACTATATTGCTTCTCTATGGAGAAGTTCCATGCGTCGTTGTTCTGATATCCCGACGAAGCTCCAATTTTGCAAATTTTTCTTCTGCGAGGTTTCCTCTGGAATCTTCTACAAATTGTTGATCTTAGCTCACTTCTTACTTAGATTTATAGCCTTCTTCCCAGTGAGCTTTGTCTCGGTGTGCCTTTTTCCATTCTGATCCTTAGCTTATTTTGGCATAGTTACTTCGCGTTGTTAATATTCTTTCCTAAGATTCAAGGGTAACTATTCTTCTTCTTTATCTGGAATAGGTACTTAAATCTTCAGTGGTTCTTCTAGTGTTCTTGCAACTTTGACATCTGGGTCTCTGGTGTTAAATAGCTTTGATCTGTTCTTCTGTTGTTCAATCAAGTGTGCGATCCTTCTAGTCATGAATTCTTTTAACTCTTTCTTCTCCTGTTCTAAAACTTCCTCTTCTTATTGTTTTATGGCCTGATCTATTTTAGTCCAAGGTTTTTCTAGTAGCATGGTAAATGGGGCACTGTTCTTGATAAATTTAATAATCTCAAAATCTTCCTCTATCGAAGTTCCATTGGCATTCATAGGTATCCAGGCAAGATTTCCACATAGGTTTATCAACTTTCCTTTGAATATTCCTATTCCTCTTAGTGAAGGAATCATAGTAGGCTTCCCTATAGCTTCCCACATTCTCCCTGTCATGATATTCATCTGTGTTTCCTCATCCAGAACACAGTCAATGTCGAAGTCTCCTATTCTTGCTTCAAGTAATTCTTTTTCTGTGAATATCTTTGATAATTTCACATGTCTGTGGTCATTCAGGGTTTCTTTTATTTGCAGTAATATAGTCTCTGATTCTTTCTGGGATTCTATCATAATCTTAGTTTCTGAATTTTCCTTAGGGTTTTCTTGTCTCATGCTCATTCCTTCAAGATTAGCAATCATTCTAGGAAAATCCAATACTTCATGGTCCATAGCTTTACAACAAAGACAACTAGGTCTTCTCCCAGAGCATTCCTTAGCAAGATGCCCGGGTTTTCTGCAATTGTAACAAAGGGTTAATCCTCTCTTTCATTTAAATGATCCCCAATCTTTCATGTACTACACACTAGGATCATGGTAGCTAACCTGCAAAACATTCTTTGTAGGATCCTGCATACACTTATTAGTCCAAATATCCTTTCTATGCATAGGTATAACATATTTTTCACTATTCTTATCAGATCTACTCATATAAAATCTTCTTTCATCTATTAATACCCTAGTTTTCAAGCTAGGACAAAATCTATCAAACATACCTAGTTTCATACTTTTGAAACAAAAACTTCCACTAATCTTACTTCTACAGAGCACAAAGCTTTCAGATCTTACCTCTTTTCTTCAGATCAGACTTCATTTCCTTAGAAAAGAGCTTTTTCAAAATAAGTATAGCACTGCACATTAGAGAAACAGATCTATGCACAAATATTTCAAAATTTCAGGTCGGATCTTTGAAAAAAGCTTCTTCTTCCTTAGTTCCCAGCAATCACAGTTTCAAGTCCTGGAAACAGAACCAATTTTTGGCACGGGGGCAGAACCAACGTTCAACACTACAACAACACACCAACAAAACCCTAACTACCAGCCCTTTCGACAACACCTTCGAAGAAGATGAAGTCTCACCCTAGGTAGAGGAAGTTGTGGTTGCATGACTCAAGTGTCTGCAACCTTAGCTAGGACACAAATCTGTGATTATAACACTTAATAGAGAACTTAGCACCATTAATTCATCATTATCTAGCCAATATCTACTCCATAGAGAAAACATAGCATCGCAACATTCACCCTGATCTAAGGTATATAAGCACTTAACAAAGGAATTAGATAAGATCTAGAAGATTCAAGCATTAAGCAAGTTCAGAGATGTTAGATCTAACATCCAGATTCATCACAAGCACAAAGGATAAACAGATCTATCTATCTATATCAAAGAACTTATCACATAACACATAAACACATTAGAACATCGCACATAGTAGAATAACATAGTATTTATGTGGTTCACCCCCACCTTGGGGCTATGCCCACCAAATTTTCTTATTTATTAGCTTCTTCAATGGGTTACATGCACAGAGCCTCAAAACCTTACTCCGCATAGGAAAAAAGTTTTGCGTAGCTTGCTAGATCCTTCTTCCTTGCGTTACAACACAAACCCCTTCACAGTCTCTTACAATGAATTTCACTTGGCTCTACAAGTCTCACACAGTATGCACAAATCCTTACACTTCTTGATCACATAGATCCCACTCTTAGCACTTATCCAACTTGCACAACACTTGTGCACTATTCAACTAATTCTTACATTGCCTAGCCTTCTATTTGTACATACAAAATAGGCCTAAACATGGGTAAACCCATGGGTTGACATCCCATTTCCGTTACATATTCCCAAATCCCAAAAAGGACCCAAAAAGGGGCCGATATCCCGCGATCTCTACTTGGTCTCGCGCTCCATCTTTGACAGGTCTCGAAGTCCCAAAATAGGTCAACTTGACCAAGGATCTCCCATAAGTTGGTCAAGGGCCAAAAAAGGTGACTGAGATATTTCTCGTGTTCATATTCATGAGTTCCTGTGGTATGTGCATCCTTTGAGTGGCATCAATTAGTTGAGTGTACCATTTCAAAAACACATCGTTGTTGAATTCCATATTCTCAGAGTCTGAACTTGCATGACAAGGTTCAAACATATTTGGGAGGTGCCCTTTATCTGCAATTTCTATCTATCTTCCTGAAGGTGGCCTCCACTTCAACATCGTAAAGGCTAGAATAAATTATCCATATATGAAGTTGTTTCCCTTCTCCTAAACTTATTCACAAGGAATGATTAATTCTTCCTACAGATAACCAAACCAGTTAAAGACAACACTTTTTCACATAAATCTACCACTAACAGGGCATCCAACGTGCATTCTCCCTTGTAATATGAGTGCATGAACTTATTGGCAATGACACAATAGACCATTCTTATCGTTTCTAGGAAAATTGGCTCGATTTTCACTGTACGACCCACACGTTGGGTATAGAATCATTCATACAAGATAATTTCTCCCTTCTTTTTGTCATCCTTACTTGGCCCTTGGAATCCTTTAGAGACATCCTCCCCTTCCAATGACAATATTGTAAGCTAATGGATATCCTCTACGTGGATTTAATATCCCCTGTCAATCCATAAAACCCTATCGTGCACTCTGCTTATCAGGAACTTGGTGCATCACGCAACTTCACCAATGGTTCTGAATACTGATAGATCTTGAGGTTTCATGATGGTGGAGTTGAACATAATAATAAAGTCAGGATTTGGGATGAACTGCACCTCCCGTGTCAGCTTTGAATCCATCTCCTAGAAAACATCAATGTTCATCTGTGGGAATAACGTAGTATCTGTGAGATCGAGGTTGAGGAGATTATCTTGCTCAACCTTCCCTTAAACATTACACAACACCTCAATCTTGGGATCATAGGGCTTATCTAGGATTGCTTATTTGAGACAGAGCTTTGTCCTCCTGCTATTCTCATCATTTTTGATACAGAACTCCAGTAACCACACTGACTTGGGAAAGAGGCTTCTCATAATGTACCAAGGTATGCAAAGCTCAAGGTTAGAGGGAAGGTAAGTTAACAGTGTGCCTTTCACAACAAGTCTATAAGAAGTTATAGATGAGGTGACTGGGTGAACTTGTAAGTAGTCATAGTTTATTGGGTAATTATCTCTCCTCAAGATACATGACAAAAATGATAGTATTAGTTTTACTCTGCTTAGGATCTGCATTGTGCCATAGGGTTATATACCTTGTTGCACAACACCTTCCTCTCCTATCACAAAAGGCTGAGTATTTTGGTTTTCACCATGCCACAAAGGATATCAATATAAGAAACCAAGAATAATGGAACTGTGTCCCAAAATCCTATGCATCTCGATAATCCTCCAAAAATAGGTTGAGCAAGTATGGTGCCCAACTAAGTACTTTCCCCTTCACACACTGCGTGACTGCTACTACCACTCATGTTGGTGCCTCTTCCTTGCGACATTTTCTTAATAACTTGCAAGCCATTAACTTTGTTTCAAATCTTGTGGCTGGCTCATTTATATTTTTTATAATCATACCTCTGCATCCCCTGTTAGTGCCAAATTGGGATTTTACTTCTTCTAAAATGGTATTTTCCTTCATCCTATCATCTAAATACTGCTTTGGCTTCACCCGATCTATTGGAATCCCTGCAATATTTGCAATAAGATCTACATCAATTGGGACAAGTCTATCCATCCAAAAAAATCCTCCATGTACTCTCGCCAGTAATTTTTTGACGCGGGAATTGACATTCTCCCCCCTGCCAAAATGTGGGATTTAGGACAAATTCATGATGCCTGAATTGTACAACCATGTAATCCATTGTTTGGGTTCTAATATTGGAAGTCCTAATGCACTGGCCCATTTTTTCTCCATATAAATTTCCCGCGCAAGCTCAAGAAACTTAGGCACTTATGTGATGTCATGATCTGCATACTTCAGTTTAGGAGAAAATCCCAACATATACTCTACAACTATTACTGATTCTAGAATTTGGGGCAAATAGAGAGAAACCTACTTTTGTGTGCACCCTACTGTTACTATTGGCCTTCTTTTCTTCTTTGATGGACCTGTTATCTCATTTTGTATTTCTTTCTCTATGTCCCGATCTGCATTGTTTTCCTATTGTTCTTCCCTAATGTTTTTTGTTTCCTTGGGTTCATCTGATTCTATCTCCTCATCATCTTCTTCCTTTTTTTGTCCATGTGGATGCACCGCTCTTGGTTTTTTTGTGTTAAGGTTTTCTTCTTCGCTATAGTTTTAGCCTTCTTCAACCTTGTTTACTTATGTTGCTTCTTCCTCTAGGTTCTTCTCCTCGACCATCATTGAACTAGTTGAATCAGTTTCTAGCGATGGAATCTCATCCACATATACCACACCTGTCGCATCCTCCATCAGTTTGTTGGCCCTTATTTTCCTTCTTGCGAACTGGTTGGGTGCTTCAAACTTTAGTGGTGTCATTTTTCTAGCTTAGGTAAAATTCACGGTAAATCTCGGCTGGACTCTTCACAATTTCTCACACAATCACAACCTGTTTTCTCCTTTGTTCCTGTTTTCTCAAAATAACATTAAGTGTTTACCTTTTCATGTTTTTCCCCTTTTATAAATGTTGTCATAAATTCCCTATTGTATTCCACTTTTGTGTTCGTCGTCTTTGTTTTTCCGACTGATTTTCGTCCCCGATGCATTGTGTTTTCATTCTGTCAAATTTGTCATGCACACAATGTCTTTAATTATGTCGCACCAATTTAATGTCTATTGTGCACTATATCTTCCAACTGTTTGTCTACCATTTATCTATCTATTAACCTATTTTTGTCTTTTTGTTCTTTTTCTTCTGTTTCCAATTTTTTCTTCCTTTTTCTTCTTTTTCTATTTTTTTTTCTTTTTCTTCTTTTACTCATTTTTCTTTTCTTTTTCTTCTTTTACTGATTTTTCTATTCTTTTTCTTCTTTTCCTCCTACTATATACATTATGTACAAATCTAATTTTTTGCACGACATCTACTGATGGTTAGTAGGTCGACTATCCCTATACATTTTCAGTCGACTACCATTCACCAATCCTTGAATCTCCTTGCCTGCTAAATCCTGCAGTTGCACAACACCTCCATATGTGACAAACTTTATATCATATGGCCCTATCCAATGCATCCTAAACTTCCCTGGGTGTTGCAAATATTTACTGTCATAGAGGAGAACCAGATCTCTTTCTTTGAAGTTATTATTCTTGATGTGTCTGCCATGCCAATCTTTGTCCTTTTCTTTTTTTACCTCCCAATGAAAACTAGTTACAATCTTGTCTTCTTTTAATTCCATGAGTTGTGCCAATATTTCTTGAGTTGCGCCTCTTTTATTCATATCTGTAACTACTACAATGTGAAAACTATGTATCAAATACTCTAAAGGAACTACTACATCCTTTCCATATATCAATTTGAAAGGTTTCTTCCCTGTGAGTTTCTTTCATGTAGTTCTATAGGCCCATAACACTGCTGGTATCTTCAAATCCCAATCATCACTATTCACATTGAAAATATTGGTTAAGGAATTCTCCAATATCTTGTGAAATTCTTCCACCATCCCATTGGCCCGAGGATGATATGGAGTACTCTTCTGATGATGTATCTCAACTTAATCAGTCATTTCTTGGATAGTACTATTGATAAAATGAGTCCCCTGATCACTCATCAGAACTCTAGGGAATCCAAATTTTGTGACTACTTGTTCGAATAAAAAATTCATTGCAATCCTTCACTGGTGTTGCTTCAGCCCATCTGGTCATATATTCTATCCTTTTAATAATATACCTATTGGCACACAGTTTATCAAACCAGGTTCCTTCTCATATTACCAACAAAAGGGTACATATGTAGTTTAGTGCACTGTCATTTTCATCTTCTTAGAAGAGAAGAAGTCTCACCCGAAGCACGATCGAGACATAATCAATTAGGGAAGGGTAGGGAGAATGCTTGCTCGAATCTATGAGTCATCAATTTTACCACCACTCTTATGCAAGATAGATTAACTATATCAAATCCATCAACACCTCATAACCCAAAGAATAAGAATAGAGTTTTGAAATTCATCATAAAGAACATAGAAACATCATGAATAAAAGACAAAACATCATATCATTCTAAGAACACAGGAATCATCATAAATAAGGGTATTTTGTTTAAATGTAACTTCCTCTAACAGTCTATTATGTTATATATATTAATCCAGATACATGCACAACTTACATGATACATATTCATACTTGATAGGACCAACAAGTACTTATCAACACAATACTAGGACATCTAGGATTTCCATCACTAGCTCTACAGTAATACGAGACTAGTTCTCCTTACAATTCGTACCTAGCTCAGAAATTTGTTCTTACTTTTCTTAATTTCCTCAACCTCTCGATTACAATACTTGGCTACCATCTCTCCTTGTTCCAATACAATTCCTTCTTTTCTTGATTGAGAACCTGTGATTTCTCTTCTCTTCTTGATTATGTTTCAACTGTTCCCAAAACTAAATGTACACTGGCCTCCAACCATTTTATGTTCTAGCGCCTTTCTATTGTGCAATCTTTCACGTAGCCTTCTTTACCTTCTTTTTATTGGTTTTTTGCATCCATGGTAGCTTGTGCAACTTTTATACCTCAAAATGAAGGGCACAACAGGCCCCAACCACAATCCTTTACTTTCCCCGAGTCAAGTATTCAGTCCTTTCGTGGTTTCTTATTTGTCTTCTTCTCCTTCTGCAGATTTTCTCTCTTGTTTCGGCCTGATTCAATCCCTGACTTGATCCTTTTCTTCCTTGGATCCTTCAAACAAAGGTCCCAACTCTAGTACTAGTTCCATGGATTTCTTCCTAACTTCCTGAAAAATTTCAATTTTGTCTTGCCACTTCCTAGCAAGCAAAGAGGCTTCTGCGAAAAACTTTTGCATTGCACTGGTGCTGAATTTCTATGGATTTGATGCAATAAGAGAATTCCATTCAGTGTCTGATAATATATCCGCCTAATTCATATGGAGGTAATTATTTTGTACCACTGGTCGAAATTCTCTTAATTCCTTCTTTACCATTGTTCAAGCTTCAAACAGAGAATTCAAAGTGTTTTCGGCATGTTGACTATCATCAAATTTCTCTTGTTGTGCCAAAGGATCCTGTGTTGTGGCATATTCTTCATTAAGGGTCTGTATTTTCATGCGTAATTTTTCCAACGCCTAGTTGCATTGAGTTATTAGACACATGCAATCACTGACTTCCTTGAATATGGTAGTGCACTCAACAATATTCTTATGGAGCACATCTCTGGCATTTTTTCCTTCCTGGACTACTCTTTCCAACTATTGTTGTATCTCTCTAGGTGGTGCCTCAGTCTTCAGTTTCTTTCCCTCCAGCTACTCTTGGAGTTCGTCTTCTTGATCAACCAACAAATCCCATGCTTCGTGGACTAATTCGAGTTGTTTCTCTAGTTCTTCAGCTACACTGAACTCTGGTAGCTGAGGTGCTACTTTTATAAAAGTGGGAAAAAATTATATTAATGTTTCCTTCATTTTCTCCATTCTATGCTCCACATGGAGTTTTAAATACTCCTCATGCATCCTTTTTTCTTGTTCCAATAGGCCTTCATATTTCCATAATTTAGTTTACTTTTTGACTTGTTGAATTTGTTTCTCTAAATGATGAGTAGAAGCTCTGATCAATCCTAACATTTGCGGTATTGGAAACTGAGATAGCTCATTGGATGTAACTATAGATTCCAGAGGGAGTTTAATCTGAAGTGGAATTCTGCTAGACATGGAATTTTTTGAAGGTGTCCCAACCTCTTCATCTTGTATGGATGGTACCCACAACTGCTGGACCAGTTTTCTCTTCAAGGGTATCGTAAGTAGAGGGAAAACTTTTGTATGTGCTAGGAAGAGAAGTAACATTTCTGTGCACTGCTGCGGATCTTGGAGTAGTGTTTCCAATTGGTCTTTCAACGATGTTGTACCATATCCTGAATGAGTCTTCTACGATACTTGAGACTACAACTCTTGTTGCGTTATTGTACTTGTTATAAGTGGACATGACGGGGTCCCATCATGAACTAGTGGACACTTAGTTAGAATCTCTGGTCTTGGGGACTGAGAACTCTGGGTTGGGACATATGGGAATTGAGTGAGTTCTGACAATGGTGATTGTTTACTCTCCATAGAGGGAAAAGTGAGTGGGGTGGGAACTACTAGAATACTTGAACTGATCGACGAAGAATTCGATAGAATCAGATATTCTAGGTTCGTAAGGCTCTCTAGGATGTCTAGTTGCATGGGTTTTGGTGAGTTGGGTGGTAGTGGGACTGTGATATTCTTCGGTGTTGGTTGGGGTTGTTGCTAAAAAATTATAGTGGAATACGTGCTGGGGACTGGATCAGGATTATAAAAAATATGAATAACATTTTTTGCAACACGAGTGGTTACTCGGGTGCAAGGTAAAGAAATCGATATGGGTTGAGGGTTTATAACTTTAGCTGGGATAACTGTACGGGAAACACTGGTTTTGATCTTTTTAGAAAGAATGTCACCTGTAAAGGTAGTGGCTAAAATATCGTTAATAGTCTTACCTAATAAAACTACCTCATCTAGAAGCTTGGGGCATATGGGTAAGGGTATTTTGGTGCACTACAACCGATGTTCTTCCTCTTCTTTCGATTATGATGGAATTGTAGACATTGGTGAAAGTTCTACTTTTCCCATACTCGACCCTGATTCCTATGCTACACCATTATTCTTCAACAGCTCGAACGCCAAAAGGTAATGCATGCCCAACTTTTGCAGGCTGCGTTTAACTCCCAACCATGACATGACTTCTTTGTTTAATGCTTCTTCATCCAGATAGAATGGTAATGGCCTTGTGTGAAAATCAGATGGATTTTCATGCCTTGGGAAAACAAAAGTGTTGTGGTGATTCAAGGTGAATGAGATATTTCTTGTGTTTAGATTCAAGAGTTCCTATGGTATGTGCATCCTTTGAGTGGCATAAATTAGTTGAGTGTACCATTTCAGGAACGAATCGTTGTTGAATTCCATATTCTCAGAGTCTAACCTTGCATGACAAGGTTCAAACATATTTTTGAGGCACCCTTTGTCTACAATTTCTAGCTATCTTCCTGAAGGTGGCCTCCACTTGAACATCGTAAAGGATAGAATAAATTATCCATATATGAAGGTGTCTCCCTTCTCCTGAACTTCTTCACAAGCAATGAGTAATTCTTCCAACAGATAACTACACCAGTTAAAGACAACACCATTTGCACAGAAATCTGCCACTGACAGGGCATCCAATGTGCATTCTGCTTTGTAATATGAGCACATGAACTTATTGGCAATGACATAGCAGGCCATTCTTACCGTTTCTAGGAAAATTGGCTCGATTTTCACTATACGACCCCTACACTGGTTATGGAATCGCTCATACAAGATAATTTCTCCCTTCTTTTTTTCATGCTTACTTGGCCCTTGGAATCCTGTAGAGACATTCTCCCCTTCCAATGAAAATATTGTAAGCTAATGGATATCGTCATCATGGATTTAATATCTCATGTCAATCCATAAAATCCTATCGTGCACTCTGCTTATCAGGAATTTGGTGCATTGTGAAACTTCACCAACGGTTCTGAATACTGGTAGATCTCGAAGGTTCATGATGGTGGAGTTGAACAGATTAAGAAAGTTGGGATTTGGGATGAACTGCACCTCCCCTTTCATCTTTGAATCCATCTCCTAGAACAAATCAATGTTCATTTGTGGGAATAACGTAGTATCTGTGAGATCAATGTCGAGGAGTTTATCTTGCTTGAAATTCCCTTTAACATCACCCAACACCTCGATTTTGGGATCATAGGGCTCATCTAGGACTACTTATTTGGAGACCGAGCTTCATCCTCCCGCTATTCTCATCATTTTCGATACAAAACTCTAGTAACCACACTGAATTGGAAAATAGGCTTCTCATAATGTACCAAGGTACCCAAATCTCAAGGTTAGAGGGAAGGTGAGTTAATAGTGTGCCTTTCACAACAAGATTACAAGAATTTGTAGATGAGGTGATTGGTTGAACCTATAATTAGTCATAGTTGATTGGGTAATTAGGCCAACAACACAATCTATGGCGCGAATATCTGATAGGACTGATAACAGGGTAAAATCGGTGAATTTATATTGACTTTAATGGGTGGCCTGACCACCACGTGGCCAACATGCGATATTGACCATTTTAATTGTTGAGAATATCGAAAAAATCATCTCATACAGGGGATTTTTAAGACTTGATGAGACTTTCTGATAGTTTTTGGTGGTTAACCTAAGGGTTACAATTGAACATGACATGATTAACACTTAACCGTTAATAAATTCTCGATCCGATCTCCCCCCCAACTATAATGTGATTCGTCGGCAATTTATGTGCGTTCTTGAGTGGCTTGGTGAGTCATCTGAAAACACATTGTTGAGTAACCATAAATGAACAGGTCCAACTATTAGCCTAAAAAAAACATATGACGTGGTGCCACAGAGCACACTTCTGACATTATTACAGCTAAAAGAGAAGAGAAAACAATAACAAAAAGATTCTACAAAAAATACTTAAAATATAACTATTGTACAATCTCCTTTGTAATTGAGAAACATTCCCTCTGTCAAGTGTGGGAAATATAGGGCTTCGGGCATACACCATTTACCCACCCTGGTCAAAGGATGCCATCTAATTGTGCTAGCTTGACTACACTGGATTGTTGAATTTCAACAACTAGGAATGGACCTAACCAATGCATGCACAACTTGTCAGGATGTTTCTAATAATGAATGTCATAGAGGAGTACTTTATCCCCTTGCACATACCTATTGGATTTAATTTGTCTGTCATGCCAATCTTTCTCCCTATCTTTTTCCATTGACTGATGAAAATCAGCTAAAAAAATTTCTTCCTCAAGTTCCTGCAAGCCTACAATCCTTTGCGCAACTGATTAATCCTTAGTCATATGAGTAGCTTGTGCTATATAGAGACCAAGGATGATAAAATACATAGGTCAAACAAATGATTTACCATAGACCAACTGAAATGGGGTATACTTATGTAGTTTCTTTGTATTAGTCCTATAATCCCATAAGACTATTGAAACTCGGTCATCCCAATCCTCCCTATTTGCACAACACACCTTCGTCAGTCCTCTCTCCAGATTATTCTTGAATGCCTCCACTGCTCCATTAGCATGTGGATGATAAGGATTTATTTTATAGTGTTGAATGATAAATTCTTTCATCAATCACACAATTTTAATAATGATGAAGTGACTCCCTTGATCACTGTTCATGCTTCTAGGACATCCAAATTGGGAAATAATGTTCTCAAATATAAATCTAGTCATTGTATTTGTTGAACAATCATGAACTACCCCTCCTTCATCCCGAAATGTAATATAATATGTTGCAGTGATGATATATCTAGTCTTTGAATGCTTTGTGGGTGAATTAATTGGTCCAATAAAATCAACAACCCATTTCTCAAATTCCTACAATGCTCTAATTGGTTGAAGAGGTAGTTAATCTCAGCGTGATGGATTTCCTACTCATTGGAAAATGTTGTAGGACCTAGCATAAGAATTGGCATCCTTGAACAACATTGGCCACCATAACCCATCTTGAAGTAGCATCTGTGTTGTATCCTTACCTCCAACATGTCCTCCCGCAACTCCTCTGTGGCATTCCCGTAGGATATATGACCTCTCGTGAGTTAGGACACACCTTCTGAGAATGTTATCTAGTCCCACATTATAAAGTTTCACCACAATCGGTTGGTAGTATACTACATGGACCACAAGATGTCACTTCTGAGTTGAGGAATAATTTTCTAGACATGCCCCTGAGATGAGGAATGAAACAATGTCTTCAAGGTACTCTAGGATGGATTTGATCCTAAACAGGTCCACATCAGGGAGATGATCATCCACTGCTCCTCCATTTTCTCTTGATTCTAGTCTTGATAGATGATCTGGACCTACATTACATCTTCCAAGATTGACAATCACTTCGAATGAAAATTCCTAAAAGAGTAAGAGCCACCTACAAATTCTTCCCTCAAGGATCGACTTATTGACTAGATACTTCAACGCAAAATGGTAAGTAAAAAATTTAAAATGAGAAGCTAGAAAATAGTGTCTAAATTTTTATGATGCATAAATCATATCTAGACTTTCCCTTTTGGTTGTTTTGTAGTTTTATTCAGATTGAGACAGTTTTCTACTAGCAAAGTAAATAGGGTGATCCATATTCCCTTCTCTTAGTTGCACTAAAATGGCTCTTAGGGAAATACTTGATGCTCCCACATGTACATGGAATTCAACTTACCAGTTGGGGTATATAAGAATGAGTGCAGTATTGAGTTTCTCTTTGAGGATATCAAATTATTTGTCACATTTAGTTGTCCACTGGAATGCTTCAGACTTCTTCAGTAATTTATCCAGTGGCGAGGTAATGTTTGCATATTTTCTGATAAACCTATGGTAGTATCCTGTATGCCCAAGTATCCTATGAAACTATTTAACACTTGTAGGTGGTAGCATGTTCAAGCTAACCACAACTTTAGTTGGGTCCACCAAGACTCCTTCTTGGAAAATAATGTGTCCTAGCAGGTTGTCGTGTGGTATGCAAAAAATACACTTCTTAAGGTTTAGAGATATTTGTAATTCCCAAAATCTATCAAACATTAGTCGTAGTAGCCCTATATTCTCTTTCAACAAGTTGTATATAGTCTGTTCATCCATATATATTTCAAGGAATTTGAGTATAAAGTCACAATTTTTTTCTATAACAATCTCGAAGAAGACTGCAGGGGAATTCTTTAAGCCAAACGACATTAGATTATATGTGAATGACCCCCATTCAATTATGAATATGGTATTCTTCTTGTATTCTTCCAAAATTCATACTTTTTGATACATCAAGAATCCATCTGTAAATGAATAGGCTTCTTTCCCCACAACTTGATCTAACACATCATCGTTGAAATGCGTCAGGAAGGGATCGTGCACACATGCAAAATTTAGACTCCCATAGTCAACACAGACCCAAATTCTTCTATATTCTTCTTGCTCTGTATTACTATGGTACTAATGCACTAATCTTCGATCGAGAAGATTAGTCATGCTGCCAACATTTTATCCACTTCCCTTTTGACCTTCTCTTTTACCTTGGGATTAAGACGACATGGCCTATTCTTTAAGGGTGCTCTGAAAATGATCTTTTAAAGACTTGGTTGAGTTTTAAGCATGTGCTAAATTACCATTCAAAAACTTAAACAAGGAAGGATATTTTAATGAAATAATGTTGTAGACATCATAAAGAATACAAAACATAAAGTAAACATTGAAAACGACAAACCATAACGCCAATACTTTTAATGGAGTTCGACAAGGTTGCCTATGTTCTGGGCCTTTGTCTTAGTGGGGAAGGATTTCTTATTAATATTCAATGCTGAAAAATTACATCCGAAGTATCTCAAATGGATTACAAACTGGTCTGGATGTGTTTATCTTGACCTCAAGAATACAACACAATTGACGAAAATGAAAAATGTTGAACATAGCTCCCGGAAATGGCCTCCAAAGTTTGCTTCCTCAATGGCTTCCCTGCATAAAAATGGCTTAAGATTTCAAATTCTTCAACATTTTGTTGTTTCTAAACCTCCTTGGACTGTCAAAAACCTATGATTTATATATATCTTGATATGTAAATCCTATCCCAACTTCCTCCCAATATTTGGCCTAAAAAAGGGCTCAAGATCCCCCAAAATTTGTCAAAATCCAATAAAATCAGGATGAAATCGATTAAAAAATCATAACTATGGGTTAAAACCCACTTTTGGCAATTTATTGGCATGCCAACCCATTTTTTCCAGGATCCTGGTCATATGGGAAAGCATGTGGCCCTGTGCCATGCCCCCAGCAAGACCACGCTCCAATTCCTCTACGCTCTAGGTCATATGGGTCGCCATACTGGCCAGGTTCTAGGCACCTCTTCCTAGTCTTCCACCTCTGGTCTTCACTCCCGATCACATGGAAAAGTGTCTCTATTTGACAGGTATCCCCCACCGACCAACGATTATCACCCAAATCCCGCCAAACTCACAAACAAACACAAAAGTGTTGCATAGTGGTTAAGACCCGTCGTGTAGCACGATTGGTCCACCAGATTTCATGGAGTCATTGCCCATGCATGGAGGTCGGGGATTCAAATCCTCCAGAGTGCCAAGCAGATTTTTGACCCAACCAACATTGGAAAAATATAGGGTGCCAAGTGGCACCCTATGATTTGTCCACGTGTCACCTATGGATTGGCCCGTACAATCTAGTGACTGCACAGTCACCCTACCTAGTCATCTGCACAGTCAACACGTACACCACATGTCGATCCCACAGCCTGCCACCTGTCACCACATCAACATTCGTACAACCACGTGTCACAATTCCATTGAACCATGTCATCATCTATACAACCAAGTCATCTTGCCATGTGTTAGCATCCGTACGGTTCCACATGTCACTTTCGTACAGTGCCACATGTCACTTCCATACTGGTCCAACTCATCTAGAAAATGCCAAAAATGATTGCCTCATGTTGTTCCCTAGTGCTGTCATGTGTCCCTATTGAAATCATCATGACATCATGCTAACTTCATTTTCCACATCATGCTGACATACTACTGATGTCAGCAGTATGATTCGTTGATTGTTGACTTTGACTTTTTGACTTTTTTGCCTATTTGGGAAATCTATTAGAACGTGATAACTTTCGCATACGATGTCCATTTTAGGAAAACAATATATGGTCGGAATCGGTGTGACGAGGTTGACACAATAGAACTAGTTTCATTTTATTCTGAGAACTTTCATTTTTAGGCCTTCCTGGATCCATTTGGATTTTGGTCCTCCAAAAGGGTATTAACAAGTCATCAAGTGTGGGATAGGCCTCCCCACTTGTCCTTTGTCTTTAAACTTTTTCCTATGAAACTGTCGCATCATAATCAATTGCATAATAACCATGACAATTGAAAGCATATTGTTAGACATTTGAACTCGTTCACATCTTACTAAATCCACTACCATCCATGTAGAGAACATTAGAAACAATAACATCAGATATATGACTGCAAATGAACCAATATGTTTGACAGAATTGCATGACAATAACTTATCTTGAAGAAAAGTATGATTGAACTTCCATTCTACAACCATCTCATTTTCATGCTTAAGATCAACTACTTTACTTAGCACAATTATAGGTGTATTGCTTGCATAAGTTGTCTTTCTTAATTGTTCCATTGTTAGAAGAGATCGATTTTCTTTGATATCATGAGCATGCACAACATATTCATTGCCTTCTTTAGTTAAGTGATATTGATTATGATCCCTGTAGAATATTGCTTTGTGATCATATAAATAAGGGCTACCTAAGACCATTCCATATGTTTCTAGCGACACCACATCACATGTTACTTCATCCACATACTTAGATGTAATTGCAAACTTTATGATACATTTCTTTGTTATGGGAAATTTATGATCTTTGCTTATCCAATTAATTGAATAGGGTGTGTGATGCATCTTAGTGTTTAATCCCAATTTCTTAACCACTTATTCTAAAATTAAGTTAGATTGATATCCACTATCTATCAATATGTTGATCTTAGTATGTTTCATTATGACCCTTATATGAAACACTTTACTTCTTGAATAAAAATCATCACCAATTTTATCTGTCAAACCGATTGCTATGATTTTAGTCTCATCACTTGAATCATAACCTAAGTATGTTGGCCGTGTTGTTGTTGCAACTGTTTTCCTCCCTTTCCTCTCTTTGAACCACTTCAGTCTCTTCTCTGGGTGCAATTGCCAACAATGGTCATCATCATACCCTTATTTCTTGCAATGCTTGCAAGAGAGCTTCTCTTCCTTCACTGAAGCTGAATTTTCCCTCTTCACATTCCCCTTTCTTTTGTCTTCTTTCCTTGAAGACGATTCCCCTAATACACCAACTCTTATTTTCCCTGCATCAATATACATTGCTTGAACAAAAACCTCATCAATATTAGTAGCACCAAACATAAATACAATGTTATGAATATGTTTAGATAAACCTCCTATATACTTCATAAGAGTTTCTTGTGTATGTAGTGGAATATTTAACATTAATGCCATCTTACAAAATTCATATGTGTATTGTTGCACCGTTTGTCCTTTTCTTAGTTTAAGACTTTGCTATTCAATTAAATCATTTTCCTTATAATCCAAAGGATAAAACTGCTTTCTATTTGCAAAAACAAAATCTTGCCATGATGGAAATACACTACCAACTTGGTGACTACCATGTTGCAACTTACTCTGCCACTAGATGAGTGTTGTTCCTGCAAGATGAAGCGATGCCAATTTGATTTGGGGTGCCTCATCATTGATTTGTTGCACACTGCAATAAACTTCCATCTGTCTGAACTAGTTATCAATCCTCTCAACACATACTTCACCATAATACATGGGAAAATTGAATTTTACATCAAGCTTAAGTAATGGCATATCAGGTTTGTGTTTATGAGATTGTTTTCTTGCAGTGGAATTTGAACTTTTACTTGAAGAAGAAGAAAAAGATGATGGAGATGAAGGAGGTGAAGGAGGAGTTTTAGGAGGGTCCTCTCCTTATTCACTTTTTTATTTCTTTGAATATTCCCCTTGAAAATGTTTCTTCCGTTCCAAGTAATCATCATAAAAAACTTTTACCATATCCGACATGGCGAAGAAAGTTTTTTGAAACCCTCTTTCATTTTGAGAAAGACCTTCTTTCGATGCCATCTTCTCACTTTGAGAAGTCCTCTTTCTTGATCCAATCTCTGGATCTCCTTCACCATGACTTAGATTTTCCCTAGCACTCATGCAAACTCAAACAACCAACTGTCAACCTGCTTTGATACCACATAATCCGAAAATGATCTTTTAAAGGCTTGGTTGAGTTTTAAGAATGTGTTAAATTACCATTCAAAAACTTAAATGAGGAAAGAGATTTTAATGAAAGGATGTTGTAGACATCATAAATAATACATAACATAATGTAAACATTGAAAACAACAAACCATAATGCCAATATTGTTAACAGATTTCGACAAGGTTGCCTACATATTTGAGCCTTTGTCTCAGTGGGGAGGCTTTCTTATTAATATTCAATGCTTAAAAATTACATCAAAAGTATCTCAAATGGATTTCAAACTGGTATGGATGTGTTTTTATTGACCTCAAGAATCCAACACAACTGACGGAACTGAAAGAGGTTGAGCATAGCTCCTGGAAATGGCCTCCAAAGTTCGCTTCCTCAATGGCTTCCCTACATAAAAATGGCTTAATCTTTCAAATTCTTTAGCATTCTATTGTTTCTAAACCTCCTTGGACTATCAAAAACCTCTGATTTATATAGATATTAAGTTGGGAATCCTATACCAACTTCCTCCCAATATATCACCTCAAAAAGGGCTCTAGATCCCCCAAACATTGTCAAAATCCAATAAAATCAGGATGAAATCCATTAAAAACTCATAACTATGGGTTAAAACCCACTTATGGAAATTTATTGGCACTCCAACCCCTTCTTTATAGGCTCCTGTTCATATGGGAAGGCATGTGGCCATGCACCATGCCTCCAACAAGACCACACTCCCATTCCTCTGTGCTCCAGGTCATATGGGTCCCCATGTGGCCAGGTTCTAGGCACCTATTCCTAGTGTTTCGCCTTTGGTCTTCACTCCCGATCGCATGGAAAAGTGGCTCTGGTCGATGGATATCCCCCGTCGTCTGGGGATTATCCCCCAAATCCTCCCAAAATCACAACAAAATGCAAACATGTTGTATAGGTGTTAAGACCCATTGTGTAGCCCGATTGGTCCACCAGATTTCGTGGAGTCGCTGCCCATGCACAGAGGCCGAGGGTTCGAATCCTCCGAAGTGCCAAATAAATTTTTGACCCAGCCAACATTGGCCAAATCCGAGGTTCTATGTGGTGCACTGTTATTGGGCCACATGTCACCTCTAGATTGGACCGTACAATCCAGTGATTGCACAGTCACCCTGCCTAGTCAACTACACAGTCATCATGTACGCCACATGTCGAGCCGAAAACCTACCACCTTTTGCCACATCAGTTTCCATACAGACATGTGTTAGACTGTCACTGGTGTTGGCATGTTTTACAGATAGTGTATGCTTGTCATTGATGGAAAGTACAACAACAAAGATGGCAACAAACGTGCAAAGGATTATAGGTAGGTCATTGATGACAAGATCAGAGTAAGCATCGATGAAAAATAGGAACAAAGTAAGCTCAGGAGTAATTAGCGCAGATTCGATCGTAGTGCCTAAGCTCGGGAGGAGAAGCATTAGTGATCGTTGGATCCCATTTAAATTCCTAAAAGAAGGAGGACCATCAGATCTGATTGTAGACAAGAAGAATGCACAGAAGAGGAGGACAGATCTCAGGCCTCAGATCTGAGCATAAGTTCCAACCATCGTTGGATCAGGGAGAACCTTCACATTCATTAAAGTTAAAGGAGAAGTGGGTATACAAAATCTTTAAAGAAGGAGGACCATCCATCTACAGGCAGGACACGTGGACATAGATCAACATTTTGTTGGCTGGAAAGTCAAAGGTATGAAATTCTCTAGCCTTTCACCTTTCGAACTCGCGATATGTGAAATCGCGAAATAATATCAACCATTAGATCGAGGCCAAATATGGACTGTTGATCAATCAAAATGAAGGCTCGTGGAGTTGCAAAGTCTCGATAAAATCTTGACCGTTGATCCAAGAGGGACGTGTGGTAGAAGATGAGAGCATGTCAAAGACTCCATTTCGAGGTTTCACGAATCGCGACTTGGAGAGGCAAGAAACAATACCACAGGAATGCCGAAATCATGAAATGAAAAATGATCTGAGCTTTCAGATCAAGGGTTGATTGGGACCGTTGATCCCATGCCATTTCGGAGTTTCACGGATCGGTAGTTCGAAGCGTCAAGAACATTCACCACAAGAATGCTGAAATCGCGATTGGCGAAATCACGAAATGATCTGAGCCATTGGTTCGAAGAGATCATGGACCATTGATCCGACCCCCTTCGATGTATTGGAGACCGGGATTTCAGTTACCGGGAGATGGAGAAGTCAAAGACTCTCAACATCAGGAGTCCTGAAATGCTAAAAAATGAAATCTTGAAAAGCACTTTATGAACAAGCGCTTGGTCATGGCCATGGTCATATAGAGGAAGGAGCTAGCACAGAAAAGATCCATTTCAGAGTTTCATAGATCGCGACATGGACTGGCGAGACACTTGGCCACAGGAAATCCGAAATGATGAAATACAAAATAAAGGCAAGCTTATGAAGATCATTCAACGGTGCAGATGAAACTGAAGGAGATCAGAGGGCTACTGTTGCACGACACAGTGAACCTGCCAGAAACCAGTGATGAGTTCTACCAGAGGACTCGAAGACACTTCAAGGTGATTGACAGAGGAGGTGAAGAGTCTCAAGAGATCATCCAGTAGAACAAAGACTGTTCGTGGAGGCGACTGACAAGTGGATGAGCGTTGAAGTTTGTAACTAAAGAATAAATTATAAGCTTGACTATGCCAGAGAAGAAGAAGAGTCTCAACTTCCAGAGAGGCCGAGGAATCTCAGCATGACATCCAGTGATGCTAAACACGTGGGAAAACTGCCAGAAAATCTGAAGGGTTACCATGATGATTAGATAGAGCACTCGAGAGGTGGAAGAGATTAACGCAGTGTGAGAAAGCAGAGGCATGGTGTATATTGCATGCACAAGGTGTACAGAATATATAAGTACACGTGATAGAGAAGTGATGTGGTCATTGTTTCTGAGGTGAAGTAATGCATGTGTAAAGAAGTAAAGGGGTGGTGCAGCAGCTGAAATGGATAGGAAACAAAAGGTGCATTGAATGGGAATGGCACACAAAGCAATAAAGACAGAAGAATAGAATGGGTAGAGGATGCATGTAGGAAGAAAGTGAGGAATACTGAGTAGTAGCAAAATCTTGCAGAATAGTGATGATACTGGTAAGATATTATTGAACACTATATCACTGTAATAGGTTTCAGTATTTCATATTCATAATCCAGGGTGGTAGGGAGGTGCTAGGGAGGACTGGTGTCCTCAGAGGTTCAACTGGTTGCTTGATCACAGGGAGTAGGTGCTTCCTTCTAATTGGTGCTATAGAAAACAAGGAGTTGGTGCTTCCTTCTAGTGGGTGCTAGAGAAAACAGAGAGTTGGTGCTCTCAACAAGTTGCAGCTTGAAAAAATAGAGGTTGTAGCCTCACAATAAGTTGGTGCTCATATGTATGATAATGTAAAGAATGTAAATAATACTTATCATATAAAGAAGAAGATGTTTTTACCCTGTATGGGTTTCCTCTAGAAATATATGTCTCTATGTTTCTCATATATGTGACTGATGTTGAATGTGCCATTGTTTATTTCCATGCATTATTGTGATCATCATAGAGGTCTGTAATGAGTTTTAAAAGAAGCATAATTGTTTAAGCATGGTAACAACTGATTCACCCCCCCTCTCAGTTGTCCAACAACTGGAACATTTAATCATCCATACATCCATGTCATCTTTCCATGTGTCAGCATCCATACAGTGCCACATGTCACTTCCATATAGTGCCATGTGTCACTTTCGTACTGGTCCAACTTAGTCTGAAAATGCCAAAAATGACTACCACATGTCACACCCTGGTGTTGTCATGTGTCCCTAATAAAATCATACTAACATCATCTTCCACGTCATCCTGTCGTACTGCTGATGTTAGCAGTATGACCTATTGACTTTGACTTTTTTTATTGTTTGGGAAATCGACCAGAATGCAATAAATTTCGCATACAGTGTCCATTTTTAGAAAAAACTATATTGCCAGAATCGACGCGACGAGCCTGAAAAAATGGAACTAGTTTCATCGAATTCTGAGAAATTTTATTTTTAGGCCTTCTTGGATCCATTTGGATCATGCCTTCCCACTAAGACCTTTTGTTCCTCCAAAAGGATATTAACCAATCATCAAGTGTGGGATAGGCCTCCCCACTTGTCCTTTGTCTTTAAACTCTGTCATGTGCATAATAACCATGAAAAATGAAAGCATATTGTTATCCCTTTGAAATCGTTCACATCTTACTGAATCCACTACCATCCTAGTAGAGAACATTAGCAACAATAACATCAGAAATATGACTGCAAATGAACCTATATGTTTGAAGTGTTTGCATGACATTAACTCATCTTGAAAAAAAGTATGATTGAAATTCCATTCTACAACCATCTCATGTTCATGCTCAACATCAACTTCTTTACTTGGCACAATTAGAGGTGTATTTCTTTCATAAGTTGTCTTTCTAAATTGTTTCATTGTTAGAAGTGATTGATTTTCTTTGATATGATTAGCATGCAAAACATATTCATTTCCTTCTTTAGTTAAGTGATATTGATTATGTTCCCTGTAGAATATTTCTTTCTGATCATATACATAAGGGCTACCTAAGACCATTCCACATGTTTCTAGTGGCACCACATCACATGTTACTTCATCCACATACTTAGATGTAATTGAAAAATTTATGATACATTGCTTCGTTATGGGCAATTTATGATCTTTGCTTATCCAATTAAGTGAATAGGGTTTGTGATGCATATTAGTGTTTAATCCCAATTTCTTAACCACTTCTTTTGAAATTAAGTTAGATTGAGATCCACTATCTATCAATGTGTCGATCTTAGTATTTTTCATTATGACCCTTATATGAAACACTTTACTTATTGAATCAAAATCATTACCAATTTTACCTGTCAAACCAACTGCTGTGATTTTAGTCTCATCACCTGAATCATAACCCAAGTCTGTTGGACGTGTTGTTGTTGCAGTTGTTCACCTCCCTTTCCTATCTTTGAACCACTTCGGTCTCTTCTCTAAGTGAAATTGCCAACAATGGTCATAATCATGACCTTCTTTCTTGCAATGCTTGCAAGAGAGCTTCTCTTCCTTCACTGAAGCTTAATTTTCCCTCTTCACATTCCCCTTTCTTTTGTCTTCTTTGCTTGAAGACGATTCCCCTAATACACTGACTCCTATTTTCCATGCTTCAATATACATTTCTTGAATAGAAACCTCATCAGTATTAGTAGGTCCAAACATAAATACAATGTTACGAATATGTGAATTTAAACCTCCTATATACTTCATAATAGTTTCTTGTGTATGTAGTGAAATATTTAACATTAATGTTATATTTCGAAATTCATATGTGTATTGTTGCATCGTTTGTCCTTTTCTTAGTTTAAGACTTTTCCATTCAATTAAAGCCTTTTCCTTATAACCCAAAGGACAAAACTTCTTTCTAAGTGAAAAAACAAAATCTTGCCATGATGTAAATACACTACCAACTTGTTGACTACCATGTTGGAACTTACTCTGCCACGAGATGAGTGTTGTACCTGCAAGACGAAGCGATGCCAATCTAATTTGGGTTGCCTCATTG
>ML794734.1:7773-78871 GCA_009831015.1 Picea engelmannii | reverse complement strand
CCTTAAAGATGAGTCCCTTCGAGGTCCTCTATTGTAGGCCGTGTAATACTCCAGTCAGCTAGAGTAACCCTGTAAACAAGATTTCTTTTGGACCCGATATGTTGAAAGAAATGGAACAACAAGTGACTCAGATAAAACAAAATCTGAAGGTCACTCAGAACTGACAGAAAAGTTATGCCGACCAAAAGAGAACTCCAAGAGAGTTCAAAATGGGAGACCATGTATATCTCAGAATTAAGCCCAGAGGGAGTTCCCTAAAAATGGGAGCTTGTGCCAAGTTGGAACCCCGGTATTGTGGACCCTTTGAGGTTCTAGATAGAGTGGGACTTGTATCCTATCGGCTAACACTTCCTCCCACAGTAAAAGCACATAATGTTTTCCATGTTTCATTATTGAAGAAATATGTACATGATGCTAATCATATAATTGACTGGTTTGTGATCCAGGTGGAACTTAAGGGAGAATTTATACTAGAACCCCAATGCATATTGGATAGAAAGGAAACCCCGCTCCGGAACCGAACCATTACACAGGTCAAGGTGCAGTGGAGACATTTTGGCCCAGATGAGGCTACACGGGAAATGGAGGATGCCATGAGACATGCATATCCGATTTTATTTACTTCTATACCTGCAATTCATGTTAATAAATAATAAAATCAAGGACGATGTTCCTTTAAGGGGGAGGGAATTGTAACACCCTTTCCCTCAGTTTGTAAAAATAACTAGACTGGCCAAGAACTATGGCAAACTCAGAAATGTGAATATGTGATGTGAATGGACCTTGTGGAAAAGGTCGATGAATGTGAATAATATTATGAATTTATATTGCAGGACTATTGAGAGGGGATATGCTGAAAAAGAGACCACGACCACTGAAAAAAAATACCGGATTTGGACTTCACTGGCCCGGAGAACCAAAAGCAGCTCGCTGGCCCCAAATTGAATGTCTCGCAGGCTGGTATGTAGATGGCTCCTTAGGAATTAATGAGGGATGGGGAGGTGAACCGCCCATCCATAGATCCATCAGGCCTAACCAGCATGAGGGAAATCACGCCACACGCAAAATTGCAAGAGGATAAGGCATGGGGTTGAAGCGATTGGGGGCAGACGCGAGGGGAGAAGGAGAACTATGGAGATATGCAGAGTGAGTGATAGCAGAGAGGAAGGAGAGTAACCTTCGCTCCTGGTCACTGGAAAACAAAGACACAGTCTCACAGTATCATGGTCTCAGCTCAGGGGTGGCTAGTGGTAAATCCATTGGGAGTCATTGAGCCTAAGGTTGGGTGGAAACGACCACCCCTCTCAGTAGTTGCATAACCCCTGGTGTTACTTTTTGATAAGTGTTTTGCCTTTGTCATCTTGAAATATATTTATTCTGACATTTATGATCATAAGCTATGAAATTGTGAACGATTTCATTATAAGAATGTTTGTATGGTGTCTTGATCAGTACTGGTAGTTGTATGTTTATATGGAAAGACTACGTATGTATTATGTTCTCATAAATCGTTATTTATGTGCGTACTGATCTAATTCAGACTTCATGTCTGGTTCTCAGGAGAGTGATACCCTTATCTTCCTCAGATAGTACCCTGGTTAAACCTCCCCATAGAGATACCCTTCTCGAAAAGCCCATCAAAAACCTGGAAAAAGGACGTGAAGGTGCAAGGCCTTAAGAAATTCCTGATAGGTGTTGATCGAGGGATGCGATCCCATCGGTAAATCTGTGGTCACACATGACCATTAGATTGGTAGGAGAAAGTAGGGTGTTAAATGCCTTACCACTTTTCCTTTCTTTGTCTTTGTGGGTAGCGAAGAGATCGGGATCGTAGATCCCCAAGGTCCATCAGAACATCTGGATCGTTGATCTTTCCACGTCCAGGGAGTCGTGGGAGAGCACAAAAGTTAGGAACCTGTCTAAGCCTTCATATCTCAGCTGGAAAACCCGATAGTCGTTGGATCTGTCAGGAGATACTCGAGGGTTAAAACCCCAATGAATAGGGGGAAAAGCCCTGAAATAGATATAGATCGTCTGAGTAACGGAGGCCACGTGTCAAGAGATTTTCCACTTCGGGAAATCAAGAGTCGAGAACTCAAGAGTTCTGGTGATGAGAGATCGGGACTTTCCATGGTGGAAACCCTGAGACAGATCTAGACCATCCAATTTAAGGAGGCCATGTGTCGTGATATTTCCCATTTCGGGAAATCAAGAATCACGAACTTGGGAGTTATGGTGACGAGAGATCGGGACTTTCCATGTTGGAAACCTCGAGATAGATCTGGACCGTCTGATTTAAGGAGGCCACTTGTCATGAGATTTCCCCTTTCGGGAAATCGGGAATCGCGAACTCAGGAGTTCTGGTGATGAGAGATCGAGACTTTCCATGGTGAAAGCCTCGAGATAGATCGAGACCGTCTGATTTAAGGAGGCTACGTGTCGAGAGATTAACCACATCGGGAAATCGGGGATCGAGAATTTGGGAGTCCCATGATCGAGAGTTTGGAATCTCATGATGATAAGTCTCGATGAACGGATGAGATTCTTTTGGAGGATCTCAGGGTCTATAGAGACCGACAGATGTGAGGAAGAGATGTCGACTTAAGTTGGGGCGCGAATGCGCCTTAGGGTAAGTGGCGAGCAGATCTAGATTTCCAGAGTCCACTCGTCCAGATCTATGGCTAAGGATTCATTCCGGAGCCCCGTTGTTTTTTTGCCTTTAGTGGTGAGGGGGGGTCCGGAATCAAATGCGTAACTCTTGAATGGTCAGGATTTATTCGCCTTGATCAACGACATTCATGCGAATTCTGGACCCCCCTTGCCATTCTACCTTTAATTGGGGGGGGTTGGAAAGGTGTGGCATGTGAAGTGGGACCCGTCTCTTGTTACGTCACCCACTGTGTCATGCTTCCCTCTTTCCACCTATACTCCACTCAACTTCGCGACAGGGCCCGTTCCTATTGGCCATTCGCTAACCCTGTTGGGATTGGTCCCTATTGGCCATTTGCTAGCGCTGTTGGGGTTCGGCGGTTGCAGAGCCGAACGATTCAACATTTCTGTAGCGTCGAGTCGCGAATTACTGAGAGGCCCCATGGTTATTTTACCTGTGATCATGACCCACGATCACATGGGAGTAGACAGAGAAAGAGCTAGCTTACGCTAGGCCTCCGTATATATTTTGGGGGCTCTGATTCTGCAGAAAGCAACGAAAAATTTGATTATGGTAGTGGGTTTGTCATAGATCCAGTTGGATCAACAGGTCTTGAATCAGGTTTCAACTCAATATTCATCTCCCTCATGGATCCTTTTATTCCTTTCATTTTTGAAAAGGTTTTTGGGAATAAGTCTTCATATTCCTACAATAGGCTATAGACTTCATTCATGGATTGCTCATCCCAGTAGTCTCCTATAGAAGCTATCTTTGCATTCTCTTCACTCCCTATATTACTTTTCGTAACTTCAGGGGATGATTGTAGGAGCTACCGGTATGACTAGGTATGTTGTCCTAGATTTCCTTGGTACCTACAATTTCTTTGATATTTAGTTTTCTAAGTTCTTTTACTTCGCTGGATTCTTCTAGGCATTTATCAATTTTACAACAACCTAACAGTATGCCCATTGGGTTTTGGTATCGATTAGACTAAAGAAAATGGACATGATCAGAACATACTATTGGGCTTGATATGGACTTAAAAAAATTAGTAAATAGTATCTCTCAAATTCTTTGAAGTACTAAGTGAAGCTCATGAGACTTACCAGTGAGGGAGAAATCCCTGCAAAATTTTTCTTTTAAGGTTTGCCAATAACTTGTTTGTCTTATGATCTCTTCATGTATGTACAAGGATTTTGGAATCACTCCTAACGAGTGAAAAAATAGTTGAACCTATAGTCTAGGAGGTACTTCCGTGACTCCCCATTGATTTACGTAGATCTCCACATGAATCCTATGGTTATATTGTCCATCAAGCAGTTGTGTACCATGAAAATCCTTGTTCATATCTTCTGTCAGTTGGTCACTACTAAGGAATCTGCATCGAATGGCTCTCTTTGCATCCTCTCAATCCTAGAGTAAGTCTCTATGAGTGGCCCACCATATAGCCGGGGTATCCTTCATAGTTATATCAAAAATTGAGATTCTTTGATCTGGCACAAATTTTCCATCTATGTCAGTGAGAAAGTTGTTCAAATATGAGGTATCTTCATACATTGGATGGTTACTTACCTCGGTTCCAATCCATCTCGTTTCCTTGATAGTTGCGCAATGTCTTGAGAATATTTCATATGAACCTTATTTCCAGCTATCAAAAGCTAGTTCTGAGTCCTCATCGACTGATTGTATACTCCTCCAACTTACAAATCCATCTACAGTGTGGTTAATATAATACAACCTTATTCTAGTTGTCATGGTGTATATCAAGAGCTTCTGACTCCATATTATTATCCATTGGCTCAATATATCTAGGTCCCAAGTATGGATCTAAGGGTTGGACTACCTTTATTCCATCTCCCTCAAACATCATGGTGTCCCTCTTTAATTCGATGAAAACATAATTGTCATAATCCCAATAAATTCCTAATAAGGTAGGGTAGGTGTCTTTGTCTCCCATGATCTCAATCACTTCAAAATCAACTATCATTTTAACTCCTACAACATCTACCTCCACATCTTCCAACCTTCCTATCGGAAAAATGCAATATTGGTTTGAAATTATCATATGGATGGGGGAATACACTAACTGAGGTTTCCCTAGAGCCTCCCAAGTCTTTTTGGATAAGATGTTGACATTTGAGCCCAATTCCAACATGACATCTTTAATTTCAAAGTTGTCTAACTGGGCTTCCAACCTAAATAATTTTCCAGTTCACACCTTTCTTATTTGTACTCTCTATGTATTATTCTCAGGGAGGTAGGTGGTTATGATGGTTTATGGAGTCCCCTCATCTCCCAGGACTAGGTACATGATATTCCACAACTTCTCAGTGAGTTGGTCATCTCCTAGGATCTCAGAAAATAAGTGAAACTGAAGAACAATTACATTTTGGGATTGCTCAGGGTGTCTTCTCAAGTTTTCAGGATTTTTGGGTGTGGGTGGTGAGGCAGGGTCTTGTGAAATCTTGGGTTGGAGAATGAATTTATGAGTGTTTTCTGTTATTTCAAAAATGGATACATCTGTAAATAATTTTATTGCCTCTTAAAAACAACTTTTGTTTTAAAGGATCATACCTGTCATCCTTAGGGGATTCTCTCTGAATCTTGGGATGATTGTCTACATCTGCCCCATTTTTTCTCCTTTGTGAGTGATGATGTCAAATATGGGAACCTTACTGTCAACTTCCCTCCCACCTTATGATTCTATGAAGTTATATCCTCTTTTATGAACACGGTCCTCCCAGTTCGTGATCATATTAGGGAACTCATCAGTTGCATGAATGTTAGTTCTGCAGTGTGAGAACCATGGTCATCTCAGGTGAGGACAATCTCTGTCCATATGTCCTTATTCATAAAAATTGTAACATCGACCTGGTCCTCTTCCTCCATTCCTCCCTCCTCTAAATCCACCTCCACCCCCACTACCCTGACTTCATCTAGGTCCTTGGGGTGTTTCGTTTACCTTGAATTTCATCCAATCGAGCCTATCAACAAGTACTTATAATGTTATACATTGTTTTGTAGCATGTGTTGTTGACGAGATAGTGCCTTGGTGCATGCCCATGAGTCAGACATATTTCACAGTAATCAATTGTCTAGGATGCATGGGTACTTGGAAAAGCATGATACTGAACTGGTGCATGAAAAGGTGGAGCTATAGATACTTGCACAACTCCTCTCATTGGTCCTTTGCAAGGGGGCCACATCGGGTTATGGGGAGGTCCCATTCCCCTTATCCATGGGCACTCATTTTCTAGATGTCCCTTTGTATAGCATCATGTACACCATACTTGGGGTCTCCCTAGCCTGGGCAAAGTTAATTCCTATATCTTCTCTATGATTTTCGATATTTTTTAGTGACCTAACCTACCTAGCCCTTCAAGTGGGTAGAATAATATATTTCCATGTAATAAAGGTCAATATTAATAATGCCTAGCAATAAGGAGGAATAAGTCAAATGTAAGAAGACCTAATAGAATCTTCCGCTTCTAGAAGGATCTTCCTCTAGATTGTTCTTTTGGATAGATAGATTTAGTATAAATAGGAGTAGAGGGTATGTTGAGTTTTTTCTTGAAGAATTATTGCAATAGAACTCTACTCTACTGGAGGTTTCCCCCTTGAAGAGGCAAGTGAACCTTGTTTCCTATCAATAAAGGTATAATTCTAGTGTTGTGGTTCCATACAATTTGTTACTCCATTGTTATCTCTGTAGTATTTTCATATTCTATTGCTATCTCGGTGTTATTTTATGCATTATTTCTCTTCCCTGCTAATATAATAGACATGGTACCTTACAAGTGGTATCATAGCACTTTCCTCGGTAGAACATTGTGGGTTATTTTCTTTTTCAGGGTAGAGATGTATTACAACGTTTTAAAGCTATAGATATTTGTCATTACACGCATAAAATCATGGTTGGGGAGAAATACACGCAGGAAATACAAGTGGTACTCAAGTGCACATGTGTTGGCCACCCTTTTAACCGCTGTTGGTACCCCTTTGAGTGGTAGTGCATCATACAACACATGTACATAGATTGACTTAGATCTCGTGAAGCCCTCTATAGATAAATCGATTGGTCACCTGACTGTTATAGTTCCACTGATAACAACACTCGGGAAGATACTATATAGTACCTGGGTAGTCTTGTAGTACAACTAAGGTAATGGTATAGCCTCCTTAGTTGGTGCCCTAAGATATTGGGCCGAGTACTATTGTTGGGCCCCACATTTATATTAGAGAGATATAGCATAGGGAAAAACCTTGTCTGTATAAACCCCGAATACCATACCCCTTGGGATAGAAACAAAAACATAACAGACAAGATCTATTGCCGCGCAACTGTGCCTTATTCATTCTAGTTGTGAAATTACTACACATTTCTTCCTGTTAAGCATTTGGTCATTTTGTCACTACAATATTATTTAGGCTGAAGTATAACTCTGTAGGAGTAAAAAATAAATGAATAAATATATAAGTATAGTGGTCCCATGTCACACTTATTTAGGACCTATCCCATTAGATTTTCTTTTTCTCCCTGATCGTAGTCATACCTTTCATTTTTAATCCTTTTTTTTTTAGTGGACCTAACCCCTTCTCGGCTTCCCTATTTTTCCACCTATTCCATTATATTTCCCTTATCACCTTGATCCTCATTGTACCTATCACTTATACTTCCTTTTCTATGGTCCCACCCACCCCTTTTCCCTTACCCGCACTCCCCCTCTCAAAATGGATACTGCTCGCAACCAAGACCTGCAAGCTTCCATCAATCAATCCCATGAATTCATCCACCATATGACATCAAAAATTTTCTCTACCAATTCCAACAAAAAATTGACACCATGGATGCCAAATTCATGAACCAATTTAACACCCTCTAGTCTACTGTCAACCAATTGTTGAACCGCACTCCAGGTCCTTCCTCCTGGGACCAACCAGATGTTGTTGATTCCTCTCATTCTTTGACTTTTCAATCCAAATCCTTTCATTGTGACCCCCTTCTTCCCCACATTAAGGTAAATAAATTTGACCGTTCTGATCCTATGGGTAGGGTCACTCAAATGGAGCATTATTTTTCTCTACATGGTATTACTGATGAGTTGGAAAAACTTCGCTATGCTTTCCTCTATCTAGATATTGAATGATGGAAATGGTGGAAATGGCGTAAAAATTGACGTCATGTGTATATTGCATGGACCCAGTTTGTTGTAGATATCTATGACCACTTTGACATTGATACCCACTATCTCAGTCGTTTGACCAAGTAGAAACAGTTTGGAACAGTGGAAGACTTTATAATTTCTTTTGAGCATTTGGCCTTTTGAATAGAGGGAATGTCATATGCGTTCTTCCATGAATTATTTATCAATGGCCAAAAGGATGAAATACGATCCCAAGTTCTCATGGCCCACCCTCAGACTTGGTTGGAAGATACCAAATGTGTTAAATAGGCCCAACAAGTTGTTTTTTCCCAGAACAAAAAACCCTCTTTTGTTCCTCGCCCTCGACCCAGTAATCCTAACCCCGCTGCCACTCCCCTCACGGTCCAGAAATTAACTAGGGATGAAATGGTTGAACGTCAACTGAAGGGTCTTTGCTATAATTATGGTGAATTTTTTTTTCCAGGGCACAAGTGTAAGGAACAAAAACTTTTTATGGCCATTTCCAACGATGTTCCTGAAGAAGATGTGATAATTCCCTTTGTTGAAGAGCCCTCCCTTATCGATGCTACCCAGGAGTCTGCTGACCCACCTGAAGTTGACCCACTCATTTCATTTCATGCCCTCACTAGATTCTCTTATCCAAAAACCCTCAATCTCATTGGCTATATTAAGCATAGGAAGGTCATCATCCTTGTTGACAGTGGTAGCACCCACAATTTTATGCATCGTCGCATTGCCCAAGAAACTAATTTCTATATTTGTGTTGTCAATAATTTTCAAATCATGATAGCCAATGGTGGTTCCATAAAATGTGGTGGGCATTGTGAAAATGTACGTCTTCAAATTAGACATTACTTCCTGAAATATCATATGTTTTCCATTGAAATGGGAGGTTGTGACATTTTGCTAGGTGTTGAATGGTTACTCACTTTGGGTCCCATTCTTATGGATTTTAAGGAATTAACCATGCAATTACAACATGAGGGACAAAGGTATCACAGCTAGTTCTCTTGAGATCATCAGTTCCCATCACATGGAAAATATCCTCAAGAAAGGCCACTCTGATATTATTTCTCAACTCCTTTCTCTTCAAGTGGTTGAGACACCCTCTGTGCATCCTGACCTCCAAGATTTTCTCTCCACACATCAAGTTGTTTTTTCCACTCCTCAGGGACTTCCGCCTTCTCGTGGTGTTCATGACCATTCATCCCCCTTGTTCCTGGCAGTCGTCAACCCAATGGTCTCCCTTATCACCATCACTTTTCCAAAAATAATGAAATTGAGAAAATAATGTAGGAATTGCTCCAAGCGGGTGTTATTCAGACTAGTACTAGCCCTTATTCTTCTTCTATGGTCATGGAACTTAAGAAATAAGGTACTTCGCGCATGTTTCCTAAATTCCATGCTCTCAATAAACTCATCATCAAGGACAAGTTTCCCATTCCTTCCATTGATGATCTCTTGGATGAGTTGAGTGGTGCTCAATACTTCACTAAACTTGATATGCATTCTGGATACCAACATATATGTATGAAAGAAGATGACATCCCCAAGAATGCCTTCTGAACCCATGAGGTTCACTATGAGTTCTTGGTCGTTCCCTTTGGCCTGTGTAATGCCCCCTCCACCTTCCAAATCCTCATGAATCATGTCTTTCATCCTTTTCTTCATCATTTTGTCTTAGTTTTCTTTGATGATATTCCCATCTATAGTAATACTTGACAATCCCATCTTTCCCATTTGGATAAAGTTTTCCATCTACTCTCTCAACACCAAATTTTCCTCAAACACTCTAAATGTGCCTTTGGTGCCTCATAAATCAAGTACTTGGGTCATATTGTTGGCAAGGGTGGTGTCCAGGTGGATCCTAAGAAGATTGAAGCAATGCAGGATTGGCCTCACCCCAATACTATCAAAATATTGCATGGTTTTATGGGTTTAACATACTATTATCACAATTTTGTTAAAAAATTTGGAAATATTGCAGCACCTCTAACTGCTCTCCTTAAAAAAAATTCTTTAACTTGGACTCCTGCAGCTAATCAAGACTTTCAAGCCTTCAAGGTGAATATGTGTAATACTTCGATATTGGCCCTTCCTGATTTCACAAAGACCTTTGTCCTGGAATCTGATGCCTCTGGGAGAGGAATTGGAGTAGTCCTTATGCAAGAGGGAAGACCTTTGGCCTTTACCAACAAACAATTGTTAGAACACCATTTGGGCCAATCAATCTATGAAAAGGAAATGTTGGCTATTCTGCATGCATTGGATCTCTGGCACCCTTATATCTTGGGGAAATTCTTCCAAATTAAGACAAATCATCAAAGCCTCAAGCATTTTTTGGAGCAACGACCTTCCTATCCAGAGCAAAAAAAATGGGTAAATAATCTCTTTGGATATGATTATCAGATCATTTACAAGAAAGGAAATGAAACTGTGGTTGTTGATGCTCTTTCTCAAAAATATGAATATGAAGGGTCCCTTTTCTCCCTATCATTCATTGTACCATATTGTCTCCAAGATGTTCGCCACGAATGGCTACAAGATCCTAAAATTTTACATCTGATCCAACAATTGCAAGCCAATTATCCAATTTCCCCAGGGTACTCTTGGCACAATGATGAGATTTGCTACAAAGTTCCTTTGTATTTAATTAAACAGTCACAACTTAAATACATGGTGCTTTTGGAGCTTCATGCTACACCCATAGCTGGGCACTCAGGTTTTACCAAAATCTATGACTAGGTCAAACATTCTTTTTTCTGGGATGGTATGAAAAAGGACGTTTGCACTTTTGTGACAGAATGTGATGTTTGTCAATGTAACAAGGGAGAAACAATAAAATCTCCTGGCACACTCCAACCACTTCTGATTCCACCCGCTATTTGGAGGGACAACCCTATGGATATTATTTTGGGATTATCTAAATCAAGCAATAAATCAGTCATCATGGTGGTAGTTGATCGTCTTTCCAAGTATGTTCATTTATGTTCTCTTCAACACCCATTTACCGCATCCACTGTGGCTCAAATTTTCATGTATCATGTCTTCAAGTTTCATGGCATGCCTCATTCTATTGTTTCTGATTGAGATCCCACTTTTACCAACAATTTTTGGCAAGAAATTTTCAAGGCTACAGGGCACCCAATTGCATCTCAACACTGCCTATCATCCCTAGACTGATGGTCAAACTGAAGTTGTCAACAAGTGTTTGGAGACTTATTGGAGGTGCTTTGCCTTTAAAAGGTAAAATCAATGGGATAAATGGTTACCATTAGCTGAATGGTGGTACAACACTTCTTACCATACAACTACTCGCATGACTCATTTTGAAGAAGTATATGGACAAAATCCACCTTTCATTCTCTCCTACATGCCAGGTGTCTTAGAGGTCCAAGAAGTTGACCAAATAGTTACATTAAAAGAATCTATTCTTTGTACCCTCAAAGATAATTTGGTCATGGCTCAGAATTTCATGAAGCAACAAGTCAATCAAGGTCACTCAGAACATCAATTTGCTGAAGGAGACTATGTATTTCTTCAACTGTAACGTTATAAGAAAACTTCACTCAAGGCCTAACATTATCAGAAACTAGCAGGAAAATTTAATCGTCCTTATATAGTTCTCAAGTGCATGGGACATGTGGCCTATCCGTTAGTTTTTCCCAGTCCTTATAAGATCCATCCTATTTTTCACGTCTCCTACTTAAAGAAGGTGATTTGAAATAAGTTCTAAACTCAAACCAGCCTTCCTGAGTTGGATGAAGAAGGATCCATCTGGTTGTAGCTACAAGTAGTTTTGGACCAATGTGATATTCGTCTTCATCAGTGCACCATTAAGGAAGTGTTAGTCTAGTGGAAAGATACAACTATAGCAGATGCCACATGGGAGCCATCTAACATTTTGCAACAATTTCCTCATCTCAAGCCATGAGGACAAGGGTGATTTTAAGGCGGAGGGAATATTAGGGACCTAACCTACCTAACCCCTCAAGTAGGTAGAATAATATATTTCCATGTAATAAAGGTCAATATTAATAATGCATAGCAATAAGGAGGAATAAGTCAATTTTAAGAAGACTTAATAGAAGCTTTTGCTTCTAGAAGGATCTTCCTCTAGATTTTTCTTTTGGATAGATAGATTTTGTATAAATAGGAATAGAGGGTATGAGAATTTTTGTCTTGAAGAATTATTGTAATAGAGATCTTCTTTGCTAGTGATTTCTCCCTCTAAGAGGCAAGTGAACCTTGTTTCCTATCAATAAAGGTATAATTTTGGTGTTGTGGTTCCATATAATTTGTTGTTCCGCTGTTATCTCTGCAATATTTTTGTATTTTGTTGCTATGTCGGTTGTATTTTCTGCATTATTTCTCTTCTCTACTAATATAATAGACCTAGTACCTTACAATATTTTTCCTTGAAGTTGCGACATGTTCGTGTCTACCGAAGGTCTGTTTTCCCTCAGACTCCCTGGGTATCCTGCCATGGTTTCAATCTTCATGGATTGTTCCAGAGCATCTATCAGGGTGTATATCCTTTGTTGCATCAGGGATATTCGTGTCAAGGGTAGCGTCCCTTGAATATGCCATTCCCTTTGATGGTTTTCATGAATTGGGTATGCTAATATCCTAATAACATCCTTAAACTTCTGACTATACTCCCATGCACACTCACCCTCTCCCTGTTGAATCTACCACAAGTCAAAGAGAGCTTGCTTCTCTGACATGAATTTATAACGCACCTGGTCAAGGGTAAAGGATTTTCCTTTCAACCCAGGCTCAATTTATTTATTATACCACTTGAGGGCGCGACCCCTCAAAGCAGTCTGAAATTATACTAACTTGTTCGCATCCAGAGCCCCTCTGGACCTCTAGATGGACTCACATAGAAACCAATGTTGTTATACATCCTCATCCACTTTACCCCAGAAGTTTGGGTATTGGGCAATCGAGCCTCCCATGTTCCTATCCATTATCGGTGTTACTATACCTACCAAAATGAATCCTAATGGCCCTAGTTGTGATTTTCCAGGTAACCCTAATATCCTTCCACTTCTCCCAGTTGTGGGTTTGACGAATTAGTCGAGTTTGATGAAATATAAATTTCATGAGTATGTAGTATGGAAATTACCAAGGGTGTAGAGAGAACCTGGGGGATGGGCGACTCGAGGCTGGTTCTAATGACTTTCAAGCGAGTTTCTTTGATCTTGTGGTCTCATTTTCTTGCTCTGGAGTGGTATGCTCAATCTCCTTCCTGATTCCTCCTAAGATGGGAACCAAATATTATTCGTCTTTCAGAAGATCCAACCCTTCTTTGTCTTCTCTTTATTCTATGCGCTCCTCTTCCCATCCACCCATATGGGGACTTATTTCTCTCCATACTTCTGTTTCCTTCAATCTTAGACTGGCCAATATTTCTTGTCTTTGCAACATCTTCAACTCTTATTCCTTTCCCTCATCCATTTCTCCTGCTCCGCTTTCTTTTTGTATAACCTATGACTATTTTACGTCTTTACTTACCTTTCCACGTCACTATTTTTCAACAATGGTGGCTCTCCTTAGATATTTCTCCTTTATTGTTCTCTTCTCTTTCCGATCCCCCATTTTTCAAAGAAGTATATCTCTCTCTTAGGTAATGAACATGCCCCAAGATCACCCCACCCCGAGTGCATGGGTTTAGGTTTCCATCTCACGCGAGGAAACACTTAGCATCCCCTCTTCCACCAAGAAAAATTTGATCCACAGGGGGATTTCCCTCAATAGTCTTATGCGTGCCCCTTTCTTCAATATCACTTCTACTCATGAAAAATATTGGTGAGTCTCTCCTGCAATCTCGATAGTATATCCTTCCAAAGATGTGTTGACCTAGAACCATTGCTTGGGTAATTTGGTCATCTAATCGATGAAGCTCTTTTAGATTCTTTGTATCCCAAATACAACTTTATTTGACGTGTTATTTGAACTCTTGCACTTCTTGTAGACGATCTACCCAGTGGAATATATTTTCCGGGAATTCTACCCAAAAAATATCTTATTGGTCACTCAATCTTTCTAAATAGAAGATAGACTCCTTCATGGTGTCCCAAATCAAATTTCATACCTCCACTTCCTTCTGTATGAATGCATCACACTTTCATTCCCACCACTTTTGAACATTAAATCTGTGGATCCGAGGAAGCATCCTCCTTACAGGTTCCCTTTTAAAAATAGGTTCTTGGAAACATAACCATTTTGTTGGAGCATAGTTGATCAAACCAGGGTCCTTCTCATATTACCAGCAAAAGGGTACTGATGTAGTCTAGTCTGATGGCATTTTCATATTCCCAGAAGAGAATAAGTCTCACCCGAAGCATGACCAAGACACAGTGAATTAGGAGATGGTAGGGAGAATGCTTGCTCAGATCTATGAGTCATCAATATTACCACCACTCTTGTGCAAGATATATTAAATATATCAAATGCCTCAACACCTCATAACCCAAAGAAAAATAATAGAGTTACACAATTCATCATAAAGAACACATAAACATCATGCATAAAAGACAAAATATCATATCATTCTAAGAACAGGTGAATCATCATGAACAAGGGTGTTTTCTTTAAATTTCACTTCCACTAATAGTATATTATATTATAGATCTTAATCCAGATACATGTGAAGCTTAGATCATACATATTCATACTTGATAGGACCAACAAGTACTTATCAAAAAAATACCAGGCCATCTAGAATTTCCATCACTAGCTCTACAATAATACTAGACTAGTTCTCCTTACAATTCATACCTATCTCAGAACTCTATTCTTACTTTTCTTACTTTCCTCACCCTCTTCATTAAAATACTTGGCTACCATCTCTCCTTGTTCCAATACAATTCCTTCTTTTCTTTATTGAGAACCCATGAGTTCTCTTCTTTTCTTGATTATGTTTCAATTGTTCTCAAAACTAAATGTACATTGGCCTCCAACTATTTTATGTTCCAAAAACTTTTTGTTGTGTGTTATTTCACTCTACCTTCTTTTCCTTATTTTTCTTGGTTTTTTTCCTTTGTGTTACCTTGGGCAACTTATAAACCTCAAAACAAAGGGTATACCTTAAAATGAAGGGCCCAACAATACCTTTCTCCTGATCTTCTAGATGCTGGATTAATTGGTCCTACAAAATATACTGCCCACTTGTCAAACACTTTAAAAGTTACTTGAGGTATTAATGGAATTTGTTGGTTAGATCTATGACTTCTCACTTCTTCTTAGGTTGACCTAGATTCGGATCTCAACAGGTTTCCAACAAAACCCTCTAAAAATATCGGTCCTCCTGGTAAACCAGAAGGCAACGTTGCGGACAGGGTGCACAATGTAGTCTCACCCAAGATATCTCTATGAGTGACTACAATACCCAGGTGTTTGTAGTCTAGGAATGAGTGGGGATATCATAGTGTATTCTATCCTTCTTTATGCATTCAACTTGTTATTGATTCAAGTGTTTCCAAGGTTCATTCATATTTAGATTTATGCATGCATGCTAATACATGTAACTAATCATTCATTCATAAGATAAACATTAACAAAAGTTAAATCATTCAAGAAACATCACACATAAAACAAGTTTTACCATGGTTCACCCCCTCATGGGATACGTCCACAAATATTTATCTTCTCTGCACTTTTATTTAGTCTGTTGCAAAATATGGTGTTGCGCATATTACATCTTTAATCATAGAATCATGTTGAGGTTGAGAAACCTATGTGAGGTAGACTAGATCACCCTAGGATCCTCATCATGTAACCTAACCCTCAAGATCTAGATTACTTACTCTTCTACCACCTTATTACAAGTGACAGACTCTCAACTCCTCAATAATATCGAACTAACTTACTAACAACCGACAACAACAACAACAACAACAACAAAAAAAAACCCTAACCTAGACCTCACAGGTTCTTATTTATACTATTTATAGGCTTATATCCATTACAATCTTGATCAAAAACCATAACCCTAACATGGTTAGTCTTTCCTTCCTCCTCGCCATGTGGCGTTTCGTCTTGCATGTTTCTTTTCCTTCTTTTTACACATGCTTATTTCTTGAAATGCATTGCGCATGCTCCAAAATTAGGTCTTTCGTCAAAATAGGTCTACGCCCAAAAATCCCCTAATATAGACATGTGGCTCATCCCGAGCCACTTAGGTTGTGTGCCCTTCTTGTACTGCTACCCTGTCCAAACTATGGAAATTTTCTGTTGGTTCCTTTCTTTTTTCCCTCATCTATGCAAATTTTCCTGTTAGCGCCTCCACTAACTACGCTATTATCTCCTCTTGCATTAATGTTGCTACCTATTTCTATGCTTGTGCTATATTGTTCTTCTCTTCCTCCAACTGTGCAATCATCTATGTTTCTTGTTCTTTGAGGGGTTCCAATGCCGCTTGTATTTCTTTCTTATTTGTCTGCGCTGATTTCAAATCTATCTACAGGGTCTTCAACTCATGTGCACCCTTCAATCTCTTTGTAAATCTCATGGAATTTTGTCACTGCTTCATCTCCTATATAGTTGCACTGATTCTCTCCTCTTGTTGGTCCCACTATTGGACATCTTCGTCTTCTTCCAGAATAGTCCATATCTGCACGGTCCTGTCGAAAAAATCTTCTACCTCCCTTGCTTCTTTCTCCATCTTAGCTATTTGGAGTGCAGATTGTTGTTCTCTCCATTCTCAGACCTCGGGAGGGATCGCAAGATTGAGCCTTTATTTGAGCTCCTCAATTTCTTCTTATATCTATCAATTGTTTACAAGATGATATTGATATTCTTCTCTACATTCCTCTTAGGTGCCCGCGCGTTGTCTGGCATGTGATCATATATCGTCATTAATACATGTTCTAGTTTAGTTGTGCATTTCTTCTCTTCTTGGGTTTCCAGCTTTAACTGCTCTACCACTAGCTCCAGTGCATTCTTGTATGCGCCTGCAATTCTGTCACATTTGTTCTAGCTCACAATTTCACATCCTATGTGACACTGACTTGCAGTCTGTACAGAGCCTTTATTGGTATTTGAGCTAGTACCAACTATACCTGTGCCAAGTCTTTGAGTAGTGTCTGAGTTATGGTTTTGTCCACCTGTAACATGTCTGTTCTTATTTGGAAGCTCAGAATTTCTTGTGATACAGTATGGATGGTGCCTTCTTCATTCTGTGCACTCCTATCCTTGACTTCTATTGTTTGGGGGATAAAATCTGTTACCCTTTCTTCCCTCTGCGTTGCTTGTATCCTTTCGAAGATTTGTTTAATTTTGTATCCTCGGTAGTTTTTTGTTATGGGATTTTCTTATGGGCTTTGGCCTTCTTGCACAACCTACTTGTGTGTATGCTTGGATGCTTGGGTGGTGCTATCTCTTTTGGGGTGGATGATAACAATTTTTCTTGCATCGTTGTGTCCCCCCTTGTTCTTCCTGCACCGGGGCATTGTCCTTCTTTCCTGTCTGCGCATCCTTCTTTGGAGCAATACCCTTCTTCTATTGCACTGGATTTTTACTAGGCTCCCCCTGCTATGTTGGTTTCTTTGTTGCAATGATGCCCCTTACATATGTCTTGGACAACCCTTCTTCTACCTATTTTCCCTTGGGAACATCCTTGGTAATGACTGGGATCTTCTAGTCATCCTTCTAGTCTCTCATGGCCATTTCAACTTCCTCTACAATGATGCAGAGTTGAATCTGAATCCATTATTTCTTTGGATCCCTGTGCTCTTGGATCCACATGTTGTGCCGCATAGCCCTAAAGTTGGCTACCCCTTGATAATGCGCAACCACCTCTGGAGTGATCATCCAAGTGTTGGTGATGTTGTCTTGTATATCGCTGAGATACCAAGAAAAGGTGTCGGAATTTCAACTTGTACACTTTGGGTCCGAAGTGCTTCCCATTGACGTGTACCGTGCTACGTGACATTGTCCTACTCTGTTGTATAAGTATGAGTAGGGAAGCTATTTCTAGACAATTAGTTCTATCAAAATCATCAAACAAGAGTAATGGAACTTTGTCCGTAAGTCATGCATGTATTTTCAATCATATACGAACCTGTTCAGTAAGTATGGCGCCCAATTGAGCATGGTGTCATTTGCGCACTGTGTTGTTGTTGTGACAACCCCTGCATGGACTTCATCCTTGCAACATTTTCATAATATATTACATGTTGTTAATTTTGTGGCCATGTTGGTGGCTACGTCACTGATCCATTTTATGATTATTCAACGCGAGCCTATTTTCATCCCGTATGTCTTCTTCATGTCTTCTGCGAGAGCCTTATCTTTGGTTTTATCGTCAAGGTATTGTGTGAGACTCTTTCCATTTGATGGTAGGACTGTGATGAATGTGACGAGCTCTATGTTGATTGAGACAGGTTCTTTTAACCATAAAATTCCTCCATGGAGGACCTCCATCAACTTCTTGATGTAGTCGTTCAACTCTTTCCCCATGCCGAAGTGGGGAATCTCTAACAAGCTCAATATCCCTGTGTTCTCCAATCCTACCGCCCATTGCTTTGGATGCAATATCGGGTCTCTGAATGGCCCTTCTCCCAGGCTCTCCATGTACACATGTGGACCAAATTGTGGGAATTTTCTATTATCGGTCACATTTTGTTCTATGTACCACAATATTTCATCCCAGCCTAGTAAATTTGACTTGGCCTGCACCCCCTCTGGAATGTGTAGCAAGACAATGGATGCATATGTCTGTGTATGCAGGGAACGCGCAATGGGTTGTTTTCCCTTTCTCTTTACCGATGCACTACAGGTTTGAGCCTTTGGTTCTCTGTCTACCCCACCTGACTCTTGTTTCCCTGTGATATCTTTGATATGTACATCCTTTGGATGTGATGACTCCACCACAGGTTGTAGTATTATGTCGTCAAACTCTGTTCTTTCGCTGTCACCACCATTTATTTTGTGGGTTTCTTCAGCCCTGGAAGGATTGTTTGGGTTTCCTGTGGTTCATGGGTCCTCGCTTTGTGCACTTTTGTGCAACTCAATATCCATCCTGACCATATTCAAGGCCTACTCTTCTTCCTTGACCAGTGTGGAACTCACTGGTTCAACCTACGGTGAGGTAATTGCGTCAACATCAATGATTCCCTCTCTTTTTGTAAATTCATGCTCCGCCTCTGCGGTTTCCTATGGTGACCCATTGCTACTGCGTGTTTTTCGTATTGTTTGGCTTGGTGCACCGACCTTTGGAGGTTCCATCGTGGGTAATTATTTGTTACCTTATTGAGCTTCAACTTCTATGATCTACAACCTCACTTGTTCGCCTTTCATCTTCATGCTCCTAAGCTTCACAGGTTTGCAAATGCATAATAAGTCTTGTTTGGCCTACATTTTCACTTTATATAGAGGGTGTCATAACTGCCCTGAATATTCTCAGAGAAGCTTCTTTGGTTTTTATTAATGTGTTGAATCTTGTCGAGTATGCTTCATTCAGTTTCATAAATGCCCAATTCATGCCTTTTCACTCCAGAAACCGATTTTTTCCTTTTCGACCATTGGCCCCTTTTTTGGTGCGGTGCACTTTTTCGGTGTGTCGTACATTTCTGTTGTGAATTTCCCTTAGTGCGCGGCGTTTTCTTTCTATCAAACAAATGTTGTGCAAGGTCGCTTTTTCTTTTTGTCGCTCTAATTTCACTATCTACTGCGCACGTTATTTCCCATTATTTTGTATTTTCTTTCTTTTCTAATTTTGTATTTATTTTTTCTTCTTTTTCTCCTTTTTATTTATTTTTATCAATTTTTTTTCCTAATATATGTTATAGTTACACTATATACATGCATTTCTAAGTGCGCTATAAATTTTAAGGGTTAGTAGGTCGATTGTCCCTGTATAATTTCAATTGACTACCATTGATCATTCCTTTCAATTTTGTTCCTCCCATTTCTTTTAGTTGTACATATCCCCCATCTATGACAATCTTTATTTCATATTTCCCTAGCCAACACATTCTAAACTTATCAGGATGTTGAAAAATTTTATTGTCATAGAGCAAGACTAGGTATCCCTCCTTAAAAATATTCTTCTTAATATGTTTTTCATGCCATGATTTGTCTCTTTCTTTAAATACTTCCTGGTTAAATCCTGTCCTCTTCCATTTCCATTAGTTGATTTAACCTTTCCTATGTTGCGCCTCTTTCTGTGATGTTGGTAATTATTGCTACGCGCAGACTGGTTACCAGAAATTCTAATGGTACTACTTATTCCTTCCCATACACCAATCTAAATGGTGTATGTCTTGTCAACTTCTTACATGTGGTCCTATATTTCCATAGTAATGTCGGTATCTTCAAGTCCCAATCATCCCTGTTGACATTGTAGATTTTAGTCTAAGCATTTTCCAAAATCTTATTGAAAGCTTCTACAGTTCCATTTTCCTGAGGATGATATGGTGTACTCTTCTAGTGATAGACTTCAAACTCCTCAGTCATAGACATGATGGTATCATTGATAAAATGAGTGCCCTGGTCACTCATCAAAATATCAGGACATCCAAATATGGTGATCACTTAGTCAAAAAAGAATTGTGTTGTTGTTTTTGCGCTATAGTCTTTGACTGGTGCTGCTTTTGCCCATCTTGTTAACTATTCAGTCGCAGTAATGATATATCTAGCTCCTGACCTTTTTTTTGGTGGATTAATAGGTCCCACAAAGTCTATTTTCCATTTTTCAAATCCCTGCAGAGTCACGTGTGGTCTTAGAGGCATTTCATCCCTTATGTTGGGTTTTCCAACCCTCTAACATACATCACATTACTAACAATATTCCTTGGCATCTTTATGTATTGTTGGCCACCATAATCCTGTGCGCAATACCTTCTGCATGGTAGATTTAATTGCATAGTGTCCTCCAGCTATACCTTCATGAGATTCTACTAAAATTCTAGGCATTTCATGTTCCAATACACACCTTCTCAAAATGTTGTCTGCGCCCATTTTATATAGATGTCTTGCAATAATTTGATAGTGTACAACTCTGACTACCATATTTTTGTTCTATGCAGTGCTAAAGACTCGTGGTGTAATCCATGTGCTTAAATATTCAATAATATCAGTGTAGTATTCATTAGCTACCTGTATGGAAAATAATTGGGCATCAGGGAAGTCATCTTCCAAGTTATTTTCTCCATCTTCTCCTGCAACTTTCGAGGCTGCTACTCTGCTTCTTCTTGAGTCTGTTGCAACTGCACTTCTAGATGCTCTGGACGAATGGAAAATTATGAACATTGACCTTGGAGTAATTTGATCTGATGCTCAAAATATCCTGCATCACTAGATTCTGAAAGTTGGGGTGAAACCTTCCGTATTTTCATCTAGGCTTTAGTAAGCCTCTCCTGAACTCTTTCCAGTCTATGCTCCACTTGAATCTTTTTGTGGTCTTCCTATTTTTTGCACACTTGTGCAAGGAGCGCTTCCTCCATTGTGAACTTTGTAGACCTTTTGGCCTATTGGAGACTCTGCTCTAGTTTATCAGTTGAGGCTCTGATCATTCTGACTAAGTGCATTGTTGGCCACTGTGCAAGGTCAACAGATGAAGGGGTGGCGTCCTTGGGTGCTCAGACCTGCAGTGGGATTCAATTGGTCGTTGAATGTTATGAGGGAGTATCTACCTCCTCCTCTCCTTTATATGGTCCTCGCACAAGCCTCAACCTCAACGCTGATGATAAGAGAATTAGAACCTTTGTTCTGGCCAAGCAGATTTGCAGCAACTCTGCGCACTACTAAGGGTTTTGGAGAACTAGCTCCATCTACTCTTGTGCTCATGTTGCACTTTTACCTGAAGTTGTCTCTGGTTCCTTCTAAACCTATGGTATCACCACCTCTTTATGTGCCTCTTATTATGGATTTGTGCTTCCCATGGCACCCTCAACCTTGGCCATTGAGGAAATGTGTTGGGGACTTTGGAATTGTGGCTTCTCGATTGTTTGGATCTATGTTGAAGATGGAGCATCCTTATGCTACACAAAAGGTACAATCTGTTGGTCCTGGGATTTAAGGTTCGGGCCAGTCAGTTGCAGTCTCTGCTCAAGTAGTGGATTTGGACCAGGAAGTTCTGGTCTCTACTCAGGTAACTCTGGGGAATCGAGTTGCATGGGCTCTGAATCAGTGGTTTGGGGTGGACTTTCAGTTTCTTGAGATGGCGACTGGGGTTGTGGTGGTGATGGAGGGTGCTCAATGATGATGGTGGATGGATGGGTGTCAGGATCAGGGTCATCCTGAATATGTATGATAGGGGTTGCTCGAACTAATGAGCCAGTGCGGGGGATAGAGGAAGATATGGGTTGGGGATTCAAAACCTTTCTCGTCGAGATCCTCATCTTGGTTTTCATGGCTACGGGCTATGTGATATATGCATAAGTAAGGATTTAGTTGACATCCTTACCTATCAATACAACTTTCTCTGGTATTTACGAGAACATCGATAGTCGAGGGATTACATAGGATTGGGGATCACAACTACTAGACGAGGGATTACACAGGCTTGCTCACTCTACATAATTCGTAAATATCTAAGTGTGTTATGGGGAAAAATGTGTTCTATAGTGAGTTCTCAGAGCCTTATAATCGGGCTTAGCTGGCAAGTTCAGTAATAATTGTTATTCATCATTACCCTATAGACACAACTTGGATCTGATTTTTCCGACGAGACTCGTTAACAGGGTAAATCCTATTGGGCGATTATGGCATTTACTATGAAAGTTGGACAGGGATGTGGCCGATTTCATACCTTACCATTTGATGGATGAGAATATCAGTGCGAATACCGATGGCATCTTCACATATTATGAATTTATGGCTTAACTGAATTCAGGCGGGGTACCGTAGCAGTAATAAAGGTTGTGACTGGACTAGGTTTGTGTCACACATGGACTCAGATTGCATTCAGATTCGCTCTCCCTCCAACCACAAAGGGGTCCCCGTCATATTAATGACAGTCATTAATAAGTTCTCGATGCTTCTGATCCTACAGTATTGAGTAATCATTTATGCATCAAACAACACTTAGATAGAAAAATAAATGAACTACATATCGCAATGCAATACTACACACACCGATTTTATTAACTGAATGTATAGAAATTGCAGAAAAAATCAAATCTAACTACTATACATGCTCTTTCGAACTAGAGAAACAGTCCTTTAGCTCATTTCTGAGACATATAGGGTTTCAGGTGAGCGTGATTCACCCATCCTAGTCACATCATACCATCCAGTTGCACAAGTCAGACTGCTCCAGAAGGTCAGATCTCCAAAACTATAAATGGTCCCAACCAATGCATGCGCAAATTTCTTGGATGCTTTTTGTATCGATTGTCATAGAGTAGGACCTTGTCTCCTTGTGCAAATACTTTAGTATTAATGTGTTTTTCATGCCAAGATTTCTTCCTTTCTTTCTCAACTGATTGATGGAAGTTTGCTAAAAACCTGGTCTCTTCAAGCTCTTGTAATTCCATGAGTCTCTGCGCAACTGATCCTTCCTCAGACATGTGTGTGATCTATGCAATGTAAAAACTTGGAGTATTGAATTATGTAGGCATCACAACTTATTTCCCGTAAACTAGCTGAAATGGAGTGTACTTGTGAAGTTTCTTTGTGGTTTTCCTGTAAGCCCATAGTACTATTGAAACTCTGTCATCCCAATCTTCCATGTTTTCACAATAGACCTTCATTAACCCTCTCTCTAGAATCTCTTTAAACGCCTCTACTGTTCCATTGGCTTGTGGGTGGTAGGGGTTACTTTTATGATGTTGGATAAGGAACTCCATTGTAATATTTTCTATGGTAATACTGATAAAATGAGTTCCCTGATCACTGGTCAAACTCCTATGACATCCAAATCGAGTGATAATATTTTCAAAAATGAACCTAGTAGCAGTATCATTTGAACAATCTTGAACAGTTGTTGCCTCAACCCAATGTGTAAGGTAGTCAGTTGCGGTAATAATGTACCTAGCCTTTGAATGCTTAGCTGTGGGGTTGATCGACCCAATAAATTCAACCGCCCACTTCTAAAATGCTTATAGATCTCAAACTAGTTGAAGTGGTAATTCATCTCATCGTGATGGCTTACCCACCATTTGAAATGATCTAGCATATTCCTTTGCATCCTTGAAGAGCGTGGCCCACCATAGTCCAGGTTGGATAAATTTCTGCGTAGTGGCCTTTCCTCCCCAATGACCTCCCGCAACTCCATTGTGGCACTCCCACACTATATCATGTATTTCATGATCCAAGACACATCTCCTGAGGATACTATCTAGTCCCAATTTATACAATTTCCCTGCAATCAATTGATAGTCCCCTACTCTAACCACCATATGGTGTTTCTGGGTTGCGAAATATGTTTCTAGGCAGGCTCATGTACTTAAGAAAAATGTTATGTCTTCTAGGTACTCTAGTATGGCCTCAACCTAGAACATGTCTGCATCTGGGAGATGATCATTGACGACTCTGCCACTTTCCCCTGACTCTAATCTAGACAGGTGATTAGGCCCTATGTTACATCTTCCAGGATTAATGATCACTTAAAGAAAATTCCTGAAACAGTAGCAACCATCTACAAATTATCCCTTCCAACACAGGTTTGTTAACTAGATATTCTAATGTAGAATGATTAGTAAAGAACTTAAAATGAAAACCTAGAAAATAATGTCTAAATTTATGCAAATCAAAAATCATAGCTAAACCCTTCCTTTATGTCGTTGTATAGTTGTGCTCACCTTGTGACAACTTCCTTCTCGCAAAATAGATAGGATGATCCATGAGACCATCTATTGGTTGCGCTAATATAGCTCCCAAGGAAATACATGAAGCATCTACGTGGACGTGAAATTCATTTTCCCAATTTGTAAATATTAGAATAGGTTTTGTGCTGAGTTTCTCCTTTAGGGTCTCGAATGCTTTATCACTTTCTGGGGTCCATTGGAACACTTCAGACTTCTTTAATATATTTTTGAGAGGTGCAGTGATATTTTCATATCTTCTCATGAACCAGCGATAGTACCCTGTGTGCCCCAGCATGGAGCGCAACTGCTTAGCACTCGTAGGTGGCAGGAAATTTTCACAATAACTGCAACTTTGGCTGGGTCTACTAGTACTCCCTCTTGGAATACTATGTGGCCCAAAAAATTTCCATGTGGCACATAGAAGATACACTTTATGAGGTTCAATGATATCTACAATTCTCTACATCTGCCTAACATCAGACATAGTAGTGCTACATGTTCCTTGAGAAAATTGTATATCGTCCAATCATCCATATAAACTTCTATAAATTTTTGAATAAATTCTCAGAAAGATGCTATTATAATCCTAGAGAAAACTGCAGGGGAGTTCTTTATTCTGAATGGCATCACATTGTATGCAAGTGACCCCCATTCTGTTATTAATGTCGTATTCATTTTGTCCTCTTAGCAATCCTTACTTGGTGATACCCCGAAAATACATCTGTAAATGAGTAAGTCTCTTTCCTCGCAACCTGTTCTAGAACCTCATCAGTAAAGGTGTTGGAAAAGGGTCATGCACACATGCATATTTAAGTCTTTTGTAGTATACACAAACCCTAATATATGTTGTACCTTTCTTTCTATGGATAACTATTGGGCTGACCCATTTTTCTTCTTCCACTACAAAAATAATTCCAACTTCCATCATCTTTTCTATTTCCCTATTAACCTTGTCTTTCACTCTGGGGTTAAGGTGGTGTTGAGCTCTCAACACACCCTAAAAAAGTCTCTGCCAAACTCTACTTTTTGGGTACCACTTATTGTTTATTTCGGAACAATGTTGTTTCCGCTTATCTTTGTTTTCTACAATTTCTCCTTGATTCTTTAAAAGTTTCCCTGGACATGTCGAAACCATCACAACTTAAAGGGAGTAACATATGACTAAAGAATCAACCACTAAGTCATTTCACCTGACGCGCCCAAATTTCGACACCTGGAAGAGTCAGAGGTGAAAGAAAATAGTCCTAGAAAACTAAGGACGTCGATCACCGGTTTATGTCGGCATCAGTAAATGAGGAGTTGTTATTTTGTAATAAGCATTGCACAAGAAATTTATTGATGACCGACTTCATTCAGCATCGGCGAAACACAAAAGGAAATAGTCATTTGCGGAGAAAGGGAGGAATTGCCAACGGCCGATCCCATAAAAATATTTTGGCGTCGGCAGGTTTTTCTTTTGTAAGGAGTATCAACGAAGAATCTCGTAGCTCGGCGCCGATCCCCGAATTCCCCTTCCAGAAAATGACATGATGGGATGTTTTAGCTCTAAATATATGATATATACAATGCATTTAATTGATTGATTAATTCCAAGATCGTGCATCAGTCTCTAGTTCATGCGCAGAGCCCAGTGACTATTTTAACCTGTAGATACAATGCATCTCCCTCTGCGCCTTCGCTGTCAACCTACGTAAAATTGATTACAAGGAATTGGTGGTAAGTAGTTTAAATTTCATCCCATTACTTGTATTAACAACTTGATGTGACTGGTAAGTTCTCTCTCATTATATTACCCTAAATTATTATGATCCAGAGAAATTTGTGTGCAAAGAGGTCCGAAACATCCAGAGGAGAAAGAAGAACGGTCCATAGAAGGATTCCAAGGTATAGTGAGTATTAAACAACAAATTTTAACAAGAATACCAATATGTACCAGTCTGGTTTTGATTTGATTTCACATATAAATATTATTCTATGTGTTGGCCCTAATTGAGCATCTTTGGGTGCAGGAATGATGCCTCCAAAGAAACCCACCACCAGGAAATCTCCTAGAATCCCAAAGTTGCAAGAATCAGAAGCAGGAGAAGGCTCCTCCCCAGCCATTGCAAGAAAATTGGAATTCACTTCCAAGACAATGCCTATCATCAAGACGATCACCAAAGAAGCCTTCGCTTAGCCCCTAGCCTTTGGGGACACATAGGTGAACATTGGGACCAAGACAACATCCCCGTGATGGGAAGATCTGTTCAAGGAAATCAAGCACGAAGAATTTCTTGAATATGCCTTGCATAGCGATCCTCACACAAGGAAGCTGGATGATGAGGTTTTCATCAACATCCACAAGGCTTACCTACATATGGTGGCGATTAGGACTCTAGTATTCCCCTGTGTCAAACTTTTGAAATGGCTTATTGATAACAGCGATGCACAAAAGTGTGTAATTAATGATGATAATGGTCAAATCGTTGGGGTTTTCCTCCTAGTAGAAGTCCAAAGGTATTACAATCTCAGGGAGCTAGATGAACGTTTGAACAAGGATTTTGTTGTGAATTTTTATTAGAAGCACGACACTAGTAAAATAATGGCGTCTTGGTGGAGAGAAGACAAAAAATTCACTAACCAAAACTTCGGCTGGTACCTGATGGCCAATCTCAAACAACCTTATATCTATCTAATGGCTCTCCTTTGTCGGTTGCACGGAGAAAAATATTTCTCCAGGCTTTCGGAGGCATGGATTCCTTTGGCTTATACTGTTGTTGTCTCTAGAACAAGCTTCAACTAGGGTGCGATCATCTCCAAACAACTTAACACCTACACTCTACAGGCTCATCAGCCAAAGGAAGGAGAAACTCCTACCTTCTACACAACGTCTTATCTATTGGACGTCATATGTGCAAGAAATGTATTCACAGGAATGAACCTGAGCTGACACGCTTCCAAGCTCCTAGTCCATGTCTATTTTATCATCTTATGAGAGAACAGGTACAAAAGCTCTTACTCTCTCATTTGCGACCAATTTATTGCACCTATTCATTACTTACCATTCAAGAAAGAGTGCCCAAGGTTGTTTGATGCAGCCAAAAAGGTTATATCGAATTTCGGTCACTGGAACCTGTACGAGTGCGAAACCTACATTAGGGTTTTTGGCATCATAGGAGCACCACATTTTATACCTATATATGTCCCCAACCGATTGGTACTAGAGGAAATATGTTACCAAACTATCTTGCAGGGTTACAATGCCACGTTGGTGAATGATAAGAAACAGGCATCCATAACCTATGGGTTTCATATCGGCTTCTACCAGGTTAAAGACACTACGCAGGCCAAACAAGAGGGATTAGGTCAATTGGAATTTTGGTTCCAGACAGGACGTTTTCGCAAGCACGATACCAAGGGTCTAGTCTCGAAACATGCATCACAAGTATCGTCCTATTGGCCTTATGCCCATGACTAGTTTGAGGATGAAATCTTCACTGAAAATGCTAGAGATTGGGATGAAATCTTCACTGAAAATGGTTGACCCCAGAATAACCAAGTTCAAGGCCATGAGTTGGGAAGAGAAAGTGACATCCTTGGATGAAAGATCGTAAAGAGAGGAAGAAATTCTCAAGACTATGGAAGAAAGGTTAACATTCAAATCGGTCGAAATGATGGAATCTCTCCAGGAAGCCCCTGTACATAACTGGAATTTTCTCGGAACTCCAGGTGCAAGGGAAAGAGGGACACTATTGCTCCAACATGCTAAAAAAATAATGGATCCGGCTCTCTTATCAAGCGTTCTGATTAGTAACCTGGAAGAGAGCCCGGTAGGGGTAGGCGGCTCTAAGCTCACATACCCCGGTAACATCAACAGGTCAAATGACCCTCAATCTGCACTGTCGCCAACTGATTCATCGACATGCATAGTGACTCAATCGAATTCAAGTCGGTTGTCGGCCTAACCCTCTGTCTGAGTTCATAGATATATATAGTTATGATGAGATTCCAGAGACATCTCAGAAAACCTTTGTGCATGTAGAAGAAGAAAAAGGAGCTGAAAGCAACTTAGATACAAAAATGCCCGATGTGTCGGAGACCCAAGCAGGTAGTCCCAAGGACAAGTCAGAATTAGACATGTCAATAGAAATATCCCCACAGAAGGACATCGGTGATGCCACGGCTAGAACACAGGCAAGTATTGATCTCGCTCCTGACACATCCATTCCACTTGATACTTAGGTCCCCAATAAACATCAGGAAGAGGTCGGGCCTTCAGAACAAAATAAGGAGGTTCAAGAGTCTGATCTTAAACAAATATATACCACTGGAATCCTAGGAAACACGCTTACATGGGGTGACCAAAAGATAACAGAGCTGGTAGACGAAGTGGCAGACATCTATGCGATCTCCTATGATCAAAAGAGAAAGGTCATCGTGCAAAGGATTGCTAATAAGAGAAATATTATTGTGGACCGTTCTATTTTGGTTACAACAGAGGAAAGCTTGATCAACACAACATATGCTCACACATATAAACTAATAGGTGTGGGAAGATCCCTCTCTAATTCTGCCGAGGATAGGGCAAGGATGGATGAAATAGAACTAGCGAATACTCTGAAGGAATTGGAACACCTACGCCATATTTTTTATTATTATAAAGGTGCCACACAGACTGTGACATATTTGAAGAGTGAGTTTTCAGGAGTTTACAACGAGTAAAAGAAAGAAAAAACTTTGTTAACTGGAAATATAATTGAATTCCAAGAGGACACTCTCATGGATCTCACAACATGCAAGGAGATGGAATGATGGCATGAAAGAGAACAACGAGTGGTAGAAAGGCTCGAATACATTGAGGCAGTCCAACAGGGTCGAGAAAAGGAAGAACATGGCATTCGAATGTTAAACAAAAATAGCCTCGACTACATAAAGAGATCCGTAGAATACTAGACTAAGATGTCCCGGGATCCACATCGAGAGATCCAAGAACAATATGCCAAGTGCCAGAAGCATTGGGATAAAATTAATAAAGTAATGAAAGATATCAATCTCCCCAAGTTCGGAAACCCCAGTGAGTTTTATCGACATAAGAAACGTGCTCAAGATGTATGTCGAACAAGACTCCCTATGGGTCGGAGAGTGCACGAAGGTAACCGATGCGAGACCGGGACAGGTGCAACAATTCACAGAACACTCGATCAGAGCTAAAACCATGTTGTAACAGTTGAATTCCACCTTGATAAAATATCGAGCGCATGCAGCAAACATCAGAGGGATATATGCGGCCCCAATGGAACAACACAGATTCTCGTGGGCCCAGACTTGTGAAGAAATTTTTATCAGATGGTAAGATTATGAAAGAATCCACCCTTTTCAAGAAACGACTCGGGTGGACTATTGAAAAACTATCAGATAATGACACCACATGGAGATTTTTTATTAGCCCAAATTGTATTTTACCGTTAATTACTATTAAGACTTTATATTATAAATAGGAACATTGATCAATGGTCTAAGAGGTCGATGGTTTGTTACAAGAACTCTTTTCTTTCTAGTTGTTATGAATTATTTTGGAGATGCTATGAATGAAGAAGTCCTTCTGGACCAAAGACGAAGTTTTTTTCATCATATGCATGTGTAATTGAGCCTGGACAAGAACTATTTCCTATTCAGTTCATGAGCAGATGTAACAAGTAAGATCTAGCGAATATATTGTCAAGTTATCTGGTGTAATTGTTTTTTTTTTCTTTTCTCTAATGATGGAAATGATGAATTGTTGTGTGGATGTATGATGAAGGATTATGGTATATGAATTATTTTTCTTTCTATTGATCTTATCATATAATTATTTTCTTGTAATTAGTATTCTCACAGTAATTGGATGCGCACATGGTTAACGTATTATTACTAGGCCTGTGGTATAGTATTATCGTTTGCATGTTTGAGCAGTGGGTTATCCCAAGCTTAGCCTCTTCTACAGTAGTTAAATTTACTCTCATCTTGTTTTCTTGGATAGTTTAGGTTAAAATCTCAGCTAGCGATCGAGTTCTCACACGGTTAAATTATTATTACTAGGCCTGTGGTAAGAGATCGTTGTTTGGGTGATGGAATGAGGGTTATCCCAAGCCGACCTTTCCCAGTCTTTAGACTTCCTTATCGTTGTGTGTCCAAGTTGGTTTATGCCGGCTTTTTCTCACATTTATCCTAACTAAAGAGAAAATACCAAAAGAGAAAATCTCGATTGAAGGAGATGCCTCCACAAGAAAACACAAAGCCCATCGATTAAAATGGTCGGATCACAAGATCTAGAGAACCATTCCAATAAAAAATGCCACAGATTCTAATTGGGCCTTGGTGGTGGGTTTGGTTCCTACTATTGAGTTAAGGGGTTTAAGACCCATCAACAAAATTGGTGCTAGAAGGAGGGCCTGAGAATGAATGGTTGAATATGTAAGTTATATGATATTCTTAACAACCTATAGATTCGTAACAGCCCACATGCATGGCTATTCATCCAACATACAAACCACCTTTACCGAGTACTCCCAAAATGGATAACGCGTCCCACTCCAAGGAAGGATATATTCACCTTGAAATACCTTACGCCCTCCCTCACGAGGAAGTGAATCAATTTAGAAGGATTACTAGAGATTACACCCGACAAATCAGAGCATTTCCATTCACCCCCATCCTCCCTCGAAGAAAACTACAAGGCAGACTAGTGGTCAGCACTCCCAATGATTTTTTTGTACACTCCATCGAAGACTTAATAGACTTCGCGATCACCGAAATCCAAGAACCTCTTGACCTCATACCCGAGATGCCAACCGGCGACATCTCCGAACCTAACGATCTTTTGGAAGAGAAAGAGCCTAACTCTGACTCCGAATATATGGAAGAGAAAAATGATCATGAGGAGGAGAGAGAGGTTCCACTTTGAGGTGACCAACCTTGGTTGGTCGGGGACGCTGTGGTCTTCCCTGAATGAATACACAATCTCCCTAGGCACCTGGAAATGTTGCTCCCCAAGTACGATCTTGAGACCTCACGATTTCCCAAATATCATATCAAGAAGTTCATACTCATGATCAGGTTTATGAACATTCAACATGAAGACGTAGTATGCAGACTTTTCCCCTACACGTTTGAGAACTTGGCTTCCACTTGGTATTTTAACTTTCCAGTAGGATCCATAACTGACTGGACTAAGTTCCAAAAGGACTTCCTAAACAAATTTTCTGAAGAAACTACCATAGGAGCCCTTATGGACGAATTTTTCGTAGCCACCATGACCCCAAAGGAAAGGGTCAATGATTTCAATCAAAGATTCATGACTATCCTAAACAAGTTTCAGCCCACGAAAAAACCAGCTCAAGAGTTGCAAATCAAGGTCTATGCTAACGCTTTTCCGGCCTCTATTTCCATGTTCATTAAAAGAGTAACTAAGAAAACCCTTGCGGAGAATTTCGAACAGGCCAAGATGACAGAGTTCCAGATGAAAGGGTGTAAAGAAGGCCAGGCATCTCTAGAGAGAAAAGAAAGACAGCCCCCTCCCAGGAGAGGACTCCTCTTGGCTAGACCGCCCGGGAAGCCAGTTGAACCAACTCTCGGTAAGGGTAATGGGGATATAGAAGACCTGCAACACATGGTCAAGAAACTATCAAATGAGATTATAGATATGAAAAGAACTGCGGGTGAGGGAAACCAAGGCCAAAGACCTTGTAAGCCTTTCTTTAAAAGAAACCAACCTTTCAAAGAAATTGAACCTCCCCCAACCAACCTAAACATTGACTTAGGGAATGTGACATCTGATTCTTTATGTACTTACCACCAAGATAAACACTCAGAAAGAGAATGTCCTCAATGGGTCCACACCATGAATTTAATGGCCAATTGTTTTCTAGGTGAAGTCTCTCTAACTAAACCACTCAACAATTCGGCCTTTAACATTGCCGATCAAGAAGAGGCTAACCCACCACAAGACATGACCATGCTCATATGGGATCCTGACTTGATAACGTCTTCAGACAATTTGTTTAAACCTCAGGCACCACCCAGCGAAATATCGGTGGTACAAACACATAGTAAGGGTCAACTCGGCCCAAAAGATACCGATACCACCTATGTCTCACAAAGTAAATTAACTCTTGATCGCCCGAGAATGATTGTCGCTCCTAGTAAACAACCTCTAAGCATCCATACGTGGGAATATCCTAAGCTATATTATAATGTAGTCGAAGATTTGAAGAAGCTGAAAGCTAATATATCAGTTATGGACGTATGTAGAATCCCTCAACAGAAAGACCTTATGTTGCAGGCTCTAAGTTCAGTAGAAAACCCAGCCACCAGTGATGGTCGAGAGAAGAATCTACCCCCTACATATTGGGCAAGAAAACCAACGATGAACACCTGCTCAGAAGGAAGGAAAGAGAGAACTTTTGTGCCTCCTTTCCTTCTAACGTTCAAAATCTTCAATAGGAATCTTCACAATTGTCTGGTAGATTCTAGAGCATCTTCTAATGTCATTCCCTTGACCATTTGTAATAAACTAAGTGTTGTCCCTCTCAAAAGTGATAATCATGTTATAAAACTAGAAAGAACCCAGGTCAAGGTTATGGGGGAACTCAAAGATGTGATGATCAGGATAGCGACACACCCTAGTTTCATGTAGGTGATTGATATCATTGTAGTAGATATCCTTGCGGAATATGGGCTATTATTGAGTCGATATTGGTCTGAAAAGATGAATGGATACTTTAGTTCTAACTAGGCACACCCTTGGCTACCACTGAAAGGATACAAGAATATGATCTGAATCAATAGGGAGAGGTATCTGAAGCATACGATCACCAATCTGGAAGCCCCTAATGAACTAGCCTCCACAGATCTGCCCATATTGGGTAATTATTCTTGTGACTCCTACTTCGAGAACTTCCCTCCCCTCATATCTAATGTTCCACTTACCCAAAAATTCTAGCTTCCTTTCAAGGATAAATCGTCGATGCCGATAGAACATTCTCTCTTTTGTCAAAACCCCATGCTAGGTCGGGCGAAAGGAAGGGGTGGACAACATAACATCAACAATGGTGAAGGAAGGAATGATTTTCATTCATGTATTTGGACCCTCTATTTTGATGGATCCAAGTCACAAGAAGGATCAGGAGTAGGGTGTATTCTAATTGACCCAAGGGGTAGGCAGAATTTCTTATCTTGTAGGCTAGAATTCAAGTGCACCGAGAACACTATCGAGTATGAATCCCTGGTGCAAGGGTTAAAGAAATCCATAGATCTTAAATTCAAAGAATTAAAGGTTTTTGAAGACTCAGAAATCATAATTAGTCAAGTAAGAAACACGATACATTGCACTTTACCCCACCTTAAGAATTACCAGCAGGAGGTGCACAGGTTAATAGAACGCTTTGGAGTTTTCAACATTACCACAATCCCCAGGGAAAAGAATACCCTTACCGATTCCCTAGCCATAGATGCTTGTAGGCTATCACCCTTAGAAGATTATGAAGCCTCTCGATTCACTGTAGAACTTCTCTACAAGCCATCGGTACCTAATAACATTTCTAATTGGAATGTATTCGAAGGAGATGAACAGATCATAAGTTTTTTGACCAATCAGGACAATTTCAAAGATCTTGCTATTGATGATGAAGAGTTCCAAGAGAACTCAATGGAAAAGGGTCCTATGGAAGACCGACATACGGATAGATCAAAGGCCCATATGATCCCAAAAGGGGTAGCTAATATAGAATATGTGTTTGATCTAAAGGAATGATTCAAAGGTCCTAAAAGTGAAAAGACTGGAAACTCTTGTCCCCTCCATGAGACTATGAATCTTGGGACCCCAGAGAACCCAAGGAATGTAAACCTCAGAAAAACTATATCTAAGGAAGAAAGAAAGGCCTACCTCAAGCTGTTTAGACAATACCAGGACGTTTTCGCATGGTCCTATAAGTAGTTGAAAACATATGATACTCGTATTATTCAGCACATGATCCCATTGAAACCCAAAGTCAAGCCTTTCCAACATAAGATCAGGAAGTATCCCCCTTCATTAGAACCTCTCATGTACCAGGAATTAAGGAAACTCTTGGATGCAAAGATAATTTTCCAGGTTAGGCACTCTGCCTGGGTAGAAAATTTCATTTTGATGAGGGAAAAAATGGGAGAAATTTGATTATGCGTAGACTTTCGGAACCTCAATAAAGCTTTGGATAAGGACAATTATCCCCTCCTGTCGATGGAACAACTCCTGCAGAACATGTCAGATTTGGAGATTTTTTCTCTGCTCGATGGTTTCTTAGGATATAATCAAGTGTATGTTTCAGAGGAAGACCAATTGAAAACCACCTTCCGAACCAAGTGGGTAACCTTCACTTATAAACACATTCCTTTCAAATTAATTATGCAGGAGAAACCTTCCAGAGGGCCATGGACGTGGAATTTCTAAGGCTTATAAACAAGTGTGTAGTAGTATATTTAGATGACGTGACGGTGTATTCGAAGGATAGGAGAGAGCACATCTATCACTTAACTTAGATTTTTGAAAGATGTAGTAAGTATGGTATATCGTTAATTCCTAAGAAAACTATATTCGAGGTCGAAGAAGGGAAGATGTTGGGTCATATTATATCTCAAGCAGTGATTCACATATATCCCAAAAGGATTAAGGCCATAACACAACTTTCGTTACCTCATAACAAGAAATACATGTAGTCTTTCTTCGGGAAAATCAATTTCGTGAAGAAGTTCACTCCCGACTTCGCTGAAATTATCAAACCCTTAAAAAAGATGATTCGCAAAGATGCTGAATTTAAGTGGGATGAGTAACGAAAAAACGCTTTCAACAAAATCAAATCTTCCATATCTCGGGCTCCGGTGTTGCGAAGTCCGAATTTAAATAGAGGCTTTAATTTATATACCTTCACTTTTGACCAGTCGTTGGCTGTGGTTTTAACTCAGAAGGATGATGAAAACAACGAATCCTTGGTATTATTTATGAGCACTAACCTTCAAGGAGATGAGCTCAATTATCTTGCCATATACAAGCAGGCCTACACAGTCTATAAGGCTGTAAATCATTTTAGGTCCTACATTCTCAAGAAACACACTAAGGTGATTGTGCCACACCCTGCAGTCCGATCTCTGTTCACCCAACAAGAAATGGGAGAAAGAAGAGGGAACTGGATGGAAGTAGTCTAATAATTTGATCTTTGTTCACCCAACAAGAAATGGGATAAAGAAGAGGGAACTGGATGGCAGTAGTCTAAGATATTGATCTAGACATAAAACCGGCCAAGTTGGTAAAAGGACAAGGTTTGTGCAAGCTCGTAGTTGAAGCCCAGGATCAAGTAAATGAAGACTCTGGATGGGAGAATGAAATATATCTATGGTGTGGATAAGTACCATACATTCCCCCAAGACAAGATTCCTAGATGAAATAGCTAGCGATCGAGTGCTCACACGGTTAAAGTATTATTACTAGGCATGTGGTAAGAGATCGATGTCTGCATGCTGGAGTGAGGGTTATCCTGAGCCCGACCTTTCCCTATCTTTAGACTTCCTTATCATTGTGTGGCCAAGTTGGTTTATGCCATACTTTTCTCACATTTATCCTAACTAAAGAGAAAATACCAAAAGAGAAAATCCAAACTAAAGGAGATGCCTCCACAAGAAAACACAAAGCTCATCAATTAAATTGGCTGGATCGCGAGTTCTGGAGAACCATTCCAATCACAAACGCCACAAATTCTAATTGGGCCTCGGTGGCGGGTTTGGTTCCTATTGTTGAGTTAAGGGGTTTAAGACCCATCAACATACAGTATGGTCTATGCCTCATAGGATTTCATCCTGGTTTTAATTCAGTTTTCACTTCTCCCATAACTCTTTTGATCTCTTTTAACTCTGAAAATTTCTTTGGGAACAAATCCTCATATTCCTGCAACAAACTCTATATTTCTTGACTAGTTTTCGCATCCTAGTAATCTCCCAACACAACTATATTAGGTTTATTTTTGGTCCCTATATTGACTTTGCGCAACTTCAATGGTTGATTATAAGAACTATCAGTCTGACTGGGTATGATGTGCTGGATTTCCCTATTCCCTTTTGTCTCTATAATGGCTAAGTTTCCCAATTCTTCTAAATCATTTGGGCTTTCTAAATCCCTCTCAATATTATAGCATTATATAGGTATCTTGTCCAATTTTAGGTGAATATTGGTCTAAAGTTCTCAGCTATGCTTTCCACATACCAGTAGGTCTGATTTTTTATTACTATTGTCTGTAAAAAGAAATTATTTAATTCTTTGCAGGACTACTTCAAGCTCAGGGTACTTACTTGTAAACGAGAATTCCTTGCAAAATTGAGCTGCCAACGCTTGCCAGTCATTGGTTTTTCTTTTGGTTTCTTCATGCATAAACCAAGATTTTAGGATTGGACCTAGTGAGTGGGGAAATACTTGAACCTACAAGTGAGATCGTATTTACGCAACTTTCCACTGTTTCATGCATTGTTCAATTTATGCTTTAGGATCAGACTCTCCATTGAACAATTATGCAACTTGGAAATCCATCGTCATCTCTGATTCGAGTTGCTCCTTATCTTGAAATCTATATTTGATAGCTTGCTTCACATCGTCCCAATTTCTGAGTAAGGATTTGAGATTGGTCCACCATCTGGTGGGGGTGTCCTGGAGGGATAAATTCAGTAATGAGATCCTTTGATCCTCCACTACATTTTCTTCCATGCTAAGTAGAAATTTGTCAAGTCTTTAGGTACCATCATATACTGGGTGTTCTCTGACCTCGGTTCCAACCCATCCAGTTTCCCTGAGAGTTGTGCATCTTCTTGAGAATATTTCATATGAGTCTTGCTGCCAACTGTCAAATTCCAGTTTTGAATCTTCGTTTGTTGATTGTATACTCCTCCAACATATTGATCCATCAACAATAAGATTTATGTAATCTTCTCTTGTTCATGTTTTTATAGTGTACAACTGATCCAAGTCTTCTCCATCCATATTTTTGTTTGTTGGTTCCATATATCTGGGGCCTACATATGGATCCAAGGGTTGAACTACCTTGATTCCATCTGCCCAAAATTTCATAGTATCTTTCTTTAGGTCAATCACTGCATAGTTTTCATAGTCCCAATCAATACCAAGTAGAGTAGGATAAGGGTCCTTATCCCCCATAATTTTGATCACCTCAAAATCATCTATGGTCTTCAGTCCTACAACATCTATTTCCACATTCTCCACTCTTCCTATTGGGAAAATACAATATCGGTTGGCCATTCTTAGTTGGATTGGGGAATATATCAACTGGGGTTTTCCTAAGGCTTCCCAAGTCTTTTTAGGTAGTATGTTAACATCATATCCAGATATAACATAACATCCTTAATCTCAAACTCGTCTAGCTAGGCTACTAGTATAAACTCTTTTCATGTTTGCACTTTCCTTCTATGCACTCTCTGAGTACTCTTCTCAGGAAGATTAGTCCTTGTTCTTGATTTTATGGGTTCTTCATTCCCTAAAACTAGGTATAGTGCATTGCACAACTTTTCTGTTAACTGATCATTGGACCCAAGAATATCATAAAATAACTGAAACCAAAGGTCGACTACACTTTTTGGTTTCTCAGGTTGTCTCATCATGACTACAAGGTTTCTAGGTGCAGGGGTTGAAGCAGGGACTGGCACAATCTTGGGGTAAACAATAGGCTGAGGGGGTTTCTCTTGCATCTCAGGGCTAGAGATATTCTGAAATAATTCTATGGAAATTTTAATGAACAACCTTTGTTTTAGAGGATCATACATATCTTCCTTAGGTGCTTCTTTCTAGATCTGAGGTAAATTATCAGCATCAACTCCAGTCTTTTCCCCTCCTCGAGTTACAATATTAAGGTTGGGAAGTTTTCCTTTAATAAATCTCTTGATTTCTAAACTGATGAGTTTATTTCCTCATTGACGTACCCGATCTTCTCATTTTGCAATTAGTTTTAGGCAGTCTTTATTTGCGTGCCCATTGGTTCTGCAATGAGAGCACCATGGCCACCTAGGATGAGGACAGTATCTAGCCATATGGCCTAGCTCATCATAGTTTTAACATCTTCTTGGTCCTCTTCTTCGGGTTCTTCCTCTTCTAAAGTCACCTCTGGTTCTACCTCCTCTACCTCTTCCCAGTCCCTGAGGGGTTTCATTCACCCTGAATGTTGCTCTATCCAACATGTCTGCAAGTGAATCCAACGCTCTACATTGATTAGTAGTATGTGTGGTATATGTGCAAAACTCACAATGTACAGTATTTGTCACTATTGAATACTTCTGAATAATGGGGCACTGTCTCGTCCCATGTCCATGGATTCAACAAATCTCGCAATACTCAATTGTTGGTGTTGCTTGGATACATGGAAAATCATGGTATGGGGTGGGGTTATGGAATGGTAAATGCGTAGATACTTGTGAAACTCCTCCCATGGGTCCTAGTGAGGGTCCCATCATATTCTAAGGAGGTCTTATTCCCCTTATTCATGGGAATTCGTTTACCATATGTCCTTCTGTGTAACATTCGGTACACCAGACCTATAGTTATCCTAGTCTAGGCATCATTAATTCTTGAATATTTTCTGTAAGTGATGATATTTTCCCTTGTAGTTGCGCCAAATTTGCATTTGTTGGGGGTTTGGTAACTTTCAGGCTCTCTAGATATCTTGCCATGGCTTCAATCTTCATTGATTGTTCCAAGGCATCTGTCAAAGTAGTTATCCATTGTGGCATTAACGAAATCTGTGTCAGAGGTAGCAATCCATGAATATACCATTCTCTTTGATGCTCCTCGTGAATTGGATGCACTAACCTCCCTATAGAATCTTTCAAATTCTAGATATATTCCCAAGCTGATTCACCTTCCCTTTGTTGAATCTCGCACAACTCGGACAAAGCTTGTTGTTCTGGATGAGGTAGCTTAAAATCCACTATAAACCTTGTCCTTACCTAGTCAAGTGTGAACGATTGAACTTGCATTCCTAACACTCCTGGATCAATAAACTTCATGTACCATTTGAGAGAATGGCCTCTCAAGTTAGTATGGAACTCAACCAATTTATCCACATTTCGAGTCCCTCTGGACCTCCAGATTTCTTCACATAAGAACTAATGTTGCTCAACATCTTCGTCTCCTTTACCCCATAATTTTGGGTATAGAGAAATCGAATTGTCTGCATGACCTGCCATTGTTGATAATATTTCTCCTATCAAAATAAAACCTAACGGTCCTGGTCGCAACCTACTAGGGGATCCCAATATCCTCCCTATAATCGCACTTCCTGGTTTTGACTAAATAACTAATTGTACTGGAACATAATTATCATAAGAAGGTAGTATTGAATCTACCACTTGTATAGAAGACACTTGAGGTATGGGCGATTCGGGTTTGTCATCACTAGCTTCGGGGCAGGTTTCTTTGATCTGGGGGGTCTCATTTTGTTCCTCTGGAGCGGTCTCTTCAGCTGGATTCCTGATATTTCCTGGCATCAGGGCTGAATCTTCTCTTTCCTATTCAAGATCCATGTCGACTTCCTTCTCCCTTGCTTCTATAGCTTCTCCTTCTTTTCCACGCTCCTAAGGACTTCTTTCTCTCTACGCTTCTCTCTCACTTAGTCTTTGACTGTCCAGTCCTTCCTGTCTTCTCATATTTTGCAATTCTTCCATCTGTATTTCCTCTACTTCACCCGGTATGACTTCTTTCCACAACTTCTCAGATTTTTTTGTTGCTTTATTTATCTTACTGTGTCACCACTTTTCAACTACGACGACTCTTTTCAAGGCTCACTCGTCTCTTGAGTTCATTTCTTGTTGTTTCCCCCATTTTTCAAAGAACCCTCTCCCCTCTCTCAGGCCATGACTCCACCCCAAACTCACCCTACCCAAAGTGAGGGTGTTTACGCTGCCATCTCAGATGGGGACATAGTTAGCATCCCCTCTTCCTTCAAGAAAACCTTAATCCATAAGGGGATTTCTCTCAATGGTCTTCCCCTTGCATATTTCTTGAAATCCTCATCTGCTTGTGAAAAATATTGGTGATTCTCAGTTGAAAACTCAATAATGTATCATTCTAATGTGGTATTGACCCATAAGTCAATCTCTCATGTGACTGGACGATCCAGTCGATGAAGTGCTGCAATATTTTCTATATCCCAAGTATAGGTCATCTTGACTCGTTCTTGTAACTCTAGAGCTTCTTGGAGCCTATCTATCCAGTGGAAAATTTCTTCTAGGAACTTAACCCAAAATATCTCGTACTGGTCGATAGATCTTTTCGAATAAAAGGCTGCCTCCCAAGTATATTTCACAGATTTTCTTCTCATATCCGCTTCTTTCCATATGAAGGTGTCACAATTTCTCTCCTGCCATTAGTGAATATTAGATCTGTGAATCCGCGAAATCACCCTCCCTACAGGTTCCCTTTTAACGCAAGTCCTGACATCAGAACCATTTTTTTGGCACGAAATTGATTAGACCAAGGTCCTTCTTAGGTTACCAACAAAAGGTACCGTGTATTCTAGAGCGCTGTCATTTTCATCTCCTTCGAAGAGAAGAATTCTCACCTGAAGCACAACCAAGATAGAAGGATAGGGAAGGGCAAGGAGAATACTTAGGTGGGTTCACAGACTCTTCAAGATTCATCATGATATTTCACAAGACATGATAACTACATAAAAAATCTGAGCTCATACATGCAGGAACTGAAGCTACTTAGGTTGTGAAAAGCATTCATACACAAAAACATCATATGGAATTTATGAAGCATAAAGAAGTACTATAAAGACACAACGCACAAGCATAAACACTGAATGACGCAACATATTTCAAAATTTTGGATCCTTCTTTATATATTATCATCAGGTCTTATCAGATACAACCTCAGAGATACAAAGTACTTCTCTATTACAGACTTTTGGCTCTAGAACCATGTCGCATAGCTCTATTTACCCAAAACTATATACAGATTGCATTTTCAGAACTAAAACCCAACTTATCAATAGTAGAAAAAAACTAGAAGAACAACAACCTGAACGAAACCTAAACCCCTTTACAATCGTATACATCTCATATATATAATTTGAGTAGGGTCTTCTGGATTTGGGCTCGCGTGATTTCTTGTTCTGTTACAACTGATTTTTCCTTGCTGGCATTGTGCTCTCCTTTTCGCAACCAATTTCTATTACTTTTCATTGCTTCACTATCCAGCTTCTTTTGTATCTTGCACAACTCATGCTAAACCAAAACAAGGATTGTATTCCTTCTTGCGCAACTTCTAATCCAAAAATGAAGGGCCCAACAACAATCAGAGCAGCTATGAAGGTAGTTACACAATCAAATGGTATACATGTCATATATAATATTTAAAGTAAACTTAATAAGAAAAAACATACAATGAACACATGACATGAGGGAAAACAAACTCTTCTATTAACACCAAATCAGAAAGGTAAGTGACAACCTTATCTCACCTTTGGCACCGCCTCGAAGCCAACTATCTAGGTTCCTCCAAGAATCTCTCGAGAATAGACACGACCACTATAATCTTCCTTGGATGGCCCAAATAAGGATAAGGATACACCCTATATCTATATAGATAAGAAAGAGGTGATGGAAAAGGAGTTTCCATAAATAAGGGGGTGTTTCTCAAAGGATTATAATAAAGGGAGGCTTGCTAGATACCGACAGTTTAATTTTGCAACAGGGGACTTGACCTCTCCTTAGTCCTCAATGGTGATTTTATCTCTTCCCCAAGAGGTTGTAGGCATTGGATTCTATTGTGTACGAGCATGGGGACATTTGGGAACAAGCCCAACCAAAAAAACCTACCAGAAAACACAGAATTATTTTATTTTTTATGATTTTTTAGGGCATCCACAGGTTGCAAGCTGGAGATTCATGGATTTCCATGCATTGAACTAGGGAAAATGGTGGATATTCTCATAAGCCATTTTTTAAAAATGATTTTAGAGAGGAAACTTGGGAAATTTTCCAGAAATCTTTAGGAAAGGGTTAGGCCATGGCACAAATGCATAGGTGTAGCATTTTGTGCTATAACAACAACCAAAAAAAAAATTGATCCATGCTCTGATATGAAAAATACCCATTTCTCGGGTATCTCTAAAATTCTCCCTCTAGGTGTGATTCAAAAGTTATGATACCAAATAATTGATAAAGAAACATGAAATATCCACATGCATTCATCAAGATTCTTGCTAACTATAAATTGAAATATTAACATGCCATGCACAACAATAACCAACAAGCAGGCATAACATAAACACATCATATCTCAAAGATAATAATAGTATACATCATACATAAATATATAGTAGACAAAACCATGACAGAAAGAACTTATCTTTTATTAAACTAATCACTAATTAAATGCAGACCAGGGACATTCCACCCAACCTTAGACATTATTGTTCAAAGTATCAACAATAGGTCCCCTTGAGTCAGGGCTATGAATAAACAAGGATGGGTCTCAAACTATCACTTAGTTTCCTAACCAATTAGCATTAAATATCTCACAGGTTTCTCAACACACAACAAATCTAGTTTATCATCTCTCTTTCCCCTTAGTCTACACCACCCAAATAAAGTGAACCCCATTCACTACCATGAATTCCCTCAAGATGTCCACGTCTTTATAGGGCTCCAGTGCTTTTGATCAAGAAATCTAAATGTTGGAAAATCTCAAGATTCTTAGTTATGGACAATTCTCTCTCAACTTCCATTATTCTCATGCCCACAGGAATCCCTTCCCTCTTGGAATGATCAATAATTAATTTCATTCATCCAACCATGGTTTATTTCCTTTAGAAAATTGTTTTCCCTTCCCCATGCATAAAAAAGAATGAGCAGAAGTGTGAATTAAAGAGGAATAGATCCAATAACGAATTTGGTTCATAATGAAAATTTCCAACCCCAAAGATAATCAAGAACATGGATTAAATATCAAAAGTAGGATGTGCACTTCCCCCAAGAAGCTCATCTAACTCCCTCCTTCTCTCCAAAATTCCAAGGTGGGTAAAATAAAATTAATTTAAAGTGTAAATTATTATCCCCATTAGCTTTCCCCCTCTCTCATGGAATCATACCCCCATATAACTCTTGTCCTTGTCTGTCTGGTATCCAACAATTCCTTTTATTATTAATAATGATCAATTTCTTACATTTCCTAGGCACTTTGGCCTCTTTTAATTGTTTAGTAACTTTGGCCTTTCATCAAATAAAAAAAAATACATTAATAATATGGGGACTCAAAACTGGAGTATTACATTCCCGTCCCCCTTATTTTGGCATTGTCCTCGTTGCATATACAAAACATAAATCAAAATTTTAAAATTATTCAAAAATTCATGTGTACTCTGCTCATATGACATCTTCATGCTCCCAAGTAGAATCTTCAGGATTGTAGCAGGTCCACTGAAATTTTATCAGCTCTATAACTCGATTCCAGAGAACTTTGACCTTTTTGTCCAATATGTACACTGATTGGACCTAAAAGTATCCTTGTGGCTCCACCTGAATCAAATTCCAATCAATAACATAGTTAGGATATGTACATACTTTTTCAGCAAAGATACATGAAATACATTATGCACGTTCATGGAAACAGGAAATGCAAGCATGTATGCAACTAGCCCTATTTTGTATAATATCTCAAATGGACCATAGAATCTGGATGCTATATTTGTATAGATTCCCAACTTCAATAAGCTCTTCTTGGGCTTCACTTTAAAAATCACATGCTCTCCCACTTTAAATTCTCTAGCTATTATGTTCTTATCTACATAACTCTTCTATCTAACTTGTGTTGGCTTCAAATTATACTTAATTCTAACCATCTGGTCATCCATATCCTTGAGCAATTTTGGCCCAAGTACTACTATGTCTGATGTGTTGTCCCAACTCACTAGAATATTGCAATTTCTACCATACAAAGATTTGAATGGGATCATCTTCAATGAATCTTGATACCCGTTATTATAGGAAAACTCAACCAAATGCAAGTAATCTTCCTACTTAGATGGCTTATCCATCACACACATTCTTAACATGTCTTCAATCACTTGGTTGACTCTCTCTTTCTTCCCATCCGACTGTGGATGGTATGTTGTGCTAAAGTTCATATTTGTACCAAATCCTTTAAATAATCCCCTCCAAATTTTGAATTAAATTTGTGTCTCTATCTGAGACAATTGCCTTAAGTATGCCATGCAACCTAGCAATATCCCTCATGTAAATTTTTGCAATATTAGTTGTTTTATGTGTCATTTTTATAGGGATAAAATGTGCATCCTTGGTCAATTTATCCACAACTACCATTATTGAATCATGTTGCCTTGTTGTCCTTAGTGATAAAATCATTGGTTACTACTTCCCATTTCTTTTCTGGAATTGGTAATGCTTGTAGAAAACATGTTGGGTGTCTATTCTCATATTTAACTCTCTGACATTCCATGCATATATAAATGTAATCATCAACATCCTTCTTCATCCCGAGCCAAAAGAATTGGCTTCTTACTGCTGCAATTGTTTTCTGGTAACTAGGATGTCTAACATATGGAACATTATGGATTTCTATCATATGGAACATTATGCATTTCATTTAATAACAAATTCCTAAGTTCTATGGAACTAGGGACGTAAATTCTATTTTATGCATAAAAACTCCATCCTCTTTAATCTCATACCCTTTGAATTTATGTTGTACATTCTCTTGTTGTAAACTCTCTTTTACATGTAGGTAATGTTGGTCTGTAATAGCAACATTTAAAATTATATTCTTTAAATCTAATTGATGCATACTAATGGTTGCATCATGCATGAGATGTACTCTTTTGTTTAGTGCATCAACAACTTTGTTTTCTTCTCCTTTGAAATGATTTATGTAAAAATTGTACTCATGTAAAAATTCCATCCATCTTGTTTGTCTGGCATTCAAAGTTGGTTGCTCAAAAATATATTTCAGACCATTGTGGTCTTTCCTTAATTCAAATATCTTCCCTGTGAGATAATGCATCCACATCTTCAATGTATGAACTATGGCAGAAAGGTCCAAATCATGTGTGGAATAATTTCTCTCATGTGCTTTAAAATTTCTAGACTCATAACTGATGACATGTCCATTTTGAGTGAGAAATCCACCCAGTCCTTCTTTGCATGCATTTGTACGAACCACAAAATTCTCATTTGGGTCAAAAATATTTAAAATAGGTGTGCTAGTAAGTAATTCCTTTGGAAAATTAAATCTTTCTTCACACTTTGTTGTCCATTCAAATTTAATTCCCTTCTTTTGTAAAGAAGTGATGGGATGATAAATATTAAAGAACCCTTCTCAAAACCTCATGTAGTATCCGTCCAATCCCATAAAAGATCTGATTTTAGAAACATTCCTAGGTGTTGTCCATCCTCTAATGGCTTAAATATTATCTGTATCCACTACTATGCCTTGTTCTGAAATAATGTGCCCCAAATAATGGATCTTTTCTTGGTAAAAATAGCACTTACTAAGCTTGGAATAAATCTGATGTTCCCTCAACACTTACAATACCAACCTCAAGTGTTTTTCATGTTCTTCTTTTGATTTGGAATAGATAAGTATGTCCTGTAGAAACACAATGGAAAACTTATCCAAATAATTTATTAATATTCCATTCATTAAACACATAAAAGACAATTGGTCCATTTGTCAGTCTAAATGGCATGACTACAAATTCATAATGTCCATACCTAGTTCTAAAGGATATCTTACTGATGTCTTCTTCCTTGATTCTTCCCTGATGATATCTCGATCTCAAATATATCTTTGAAAATATATTTCCTCCTCTTAGCTAATCAAAGAGGTCATCAATTATGGGTAGAGGGTATATGTTCATCACAGTGTTTTTATTCAATTATCTGAAGTCAATACACAACCTCGATGTTCCATCCTTATTTTTAACAAAGAGTATCGGTGCTCCCCAAGGTGAAACACTTGGGTGTATGTACAATTTCTTCATCAATTCCTATAGTTGCATTTGTAATTCTTTTAATTTTGGTGTACTCATTCTATAAGGTGTCTTTGATACTGAGGCAACTCCTGGTACTAAATCAATAGACAATTCTATGTCCCTCCTTGGTGGTAATCCTGGTATTTCTTGGAATGCATCTTCAAACTCATGCAATACTAAAAAATCCTCAAGGCTTGGTATTTTGTCTTTTATGGTTCCTCCACATGAGTAGCATACAATTAACATCCTTTCATGAAACATCACTTCAATTGTAAGGATGGAATATCCCTTATATAAATGGGTCATGGAATTCCTTTCACAATGCTTTGTTTTCCTTTTTCATCAAGACATGTAAATTTCTTGTTATGACAATATAGGACAACATGATTCTTGTCCAGCCAATCCATTCCTATTAGAATATCATAAGATCCTAATGGGATGATATTCATATCAACAATTGTACTTACTCCATTTAGGTTTATTGGACAACCTCTAACAGTCTTATCAATCCTTGTTTTGGTTCTAGTGGCTAGCTAAGCCAAACTTGATTTTTCAAGCTTACTTGTATTCTAATGTAATATGTCCACTTCGGATCAATGTAACAATGGATTTCTCCTGAATCAATTAAAATAGCAACAAACTAATTAATGATATTACCTTCCACTTCGATCATATTGGATTAGTTTTTTCTTGTCGATCTTCTACGACTGCATCTATTCTTGGAATACTTTTTCCCATGTCTTCTAATATAGAGGATTATTATATGTTGTGCACGGTCTTCATTTTATCTCCTCTATGAGGTAAATACTTGTATATGTGTTCTTTTTTGAATCCCCAACATTGTATTGGTGGTCTTTCCCTTTTCCCCAAGGAGTATTCTTTCTTGGATTCATTCTTATCAAATTGATCTTGTTGATTTTTATTTGGATTATTTATGTTGAAAGGGGGTTTGAATCCCTTCCTTCTATAATCATATTTCTCCTTACTCTTATCCTTATAAGACTTTTGCAAGGATTCTCTTCCCTTTCCCTGCTCATACAAGTACTTATCCTTTCTAATGGTCTCTCTCAAAGTTATGGGCTCATCATATTGAATATTCTCTTTATAAAATGATGGAATTCCACTCAAAACATCTATATCTTCACCCTTACATCCTTGATAAACCCCACATATTTCAACACCCCAAGAAATTATTTTCATGTTCTACCATGGTCATGCTTCCCAACCTGAGTTCAAGGAACTCTTACATTTTCTTGTCATAGAAGTGATCTAAAAGGTACTCCTTCTGAAAATATCTCTTGAACTGCTTCCAAGTGATCCTACTTCATTAATGTGCTCAACTTGCTTTAATTGATCCTGCCACATAACATCTTTTTCATGCAAATGGTATGTGTAAATTCTATCTTATAGATTAGATGAGTATTTGTGCAGCTGAAAATACTTTCTTATTCCAATCAACCAAATGTTTGCATCATCTTCCCTTTCTCTTTCACCATCAGAGGATGGTGGCTTAAGATTCCTTAGCTCTCCTTGCAAATTGTTCAATTCATGTATTCATCTTTGGTGCCTAATAGGAGACACCTCTGGACTTCTTATGGAATATTCATATGCATAAAATTTCCTTGTTGAGTAAGGAGGTGAGTGATTTCTATGAGTTATACTAGCACTTCTTGAATGATTGGCTCTTATGTAGTGGTATTTTCCTTCATGATGTCTTGTGTCTGATCCATTCTTGGATTTCCTTTGCAGTTGATTTATACTTCGCATTGACTGGGAATTTATTTGATTTTTTTCTTTCATTGTCTTCTCATTCTTTACTTTATAAATTTACAATTATATTTTAAATCTTCTCACAGTCTCTATTAATGTTTATGGATCTTCTCTACTTCTATGTTCATTATATTATGTCTCTAGATTTTCTACATTGATGTTTTGAACTTTAGATTCCCTATCATGACTGAAGGATCCCTCTCCTTCCTCCATTTCCCAAATATGAATTTTTTATACCCTTAATTCTACAAGAAAGTGTTCATGCAACATCATCTCCATTAACTAAAACAAAAATACAACATGTATAAACATTTCTGGAAAAAAAAGGACTGCAAATATTTGTATATTTTCTTTTTAATTTTCTCAAGGCCACCAGTCATATTTTTCCTGAGTTGACTATGAATTCTGCTACTCATAATAATTTTATGGGTGCATAATAGTATTCTTCTCTCCAAGATATTTCCAATGACATTTTGTTTTCCCTATTCTGAGCTCGGAGAAAAACTTTATGGCCTTCTAAAATTTCTGGGAATTTTTCCTTATGCATAGGCTTTCTAGGTGACATTGACTCCACGTGGGCCCTTTGACATGTGTTAGGTGATGTGGCATTGACATGGTTGTTGAAGTGGCTTCCATGTGGCATATAGGGTATCGACATATTGGATCCTTTGCACCCAATGCCTCACCCTTCAATCCTTTCGATATTTGATATGTTGATATCGACATATCGGTTATTGGCCCATATCAACTATATCAGCCTATCGTGATATCATATTCCCACCGGAATGGACACTGCTCCAATTTTTTCTCTGATATCCAGTATCTGATAGTACTTAGGACACATGGAATCCTCTTTCACTGCCCCCTATCTTGACACATGTCACCACCCGACATGAGGATCCTCCACTCCTTTACTGCCACATGTCCACTCCTTACTTGTTTTCCTACGTCACCATCATGTCACCCTAATGTCTTTATACATCCTCTGTCCACTTAATATCCGCAAGGTGGAACCTTGTGCTTAGAACCTTTCCCTATCGGATATCAACTATTGGTTATTCGACATTGGACATCCTTTAAGTTTCTTTGATATCTGATATCTTGGGCATGATTTTCCTCCTAAGTTTGATCAATGGTTTATATCCCTCGACCATCCATAACTAATGTTCGACACCCTAGATGCATGGCACTTGATCAAGTGACACGTGGGACATACAAAACACTACACATGAAAAATATGTGTCATTGGCCACCCTTTTCCTTCTACTACCATCACCATGTCCCACTTGGACCTATTCATGTGTATTGGATTATGTGGAACTGACATGATGTGACATGGCACTGACTTGGCACTGACATGGCCATGGGTCTGTCGGGCTATCGGGTATCGAATATATTAGTTTTTCCCACACTGGAGAGTATTCAGTTTCTCCAATATCTGATATGCCAATATCACATATCGACGATATCAAGTATCGTTCATATCGGGCTATCAGGTATATCGCTACTCGACACACTTGTGATCCACCAATATTTGATATTCGATATGAGCCCACCGACCCACCTGGAACAACCATCAACTGACATGTGGAAACGAGGGCATATAACAAGATGATAGTTAGAAAAGTACATATGATGATGGGGAATTGACTGTACATATACACTGGGCATTTGACATGGCAGTCAAAATTACACAAGCCGCAACTCCACAGGGTTCTGTGACTCTCCATGCTTCACATGCAATTCACAAAGGTTTGGTTTTTGTTTATAAATTGTTCATCTACCTTCCCCCACATGCATGTGGGATAATATAATTGACACCCAATGCCGATCAACTGCGAAGATCCCATGCGGAGGCTCGATCGACGATTGTGATTTGTTGGTTTTCCAAAGGTAGATCTGTCTATTTGGCTACCAAAATTTCTAAGGCATGATCTCGTTGGAATGCCTAGGTTTTAAGGAATCGCTTACACATGGTTCCGATGGATGTAATAATAGTATTTCACTTCAAAATTTCCATTCCAACGTTGTCCCAAAAAAATATTAACTCAATGCAAGAACTTATGTCATGTCATGTAGCAGGCCCTTCAAAGGTCGGGTGCTGTAACCGATAGCTATGATACCACTCTGTAACATACCCAGGTCAACAACCCAAAAATTATTTGAGCCATTCTCTAATATGAAACATACCCACTACCTGGCTACCTCTAAAATTCATCCTCTTGGGATGATTCAAAAATTCTGATACCAAATAATTGATAAAGAAACACAAAAGATCCACATGCATTCATCAATATTCTTGCTAACTGTAAACTGAAATATTAACATTCCATGCACAAAAATAATCAACAAGAAAACATATAATAAACAAATCATATCTCAAAGTTAATAAAAATATACATCACAAATAATTATAAAATAGAGAAAACCATGACAGAAAGAAATTATACTTGATTAAACTAATCATCAACTAGCTACAGACCAAGAACATTCCACCCAACCTTAGATATTATTGTTCCAAGTCTAAATAGAAAGTCACCCTCGATCCAGGTCTATGAATCCACAAGGATGGGTCTTAGACTATCACTCAACTTTCCAACCAATCAACATTCAAGATCTCACAGGCTTCTCAACACACAACAAATCCAGTTTTCCATCTCTCTTTCCCCTCAGTCTACACCACCCAAATAAATTGAACCTCCTTCACTTCCACGCAGTCCCTTAGAATGCCCACCTATTTCTAGGGCTCATGTTGGTTAACTCTTTCTTATTCTTTCCAAGTTCGTATTGACCCATGGTTCATGTATGTTTGGGTTTTCTAACAAAGCCTCTAAAACTATCGACCCTCATGGTAAGCTAGAAGGAAACACAATGCACACGATGCATTGTGCAGTCTCACTTGAGAAATATTTAATGGGTGGTTGTAAGACTCATGTGTTTACAGCCTAGGATTGAGTGTAAGATATGAGAAACATTATTATAACTGTAAATGCAATATACTGTCATTTGTGAATAAGAAGGAAATATAACAACTCATTCATTAAGCATAACAATAACTACTGAAGACAAAAAAGATACACATGCATTCATCACACAACACATATGTTACCGTGTTTCACCCCCTCATGGGCGACATTCACAAAGATCTACCTCTTGGTTGTTTTATTATAATATTTTTTCATCTACAACACTGCGCGCATTACACTCCCTCCCATTTGGGTAAGATCTATATGAGGTGGACTAGATTGCACCAGGGTCCTCGTCCTATGACCTAACCCTCATTATATACCCTCCTTCGTCTTCTATAGCTCAAAAACTTATACAAAATATATCATACAAAAAAATAGTACATATCGGCTCGCTGCAAGAGCTCTTTCTACAATAACAACTTATATCTATCGTATTCTGAACCCTTCCGAAAACAACAACAATCATCAAAATGAACCCCCTATGATACCTAAGTATCGTTATTTATACGTTTTTTTCTCTTCATCCATTATAATACATTACCAAAACCCTAACCCTAGCATCATTAGTTCTTCCCTGCATGCGCGCATGTTGTTCTTCCTTCCAGTTGTTGCTTTCCTTATGCATGCTTTATTTCCCAAAAATGCCTTTCTTTTCCACTTTATCCTGCCTCCAACAGGCCCCCAACACTAAAATGTGGCTCATCCTGAGCAAACTAACATTTTTGTGCTTCCTCAATCTCCTTGGTGATCGCCTAGAACTTTCCCTTAATCTCGATTTCCTGTGTCTATGCCTGTGTAGTCTTCTCCTTGAGTGTGTTCACTATTTGGACTACGATTTCATCACTAATCAATTCCATGCACTCTGCTTGGGTCTAAGCCATATGTGTCTTGGCTACCTCTACCTGTGCCAGGAATTCTTCTACTTTTTCTTGCAGTAGTCCCATTTGAGCCTGACGCTCTTGTTTATGTGTTTGCGCGGTAGTGAGTTCTGCCTACAATTTCTTCATGTCCTGCGCCCCTTTGACGCTCTCTATGATGGGAATTATATTCTCCCTCTTCTTGAGATATTGGATCATTGTGTTAATCCTTTCTTCTTCATTGTCCCACTTTTGGACCTGTTGATCCTCCTCTAACTTTGTCCAAAGTTGTGCTGCTTTATCGAACAAGTCAGTTGTTGTGTTGATCTGTTGCTCTATCTTCTGCAACTATGTTGTTGCTTCTTGCTTCCTTTGCTCCTTCGCTGCTGGTGGAGTGGTGGGTGTGAGATACTCTCAAATATTCTCAATCTCCTTCTGATATTGATCGATTTCCTACACAATCTGATCAATATTTTCTACTGTTGTGATTTCTTCCGCCTGCTCCCTTTCCTCTTGGGTTTCGAGCCTATCATGCTCATAGATTATTTCCAGCACGTTCCACTTCTGTGTTTCCTGTTGCAACTCGACTAAGTCCTTGCATGCGAGAGAATGTACCTCATGGTTGATGCTAACTTGCAACTTCTGTAGTGCCCTGGATGGCATCCGCGTCAACACCAATTGGATTGGCCTTAAGTCCTTCAAGGGTGTCTGCCCCATGATCTCTTTCATGTGCAGCATAGTGGGTGTGATGTTGAATGCTGCATTCAATCATAGTATTGTATGGAATGGATCTCATTCTTCTTCTTCCACCCTTTCCTCTATCTTCAGTGTTTATGACTTTGTTCCCCTGCTACTTGCATTTACCTGATTTGCTTGAGTAATTGTCGCATGTCTTCCAACTCCTCTTGAATCCCGTCTCTGTGGTGCGTAGCATGGTCAAAATCCTTGGCTAGAAAATCCTAGACCATTTGGGCTACCATTTCCCCATCATCATTCGTGATCGTATACTATGGAGGTGTTCATTGGACCTTCGTTTTCTTGTGCACTCCTCCTATCTACATGGTTGGCCTCTTATTTCCCTATGGTTCCTGTGAGTTGGGACTTTTTGTGGTCCCTTTCACAGCCTCTACCTGCTTCTTCTTCTCTTTGGTCGACTGTGTGTTATCCTTCTTCCCCTTCCGGGTCCCCGTCTTCGATGTGCCTTCATTTGTCTATGTTATTTTTGTCTGACCCGTCCTTCATTTCTTGGGCACTTGGATTTCCTGAGGTTGCGTTTCTCCCTACCCTGCCTCTTCTTCTGTTGTTCTTTCTGGAAACTCTTGGGTCAAGACTGGAATCCTCCATTCATCTTCCCAGACTTTGATCACCAGGTCGATGTCGCCCTCTGTGATATAGTAGCGCATATGTAGCCATTGTTTATCAAGATCCTTTTGCACCTATATCCACATTGTGTGTCATGTGGTCTTGAAGTTGGCGATGTCCCTAAACCGCACGACAACCTGTGGTGTGATCCTCCACATGTTGGAGATGGCTTCATGTAGGTCGCATAGGTGCCCTTAAAATATGAACCCATTCATCCTTTTGTGCCTAGCATCCGACGTAGCTTTCAACAGTAAGTATCTTTCTCCCTAGTTCGGTTTGGGTCTGGTACATAAAGTTACATACCTTGGTTCTCTCCAGCCCATAAAGGATATTAGCATGATTAACCATGAATAGTGAAACTATGTGCCTAGATCATGCGCATCCTTGCAGTCATACAATAACAAGTTCAAGAGATACTATTCCCATCTCATTGTTGTGCCCTTGGTGCATTGAATTGTAAATTGCGACAACTCCAGCGAGAACTTCCTCCCTATGAAATTTTCTTAGCAGCTTGCAAGCTAAGATTTTCATGCCCAATTGTGTTGCGGTATCGTTGATTCTCTTGATAATGATCCCTCATGTCCCTATATCAGTGCCATACTTCTTATTCATCTCTTCTGCTAGTGCTTTCTCCTTGGATTTATCATCAAGAAATTATGTGGTATCGATGCCCTGGGATGGAAATCCTATTATGTTCACATTAAGCTCTACGTCTATTGAGACGAGCTTGTCCAACCATATGTCCCCTACATGTGTGATTGTTAACAACTTTTTGACGCATGCATTGGTGTACTGACCTCTGCCAAAATGTGGTAGGTCCATCAAACCTAAAATACCTATTTTCTCCAACCCTGTTTCCCATTGGAGTGGTTGATCAATCGGTTCCCCAGCCCAATTTGTGCCTACATTCTCTAAGTATACCCTCTTTGCAAGTTCCAAAAACTTTTTTCTGTCTGCTACATCATGGTCCGAGTATTTGAAATTCCCTATATGACCTAGAAGGTATGGTTTCACTTGTACCCCATCTGGTATATGCGGTAGAATTATTGATGTGACAGGTGGCTTACGAGGTGACCTCGGTACCTGCTTCTTGTATTTATTTGGTGGTGGTGGTTGTCTCGGCGTTCCAGTGGTTTCTGGTTGTTCCTAAGAATACCATTTTGGCCAAATTGTGACATCCTCTACTGTTCCTTCTAGTGGGTGGTCTGACATGGTGGTTTGACACTCATCTGGCTCAACTGTTGCTTCCAGATTCAGCATCGTTCCATTAAATTTAGGAGCTACTTCAGTGTGCTCTAGTTGCACCTCGTTCAAGGTTTTTGTGTCCTCATTCTGTGGTTGATGCACTTCTGTCAATATATCTATATGTGTTCCCTCTGGTGTTGGATATTGGGTTTCTTCCACTATAGGTGTGGGGTTCACCAGTGCTATGTCTAGAGATGGGATTTCATCGACATTAACAATCTCCAACGATTGTTGTTCACCTTCATCAAAATGTACTCATGACCTGGTTTTAACTCTGGTTTTTTTTGTTGTCTGGCTCACTTCTACTTGCTTTGGTGGTGCCATGGTGGTGAATGTCCAATTTTTTTTGGGTTCTAATGGTCTCTTTGACCTCTATGAACTTGGCTCTGTGCTCCTTGGCTTCTATGTCTCTCTTTCTATTCTCTTTTCGCAAATAGACCCTTTGCTCCTGTGTCTGTGTGTTGTATGGCAATCCCATGAAGCTTGTCAAGGACACTTCCTTAATTGTGGGTTCAATGTACCTCTAGTTATTTTGTACTTTCCATTAATCTACCTTTCCATCTTCAGTTGGAATGATTAATGTGGTGTCCCATCGGTCCTTTCCATCCTTTAATTCTGCCTACTCTATCTTGTCGTACTTCTTTTGTCAAATTTCCTTTTCCTGCTTGTTTCCATTTTGACATGATCATTGTCCTTCTCCTCACCGAGTTTATGTTCCTAAGTGTGTGTGCCCTTTCTTTTCCCTATGCACTACACTTTTGCTGGTATCATTTAAAATCTTGTTTTTTTTTGTTTTTTTTTTACTGTGCAGTGGGTGGTTGATTATACTTGTACAACTTCAGTCGGCTCTCATTGATCATTCCTCTGAGTTATGCGCCTGATAAGTCTCTCAACTATAAATATCCTCCATCTGTGACATGTTTTACTTTGTATGGTCCTAGCCAATGCATTCTTAGTTTTCCTGGGTGCTGAAACGATTTCCTGTCATACATCAATACTAGGTCTCCTTCCTTGAACGTTTTCTTCTTGATGTGTCTATCATGCCAAGCCTTGTCCCTTGCTTTATGAACTTGTTGGTGGAAACCTTCTAATATCTGGTCTTCCTCCATGGTCATTAACTGATTCAGTCACTCCTGTACTACGCCCTGTTTTGTCATATTTGTGATTGCAGCTACGTGCAAGCTTGGTACTAAAAATTCCAATGGCACCACTGCTTCTTGGACATAGACTAGTTTAAATGGTGTGTTCCCTGTCAACTTTTTTCACATAATCTTGTAGGCCCATAATATTGTTGGTACCTTGAGGTCCCATTCATATCTATTGACGTTACAGATCTTTTTCAGCGCGTTCTCTAGGATTTTGTTGAATGCTTCCACTGTGCCATTTTCCTGTGGTTGATATGGTGTGATCTTATGATGATGGAATTCAAACTCTTTAGTCATGGCACTGATGGTTTTGTTTATGAAGTGTGTGCCTTGGTCACTCATCAAAACTCTTGGGCAGCCAAATCGAGTGATGACTTTTTCAAATAAAAAGTGTGTTGTTGTTTATGCGCTGCAAGCCTTCACTAGTGTGGCTTTCGCACATCTTGTTAGGTATTTAGTCACGGTGATAATGAACCTAGTTTTTGTTCTTTTTGTTGGTGGTTTGATTGGTCCCACAAAGTCTATTTCCCACTTATAGAATGCCTACAATGTTACATGTGGTCATAATGGAATTTCGTCCCTTTTTTGGGGTTTGCCTACCCTTTGACAAACATTGCATCTTTGAAAGTACTCCTTCAAGTCTCTGTGAATCGTCGGCCACCATAGTCCTGCGCGCAATACCTTTTGCGTGGTAGATTTTCCTGCATAATTCCCTCCTACTATTCATTCGTGGGATTCTACTAAAACTCATGGTCTTTTGTGTTCTAGCACATATCTTCGAAATATGTTATATGCACCCATTTTTATAAGTGTCATGTAATCAATTGATAGTCGACAACGCGGACTACCAGGTTTTTATTCTACACGGTGTTATATTCTTGCAGCACAGTACTTGTGCTCAAGTACTAAATGATATATGTGAATTGTTCATTAGCGATCTGCACTAAAAATAATTGTGCATCTGGAAATTTGTCTTCTAAATTCATAGGTTCTTCTCCATTTGTGACTCTTGATAGGTGGTCAGGTCGTGCATTCAATTTTCCTGGCTTGACGATTACTTCAAAGTCAAATTCTTGAAATAGTAGTAACCATTGACAGATTCTCCCCCCCAACACTGGATTTTTGACTAGGTATTCAGGGTTGAGTGATCTATGAACATCTTGAAGTGTTTTCCCAATTAGTAATGTCTGAATTTTTGTAGTGTGTAGAACATAGCTAGGCCTTCCCTCTCTGTAGTGTTATAGTTCTTCTCCGATTCTGACAATTTTTTGATCACAAATGTTATCGGGTGATCCAAGTCTCCCTCTCTGTTGACGGGCATAAGTGACACACCGTTGACTGGAAGTTCAAATCCAGACCGGGGTTGTCTAAATAAACCAAGTCGTTTGGAGTGAGATGACCTGACGGGTTTAATGGCTCCGTTATCGGACTAAAATCCTAAAATGATAAAAAGAAAGAAAAATAAACTAAAATAAACTACGATACTATGCACATGATTTTAAATTATTTACAAGTTTAAAACAGAAACATGAGCATGTGATTATGAACAGGGTATTTACAATTTGCAAGTTTTGGTGGATGTCTTGTGAAATCAATGTTTTTTTCAATTGTTTATGAAGTAGATAAATAAAGCACATACATTTTATATTTTTTGTTTAATAATTTAAAATCTAAGAATTCACACATACTGATAAGACATAATTTGAAACAAGAACAAGATAACAGTCAAAGCCAATTTAAAATGTTCCTATTTCATTAATAAATAAACTAATAACAGAAATAAAATACGAGTAAAACTAACCTTATATTAATCAACTATTGAGTTTATGTCTCTGCGCAATTCAAACTCCTTGCTATCTTTCATGTGAGAAAAACTTGTAAAAGGCTTGTGCTAACATTCCCAGAGTAAACTCAAAGGTATTTTTCAGAGAAAAGATATAAGAATAGAGTAATAAACATATAGATCATGTGATATTGTAATGATGAACACTTATAGTAAGAGAAATTTAATATAAAGTATTCATGTAATACATCACTTAACATCAAGCATAAATCAATGATATTTAAATGAAATAATGATCACAGATGTAATATATGAACGGCAAATTACAGACAAAATTTAAAGTGATGAATAAAATGAAATATCATATTCTGATAAGACTAAAGTTGTATAACATATTAACATTCCATAATATAAAAGGAAAAACGTAATGGGAAAGATCCACACTGGTCTAAAGCCAAAGAGTGAAAATCTTGTCCATATAGTCTTGAAAGTTACATGTCCATAATGCGTCCAAATAAAAAGATGATATTACTAGCAAGAGTGAACAATATTTAAACTAATTCATGATTCAAATGCTCATATCATACAAGATAGAGTTGAATCCCCCAAAATCAAATATATTACAAAAATGGTGAACTGAAAACCACTCATACAAGAGTTGGTTTGTTCAAAATTAAACCAAAGTTTGATAAAAACATAAAAAATGAGAAACTACTGAACATTTGAGCATATAATTGAAAGTTTTTGCTCCAAGCAATTAGCAACACAATCTTCCAACTCCTAAGAATAGTGAAAGCGATTTGATATATTAGAAAAAGCAATTACTAATTATTATTCAAAAGAGACTGGCTACAAAATCATAGATTATGTAGCTAGTATTATTTTTGGCAAATGAAATCAAAATTCAAATCTACCTATTTCGACTTTGATAACAGAATCGAATGAAATCAAAACAAAATCATTTTACCATTAAAAATCAGCCAGAGAGGTATCTGAAAGTTTGGAGTTTATAATTTCTTTGAAATTGGTCATGTTGTTAATGATTATATTTACATCCCTCTTGATTCATTTATTCTCCCTCTCTGTATGTGCCTTGAGATCAAAGTTCTCTTGTTTGAATAGAGTGTTCTGAGCAGTCAAGGTTTTAATTCAGGACTGTAAGAGTGGAACATCTGTATAGTAACGCTTTATCCAGTCGAGACAGCTATCACAGTGCACCAAGGAAATGGGAGATCGACATGGAACAAAATCGATAAGGGGTGCTTCATTTTTACCTGTGGTTTGTTCTAGATCATGCCTAATACTATAAAATCCTTCTGTACCCTTAAGACATGGGGGAAAATTGGTCACAAAATCATATTGTTTAACATGGGTAATAACCTCTCTCTTGGAACATTGATTTGTTGGGTCTTCACGAGCCAATAAATCCTCTATCTCATGATCTGAGCACTGATCATCGATCTCGATCGGATCGATCGAGCTAAGATGATTGCCCTTTCAATTTCTTAGTTTTCTATAAATCAAACGTCCAACATTCTTATTCCTGAAACTTAAATCCGTGCTCTATGGTTTCTTTCCTTTATGGACATTTTTGATAACATGATTATCATCAATGTTTAAACTAGAATCATTCATAGGCACAAGAGGATCCTTTTCTTTTAATTCGACAATCAATTGTTCCAGAGATATTCCAGGTGAAAACCTACATGATAAATCTTTATCCACAAGGGTTTCATTAACAACAAAAACTATTCCGATGAATTCTGGGCCCTCAAATAAATTAGCGAACTGGCTTTCAGCTATTGGTATGTCCGATTTAGGTTTTGTAGTTAAAAGAGGGTTGGTTGTAGCATCGGCTTGGGTGAATCCATTTCTTATCATAAATTTTTCCCAATTGTCACCTATCTTCGAAAGGTGATAAAACAACAAGAGTTTAATGAGTATTTGGTGAAACAAACTCAAATTGATACCCCATCGTTTGTAATGCTTGGACATTTTGTAAAGACTCATCAATAGGTAAAATGGCATATCCCCCTATGAAATTCATAAGCAAACGAAGATGGTATAGAAAAACTAGCATGTATCGGCCTTCACACGTAAAAAATTGCTTCAAAATTAAAAGTAGACTATGGCATCTAGGTTTTAACAGACCGATAGGAATACCTTTTATACAGCAAGTGGTTTTACGAGAGGTCATAATAAACTCCACAGGACCTCTTCTATTTTAGCATTTTTAAACCACCTCTCACCTTTTGATTGGATCCCTGTCACTTTGCTCACAAAATCCTCTGTCAATTCCAATTGTATGTCTCCAATATTGGCTTTGAAGTCGTCAAAGGTTTTGCACAAAAGATTTTGCAACCTGGAGATTATAGCCCTTGAACTTATTGTGGAATACATCCCACCCATGAGCCTTTAGGTCATCAATAGCGTCATCATGGGATAGTAAATCTTGGCATCCGTTCAACTCAATATGGACTATGGGTTCCATTACCACTGTGACAAGGATGCAACAAAAATCATTCGGGATAGTTTTAGGTTCCCAACGGATGAGAAACAGAAACAGGTCTGAGAGGAAAGTGAAGGAATGAAAATAGCAGAGTCTAGGGGCTATCATAACTCGGATAGGAAAGTTAGGGAGAACGAAAACCAGAAGGTTCATATAATTCCAAACTATGTCTCATGATGAGTGCCAAAACCTACAGAGTAAAAAACCCTATGCGCATAATGAATAGCTTCATTAATGTTTTGGGCCAGCAAGGTAAGGAAAAAATGCAAGTACAACATGTATGTACTCATTGTCATGAATGTTGATATGACAATTAAACTGATGAGAAGAATACCCATAGTTAACCAAGGTTCTTCATGCATCAAAACATTTCAACAATGAACTATCGAACCATTGAATTCATAACAACCATAATAAAACAAAAATTTGATAATGGACTAATCAACCATTTCACAAGATTTTAACTTTAATCACATATGGGTGGATTTTAAAATGATATTTATAAGGTAAAATATTATGAAAACAATCCAAGTTTTTATGTTTAAATTCATGCTTACAGTCATGAATTAAAACTAAAACAAACGAAAATGCAAACGAAAAACTCAATAAGGTAAACTTAACCCAATCATTGTCTTGAAATATTTACAAATAGAAGGTGATGGAAGCTACAGAAAGATATAATCTCTTTTGATCATGGCAAGTATCGAAAATCATGTGTGGCTTCCAACAATGGCGACGTACTGGGCGAAGCAGTTATCTCTATGTCACCAAAAAATTCATGCCAAGGTGAATCAGATGAAATGAATTTTAGAAATACTTAATAGTTGATCAAACATATTGAACATAACTCAGAAAATAATGCAGTTTAGTATCGGATGTATTTCTGTCTGGAAAAAAAAATTCCATCCAGTATATAACTTAGATTATGAGTGTAGTGATTGTTTATGTAGTTGACCTCGATATAGTTGACCTCGATACTATTGACAGAGCCACTGTTTCCAGCAGGCATCCATAGCCTCGGCAGGTATGTCATTTGACCCACTCTAGTTCTTTTCTCCTACCCAAGAGTCATTCAACCATGATACGATACATCTTTTCATTTTTATCAAATTGAAAATAGACTTGTGGATCTTCTTAAACTCGGCATTGCTTCATTTCCAGCAAGCATGTTTAGTACCCCAACGAAGTTGCCTTGGTATCATGCATGCATTTACCTGCTGCCAACAGACCTGTTCAGTGTCCCATCATGTTTACATACACTTCCCACACATTACCATGCTTTCAAACCTCTATAATTTGTTTATAGTTTGTATAACTTAATGATATTCAAGAGGGCGGGGTGATACTGAAAATCTCGTAGTTTGGAATGAAAAAATTTGATCTTTCACCAATTACTCTTATGTTTTGATGACCCTCATCATGACTTGGACACTTAGATTTTGGTTAGGAAATCATCTCGAGGACAGGAAGGTATAGTTGAGTTGTTTTTTCTCAAAACAGGGACAACATTAGAAGTTTATTAATGACAATCACGTCTACTTGTAATTTCAATGAGAAACCGGAAACACTAATTTGACCAAAAACTCATTTATGTTGATCTAATTTTTAGCACTTACTTCTCAGGTGCTTGGGAAGTTATCAAATGTTGCTAATGAATGAAAATATGGATTCCCTTCCACAAATGAGATGGTGAATTAGACATAATTATTCAGAAAACAAATCAAAACCAAGCAAAATGAAAAGAACCAAAATAAAAAACAGAAAAGGAAATTAGAAAAAAAATTTGCAAAAGAGTGAAACAGAAAACATAAGGTGAAATTATACCTGGCCATTCACTGGGAAAGTGTCTGGTTGTCCCTCCAAATTATGCAGACGGAAAGAGTTGGGGCCCAATTTTTTAGAAATTACAAATGGTCTCAGCCACAGGTTTTGGAACTTGGTATGTTCCCCCTTCCCCTCATGAGCTTTATCCCACTTGAGAACTAGATCTCCTACATCAAAATTCCTATCTGAAGAAGAATTTGAATCAAACCAAATTTTTACAATTTGTTGATGCTGATCCAGTTTCTGCTTTGCTTGGTTTCTTAACTCCTCCAGTTTTAACAAGGCATTAATTCGATTTTCTAGGGGAGGGCACTCCTCTTCTTGAACTTTCTGCGACAATTGCAGAGAAGGGACTACAAAATGTGGGGGAAGAATGGATTCTCTTTCATAAACAAGGAAGAAGGGGAATTACCAATAGAAGATTTGGTTGTTACCCTATCATCCTAAAGTGCATTATACAGTGCATTGTGCCAATTTTTATGATTTTCTGAAACTGTCCTTTTAATAATCTTGATCAATTTTTTGTTTGTTGATTCTGCTAAGCCATTTCCTTGAGGATAGTAGCTCGTAGAATACTTCAGTTTAATCCCTTTTTCCAAAGAAAAAACATTCATATCAAGGGATGAAAAGTAAGAGGCGTTATCAAAAACCAGATATTCGGGAATGCCGAAATGAGTGATGATATGACAGTTTAGGAAGGATACTACCTGATATGTGCTCACCACTTTTAAAGGTACAGGTTCGGACCATCTAGTAAAATAATCCATTTTTGTCAGGATATACTTGTGTTTCTAGAAAGAAGAAGGATTAATTGGTCCTATGATGTCAAGACCACATTGTTGAAAAGGGGAATCTACAGTAACAAGATGCAAAGGGAATGTTTCCTTTTTTACCCATCCCGTGGACTTTTACCAGATTATGTGTTTATGACACAGTGCATGGGAATATTTACACAAGGTAGGCCAATAGTATCTCACTCTTAACACTTTGTGAGAGGTGGTATCTCCACCAAAATGACCACTGGCTTCACCTGCATGAAGTTCAGATAGAACTTTTTCTGACTCTTCCTTTTCTAAAAAACACATAAGAACACCATCAAAGTTCTTTCAAAATAATACATCATTTATTAACTGGAAAGATGTAGATTTAAACCTAAGTGCTCTTATGTTATCAGGATCAATATTGTGGGGAGTAGATCAATGTGTCAAATAAAATTTAATGTTATCATACCAAGAATTGGAAGTAACTTGTGCACAACTGATCTGTTTTTCGTCAGGTTCATTCACAGTTGAGGTGTTTATTTGACTTTCTTGTTCTTCAACCGAATCAGCCAATAGCTTACACATCCCTTGACCTCTCATAATCTGTGAAGGGTTTATTTCAATTTCATATTCCTATAACAAATTCATCCAATTTGCCCTTTTCTCACCCAACTCTTTTTGTACTAACAGGTTTCTCACAACAGGGTAACGAACAGTAACCTTGGTTCTGGATTTCAAAAGGTAAGACCAGAAGTTTTTCACTGCTTTGAAAATAACATATGCATGTTGATATACTATTGGGTAGTTAATCTCTTCTCCTTTGAAAACTGAGCTCATAAAGGCAATGGGCATTTCATTGCTTTCATAGATTTTCTGCGTATGTACAACAACATAATATCAGTCATAAGCAAAGGTGTCAAGAGTGAAATTCTGAGAAAAATCAGGACTCATCAAGGAAGGGGATTATATTATTTCTTTTCTAATCAATTCAAAATCCTGACTTTATTGTGGTCCCCAACGATACAAAACATCCTTTTTAATTAAATTTTGTAATGGTCTTACCATTTCTGAGAAACTTGGGACAAACCTTCTAACGAACTTAATCTTGCCCAAAAATGTCTGCATGGAGTTTTTGGAAGAAGAAGGCGGGAGTTTAGCAATATCTTGGGTTCTTTTAGGGTCAATAATCATTCCTTCCTTATATACTATAAACCCAAGAATTTTTCCTTGCTCTACTGCAAAGACCGATTTCTTAGGGTTGAGAGATATGTCGAACTTGTGGCATCGTTCTAGGACAACCCTGAGGTGAGACAAGTGATCTTTATTATTTTTAGAGAAGACGATAACATCATCAAGGTAGAACACAACTGACTGGTTAATGAGGCCACGAAAATCAATATCCATTGCTCTCTGGAAAGTGGCGTCAGCGTTTATCAATCCAACAGGCAATTTCTTGTAGGCATAAGTGCCCCATGGGGTACGAAAGGTGGTTTTAAGCTAGTCTAAGGGAGACATAAGGACCTGGTTGTATCTCGAAAAACCATCTAGTAGAGATAGTCTTTTAGAGCCAGACACATGTTGTAGAATTTGTTCCATTGGAGGAACAGGGTAGCTGTCTTTATCAGATGCTCGTTTTAGGTTTCGAAAATCAACACTTAGTCAAATTTCACCACTTTTATTCCTTACAGGGACTAAATTTGACACCCATTGTGTGTGCCTAACCAGGAAAATTATATTTTCATTTAATAATTTGTTTAGTTATTTTTTAATAGTGGGTTCTAATTTTGGATGCATCTTCCTCATTTTTTGTTGAAAAGGCTGAGTCTGGGATTTCATGGGAATAACATGTTGTATGATGTTGGGATCGAATGTTTTCAAGTCATCATATGTCTAGGAGAAAATGCCTTTAAATTCTTTAAATAACTTTATAAAATCAGATCTTTCTTGCTCGGAACATCCCTTTCCTAGATTAATATTTTGAGGATTATCCTTTGTTCCTAAATTAACCGTCTCATAAATCAAAGAAAAACTGTTAGTTTTGCAATTAACTGTCCCTCTAAGTTTATTATGCAAGTTATAAAATTTCTCTAATCTAACGACAAATTTGGGGATAGATTTTACCAACTCGAATGTCGATTCAGGAGATCAAGGATCAAATATTACCGTGAAATTATGGAGGTTCTCATCATGAGTACCTTCATCAATGACTGCACCTTGGAAGGTGTCTTCCATATGTGGGAAGTTGATAATCTGCTAGTCGTCATCGAATACTCTCCAATTTGTAATGTTATCTAGGATCGATGGTCTAAACAAAAATTCAATTGAAAACGCATTAGGGGAAATACCTTCAGTGGGCAATAGTTTAGAAGCAACATTGGCCAATAAATCAGCTTCTGAATTACTCAATCTAGGAATGGAATTTATGTTGAATGTTGAAAATTTATGCATTAAGCTCCATACCTCTTTTTGGTATCTTTTCAGATGTGGTGATAATAAATGTATGGTATTTCTTACCTGCTTAACCATGATTTCTGAATCACCAAATACTATCAAATTCTACACATCCATATCCAAAGCTTTTCTGAGTCCTTGTAGAAGTGCTTCGTATTCAGCCATGTTATTGGTACATTCAAACTCTAACTGAAAAACAATGAAAGTCTTATTACCTGTGGGATTTATGAGTACACAACGATCACCTACTCCTTCTTTGCATTTGGATCCGTTAAAGTATAAGGACCATATATGAGCATCGTCTGAAGTACTCAACATACTTATTAGAGTTGATGTCTGAGTATAGGTTACAACTTCAGATTGTTGCATAGGATCAATGATGGGAGAGACTTCGGTCATGAAATTACCAAAGAAGTTATTCATTCCCTACGTTTCAAATGAATTAGCATATTTAATGAAAGGTTCATTTGTGTCATTCAGATCGATAAAGGTATTCTTACGATAGTGTTCTCTGTTTATCCTGATTTTGTTGGGTTGTCCATTTTCAGGAAGCCACAAGTGAGACCAATCTGTGGCAAAGTAAACGTTCAACTGCTCCGACCAATCCCTACTTAAAAACAAACCATAAACTTCAGGGATATCCGATTAAAAATTTCAAAGGTTAAAAAAAAAGGCGGGACATTTTTTCGAGCATTAACAATAGAATTCTGTTGATTTTTAGTTGTTGTCCCTAAAACAGTTTTATCTACATTTGCTACAGTTTTTTCTGCTAAGTCCCTTTTATCTGGAAGTTGAGATGTTGTTTTAGCTGGGGCATTTTTAGCTACATTTGAATCAATTTTTGTTGATTTTTTGTTTCTAGGATCATTCTTTTTGTTGTTTTTAGCAATACTTTGAAGCATTTTCTACAAAATAAGGGGAAATTTCATCACCTCAAAAATAGAAATATTAGCCCTCAATTTTTTCAGATCTTCAATCAAATCGTATTCTAAAACTAGGGCTGCCAAGCCTTGTTTAATTTCAATCTGTTTTGACTGTTTCAGAAACATATTTTTATTCACCTCAGAAGGGGGTTTGTTTTGCATTTTTCTTCTTGTGTTGTTGGGGTGGACAGTTTCGAAGTTTACTTGGAAAATACTATCTGACAAGTGACCAAAACCAGGATGAGATAAATCCTCCTCTTCTGGTACCTCCTCTTCAACTACATCATCGGGATTTTTCGGAGGAATAGAAGCAGAATTATCATGTGCTTCTAAGATGGTTTGCAAAGCATACTGTAAAATTTCAAAATTTAGACCTTTTGTGGTCGGGTTTGGCCGTTTAGGAGGAAAAGGTATTCTGAAAGGAGGTTTAAAAATTCCTTTTCTTGTGGATGCCTCCTCAGCTAATCTCTTCAAGTCAATGACCTAATTGGACAATTTTTGGAAAGCTTTCTGGAAGCTTTCTAGGTCTAAATTTTCTTGTTGATTCTTAAGTTGGGGTGGCCTAGTGAGAATTTATATTTTCCTCTTAGAAGATGAGGTTGTTTCAGCTTCACTACTAAGATTTTCTTTTAAGCTTAATGTATATTTTTCAATTTGGCTCTCCTCCTCAAAGTCTTCTAACAACATGTTCTTTTTACACCTTTTGACCCATATGGCTATGTTATTGTGTAAGGATTTAGCATAATATTCAACAATTAGACTTTCTGCAGGCATCAAATTTGCAGGAATTTTGTTCTTTAACCTAAAAAATCTTTGGTTAAAGTCTTTCAGTTTTTCCTTAGGATTCATTTTTAAGATGGAGAGTTCCATAACCAGGATTTCTGAAGATTTATCGTCTCTGAATTTTTCCAAGAAACAAGTTTCCAACTTATCCCAAGAGATGATGGTTTGGGGTTGTTGAGAAAAATACCATGTGGAGGCATTTCCCTCAAACGTATAAGGAAATAATATGCATACTACATCCTTGTGTTGAACACTTCGGAGTCTAATGGCCAACATAAATTTTTTGATGTGATCCTCAATGGATTTCTTTGAATCTGGGTATCCATTTATCCTAATGTTTTGGTAATGGGTGTTGGGGTCCGGGTACATCCATGACATCCTGATCAAGCTAAGGTCTGGAAGGATTGTTTTGGTTTTCCGTGGGAGTTGGTGGTCTTGAAGGCTAAGATGGTTTTGATGAAGAACTGCCTTCATCTGAAGATTATCTTCTTGAAGAGGATGGAGAAGAATCAGGTGGAGATGGTGGAATATTGGGTCCTCCTGCTCCAGGAGTGAGTGTTTCATTAGGATTAGTGGTATTTCCACCTAAATGGTTTTGGAGCAGAGTAGTGCCTTGAAGTTGTTCTTAGATATCCAAGAAATCAAGGGGTTGATTAAGTGGCCTACCAAGTTGTCTGATACGGGCTAAGGCACTATGCATTCTTATGAGTAACTGAAGAACAATTTATTGGGCGTCAACCCCTTGAGGAACTGGTGTGACCGGTTCAACAAGAATATCAAGGTTATTGATTGAAGTAGTTGTTGTGTCAAGTGTAACGTTATTGTCTAAGAGACTACGCATTACGATAGGAGAGTGAGTGTGTGGGGGAGGAGTCTTGCGACCTCCATGTGCCATCAATTAAATTTAGGCCCTCCTTCTAGCGCAATTTGTTGACGAGCGTAAGTGACATGCCGTCAAATGTAAGGTCAAATATGGACCGGGGTTGTCTAAATAACCCAAGTCGTTTGGAGTGAGATGACCTGACGGGTTTAACAACTCAGTTGATCAACTAAAATCCTAAAATGATAAAAATAAATAAAACTGATCTAAAAGAAACTATCATACTATGTACATGAATTTAAATTATTTACAAGTTTAAAACATAAACATGAGCATGTGATTAAGAACAGGGTATTTACAATTTGCACGTTTTGGTGAATGTCTTGAGAAATCAATGTTTTTTGCAATTGTTTATGAAGTAGATAAAGAAAGCACATACATTTTATATTTTTTGTTTAATAATTTAAAATCTAAGACTTCACACATACTGATAAGAAATAATTTGAAACAAGAACATGATAACAGTCAAAGCCAATTTAAATTGTTCCTATTTCATTAATAAATAAACTAAACATTTTGATTGTTCTGGTTCCTCTTTTCTTGGATATTTACTAATAGTGTCAGAAATTCCTCTGTATCATGGTTCGATGTGCGACAGTACATACAATTTTTTGGTGGAAGTGGACATTCTCTTGCATAGTTTCTTAGTTGTTGACAATTATGATAGACCACCAGTCCTCTACCTCGATTGAAACCTCCTATGGCTCGTCCTCCACATCTGTAGCCTGCTCGATCTCCTCTCGGCATTTTATACTGAGGCACCTGATTATACTACACGGTATTGTACTGAGTTTGTGTCCTGTTGTACTATGGTTGCACGTTATTATATGGTTTATGCGTAGTATTGTACTGTTGTTGCCCAGTGTTGTATGGAGCTGGAACTTGATTAAACTGTGGTGAGGCTTGCCCAGTCATCATTTTTTCCTACACTCTATATGCATATGATCTCCTCTCTCTCATCAACTCCATAGTTCTACAATATTTTTCATCATGGCCCACTGACCTGCAAAAGTTGCAATACAAACTCTTTGGGACTATTTGGTATTTCTACATCATTGTGTAGTGATAAGGGTCGTGACCCGATTTCTTGTAGATTTCACATCATAGTACTCTTGTTGGTAACGGATTTGGAATTCCTGCTGCCATATACTGCGCGAATGTCGGACATTCGTTCTTTTGGTGCCCTTCCGTCCTACATGTGGTACACCAAACAACTTCTCATTTCTCCTTTATTTTATTTTGGTTTAGCTGAAAATTTAAGTTCTTCAGATCCTCCTTCAATTCTTCGATAGTTGGTTCTGTTTATTGATACTGGTTTTCTTCCAGTTGCAAGGTTGCCTGCAGATCCTCTACCCGCATATGGAAATTATGGTGTCGCAATGGGTATTTTAAGTGTGGTAGTAGTGAATTGATGAATAGGTGCCTATGTTGTATATCAGTCATGAGATACTTCAACTTTCCTTTTAAACGCTTGAATCGCTGGTCAATTTCCCAAACATATTCTCCAAGTTTCTATTGGATTTCTATCATCTCATTCATGTATTGATCCTCTGAGATCGGCTTCTAGAACTCATTTATCAGTAACTTCTTAATGTTTGTCAGTGTCCTTGTCATCCTAAGGGCATTGTTTGCATCTAGACTCATGTACCAGTCTAGTGCATAGTCTCTTAGTGTAATCGCTAACTGCGCAAGGTTGGTATCTTCATCAGTGATCTGTTTTGCTTCCCAGATCTTTTCACAAATGAACAAGTATTTCTCAGGGTCTTATGTTGCCTCTCCTCGAAATTCTGGTAACCTGATGGTGGGGTCGTGTCCTGCCATTCTGAACGTTAAAATACTACCTCCGCGCGGTGTAGATACTTGACTAGTGTTTCTTGAACTAGCTCCTCCAGTTGTTGTTCCTTTTGTAGATGTACTTCTTGTTGTCTGACTGCTTCTGAACTGCAGTTGTCTAAATGGTGGTGTTCTCTTTGGTGTATTAGTCACACATGGGTTTATGGGTTCCACACTGACATTAATATGGATAGGATTGATGCCTTCTCTTCCCATTCTTGGACCTCTTGTCTTCCTCTTATATTTTGGACATGGTATTTCTTCAATCTTCTCCACAGCCCAGAGATCCTCTACCTCTTCTTCATCACTCACCAAGCCTTCCCTCGCGGCTATGGCCCTCTTCTTGGTATTCACCTTGTATTGGTAGGGTACTCCACTACACGTCTTTCCATTTGTCTCCATGATCTTCTTGATCTAGTCGTCATCCATCATAATCAGGTCCAAGTGTTCCTCCTTCTTTCCCTTATCCTTTCCTCCTTCCATTTCTCCTCTTCTTGTCAGTGCTTCCCCCCTTCCCCCATGAATGCAGGGAAGTTTAGTTTTCTGAATCCATTGTCAATAATCCTTTTTTATATAGCAGTATCTTAATATAAGTATATAGTAATCGAATGTACCTTCCTTGAGGTCCACGTAGAAACTCTTGTTCCACTACGTTGTATAACTTCGTTGTGTCAAATGAAAACTATGTTATAAATCCTTCCACAATATTGTCAAGCCAAAATTCTATTGCACGGGTGAACTTGTTGTTCACCTATTGTAGTTGCTCAATCTGTATTGGGGTCCACTCTAGTTGTCGAATCTGGCTCATTGCATGGTTATCCTTCAACCTTAGTATCCACTCGTACAATATATGTGGAAAAACATAGAAAAATACTTCATGTAAATCAGTGAACACGTATTTCTCAAGATACTTGCGGGGTGTTACTCTAGGGTTTCTATTGTTTTTTTGTGCAAACTCTATCTCTTTTGTTCTTAGCCAAGTTTCGACTATTTCTTTTGTGGGACTACATGGTCTCAACATTCCCTTCTAATGGTTCATTTCTTTCTTCTTTTCTTTACTATTTTATTTCTCATACTATCTCATCTACTCAATCCTCTTTTGTTCCTACCAATGAAAACATAACCATTTATTGGTTAACTCTTTCTTATTTTGTCCAAGTTCGTATTGACCCAGGGTTCATGTTTGTTTGGTTTTTTCAACAAAGCCTCTAAAACTATCGGCCCTCCTGGTAAACCAGAAGACAACACAATGCACAGGATGCACTGTGCAATCTCACCCGAGATAGATTTAATGGGTGGTTGTAAGACTCATGTGTTTACAACCTAGGATTGAGTGTGAGATATGATAATCGTATATTGAACCATTATTATAACTTTAAATGCAATATACT
>ML794733.1:667060-683083 GCA_009831015.1 Picea engelmannii | reverse complement strand
TATGTTATGCCCAAGAATTACTAAAGACCAAGATATCATCAAGATAAATGATCACACATTTACCTAGGTCACTTGCTACATCCATGTGAACTTGATGGTAGCAATTTTCCAAATCCATCTATGTGAAGGAATAATCCCCTTGTAAGTGGTCCAACAATTTCTCAATCCGGGGTAGGGGGTAGTCGGTTTTAACAGTGGAGTTATTAAGGGCATGGTAATGTGTCACTATGTGCCATTCTGAATCATCCTTGTTTGGGATAACAAAGGCAGGGGATGCACGTGGGGACAATGATGGTAGAATATGGCCTAAGTTCAAAATTTGACCAATTGGGTGTTCCATCTTAGTGGCCTATCAAGGAATGATGTGATAGGATAGGTTGTTGGGCAAAGAAGCACCAAGACCTAGATCAAGTGTGAACTCAATAGAGTGAGACGGAGGAATTTATGTGGGTTGTGTGAAGACATCTACAAATTCTTGGAGCCGAGAATCCATGGTAGGAGGTATATGGTTATTTTGGTTATCTGGGTTAATGGTGCGAACTAAGCACAAAGAGATGCATTGGTTCAGACTAATTTGAGTAACGACCCTGTCAACAATAGGTTGGGTGGATTGAAGAGCAAAAGAAGTAAGAACATAGGTGTGCCCCTCATGTTTTAAGTGGCATTGATGAGATTTACCACGATAGATAATGTGTCAGGCCTGTTGGTAGGGAAGGCCAAGTAACAAATCAACACAATCAAGAGGAGAGACATCACACACCACAATATCATAGAAAGGGCCAATTGCAAAGTTCACCGTACAACACTGGAAGACAATGAGATGAGGGCCTTCCTTTTGTACCCAGTCTAGCTAGTATGGGATCAAGTGCGGAGTGGTGGGGAGGTTCATGTGTTTGACCAAGTTCTAGGCCATTGGGTTCTTTTGGATTTCGTTGTCCAAGATGAGAGTGGCCAACTCATGCTTAATCTGACAATTATGTGTAAACAAGGATGCATTAGAGATGTTGCATTCAGTAGTGGTCATCAGGATCAGAGAAGGGTCCGCTTTGGTAGGATTCTCAAGAGAGACTACTTCATGATGGTTAAGGGAATTTGGATGAGCAACCTCTGCAAATAGAGTTTGGTTGGTGTGAATGTTCTTAAGTGTTTGACAATCTATAAATGCATGCGAGTTGGTCTTATGAAAGGTACACTAGGGTGCATTTCTGGGTGTGGATGGGGAAGTTGGGGAAATCGAGGAGTGGTCAATATGATAAGGACTAACAATAGAAGGACCATATCGGGTTGGGGGAGAGTGGATTTGAGGAACCACTTTATGCTTCACGACCAATGCTTTGTCCAAGTAAGTGACTCAAACAAATCTACTTCACGACATAAAATTACTAATAAACTAGAATTAAATTTGACAATTAGTACCTCTTATGGATCTGAAATGTGTAGTTGGATGCACAACTTGTTGAAGACATCTATGTAGCTATGTACTAACTGATTGGTGAGTTGTCAGAGTTGCAACCATTTGGAAAGGAGGTTATATCGATATCTTGAGGGATAGAAGCAGTCTCTAAGTGTCTGGAAAATCCATCCCACGAGGTGATGTTTACAGGAATTGTAGGTGTGGGTTCATCGGTGTCGATAACCAAAGAAAAATTATCCAACTAAGTATCCCACCAAGCCTGCGCAACTCCCTCCAACTGTAGGCTTGCAATCTGAAGTTTCATGTCTTCGACCATATTGGGACATGTCTTGAAGTAGGTGGAAAGACTTCGGAGCCAAGAGTCGACAGTCTCTCCATTCATTTGGCCCGAAAAACTTGGGCAATTGAAATTGCGTATTGAGATGCATTGGTGTGGTAGCCCAGTGTTGTTGCATTCAGAGTAACTCATGTAGTTACATAGATCAATCTTGAATTGGTGCAGATATATTGGACGTTGAGTCCTTTGTGGATGGATCCTTATGTGATGACATGATGTTCAACTACCGACTGGCAGAGCTTGAAGAGACACCTCTTGGTTGCTATGCACACATTCTTAAAGTTATGGTGCGCACTAAAACTCAAAACGAGAGCGAAAAATGATGAAAAGAGGGTGCACTAAGAACTCTGAGGAGAGGGAACACTAGAAATCCCTAAGAAGGGTGTACTAGACAATCCCTGAGAAGGGCGTATTGAACCCACTGGAAAATCCCTGAGAAAGGCATACTGAGACCCAATGATTGGGCACATTGGAAATCCCCGAGAAGGGTGTACTGGAAAATCCCTGAGAAGGGAAAGTAGAGAAACGTTGAGGAGGGCATATGAAACCCCTGTGACTAGCATTGCAAGCTGGGACAAGAACACACAACATTTTTTTTTAACGGGTGGTTGGTTTCTTGTTTAAGTCTTGATGTCAAATGACAACTTGTCAAGATCCAGGATATGATACCAATTGATATGAAATTCAGATCTAAAAAACACACATAGAAAACTAAATGTGCATTGAAGAACATAAATTGGATAACATGGAGCAGAGAAAATAAAGTATACACGAAAATGGAGAAGAAGAATTAGAACAGAAAATAACCATCATGCTTATTGAGTGAGAGATGAGTGTGTTTTATAAACAAGGTGACTTTTTCCTCCTCGTTATTAGATGCTTACAATATAATTTTCTCAAGCTAACTAAATTACTACAATAGAAATAGATGAAGTGAATTGCAACATTAATTATAATACTAATTAAGGAGTGCTCCCTCATCATGAGTGAACAAGGAATTGGGATGCACTTCCTAGTGTCCCATGACATAATATATGACATAAGAGTTGACTTCACTAGAATAAAATGTGCAACCTTATTTAATTTATCCACCACTACCATGATGGAATCATATTTCTTCATTGTTTTGGGCAGCTTAGTAATAAAATCAATTGTATTGAATTTCCATTTCCACTCAGGAATGGGAAATGGTTATAACATCCCAACTAAATATCTATGTTCAGCCTTTACTTTTTGGAATTCTATGCATCTAGCTATGTAATCAACCACCTCTTTCTTCATTCATGGCTAAAAGTATTGGATTCTTACAATTGCAATTGATTTATGATATCTTGGGTTCCCAACATATGACACGTTTTGGATTTATCTTAACACTATATTTTCATATCTCTAGATTTTGGCACACAAATTTTACCCCTATACATGAGGATTCCATCCTATTTCAGCTCAAAATCTTCAAATTTCTGCTGAAAATTTCTTTCTTGTAATGCTTCTTTTATTTGCAAATAGTGTTGATCTGAATTTGCAGCCTCTAAATGTTTTTCTTTTAAATCAGAAATGTACATGCTAATGGTTGTAGCACACATCTCTTGCACTATCTTGCTGAGTACATCAACCACTTTATTTTCCTTTCCCCTAATATGTTTTATATCAAAGTCATATTCGCTGAGGAATTCCAACCATCTAACTTGTCTGGCAATCAAGGTTAGCTATCCAAATGAATATTCAAACCACTATGGTCCTTTCTCAACTCAAATATTTTTCCCAGGAGATATTGCCTCCACATTTTTAAGGCACAGATTGTGGTTTCCAACTCTAATCCATGAGTGGCATAATTCCCCTCATGTTCTTTCAACTTCCTTGACTCATATCACATGCTCATTTTACATGAGGACTCCATTAATCCCTCCATTACAGGCATCAATGCATACAAAAAAATCTTCATCTGGATCTTCAATCTTCAATATTGGTGCACTTGTCAAAATATTATTTAGTTGCTGAAATATTTCTTTACATTCAGAATTCCATTCAAATTTTGCATCCTTCTTTTGCAAATAAGTAATTGGGTTTTCAATTTTTGAAAATCCTTCAATGAATCTTCTATAATAACCTACAAGTCCCATGAATGATCTCACCTCTATAACATTCTTTGGTGTTGGCAATCCTGTAATGGCTTCTTTCTTCTCAGGATCAACTGTTATCCTTTCCTCTAAAATAATATAGCCCAAGTAATGAATATTCCTTTGGAAAAAGATGCACTTGACATACAATTGATGCTCTCTCAATACTTGTAGCACCATCCTTAAATGTTGTTTATTTTCCTCCTCCATCTTTGAGTAGATGTGTATATCATGCAAGAAAACAATTACAAACTTGTCCAAATATTCTTCAAACACTCCATTCATCAGACACATGAAGACATTTTTTGCATTTGATAGCCCAAATGGCACCACCCCAATCTCATAATGTCCATATCTTGTCCTAAATGTTTTCTTGCTAATATATTCTTCTTTAATTCTTACTTGATGATATCCTGACCTTAATCCAATATTGGAAAATATCCTTTCCCTTTTGAGTTGATCAAATAGATCATCAATCCTTAGCAAAGGATATTTTTTATTTACATTGTCCTTGTTCAGTTGTCTGAAATCAATGCACAACCTTAATGTTCCATCCTTATTTTAACAAAGAGCATTGGGGCACCCAAAGTTGACACACTTGGGAATATATACCTCTTCTTCAGAAGTTCTTCAAGCCGCATCTACAATTCCTTCAATTTTGTTGTGCTCGTCCTATAAAGAGTCTTGGACACTTGGAAACTCCTAGCACCAAATCAATGGAGAAATCAATGTCTCTATTTGGTGGAAACCTTGGCATCTCCCCAAATACATCCTCAAAATATTTTAATATTGAATGGTATTCAATACTTGGCATTTTATCTTCAACTTCTTCTTCCATATGGGTTGCATAAGTATGATATTATTTCCTGAAACTCTTCTTTAACTGCATGGATGAAATTTCTCTAATAGGTATAGGCTTTGGAATCCCTTGTACTTTTCCTTTCTACCCTTCCTCATCAAGACATGTGAATGCCTTGTTGTAATATTCTAGGACAACATGGTGCTCATCCAACCAATCCATACCAATAAAACAATCATATGAGCCCAATGATATGGTGTTCAAATCTACCTTTGTGTTGAGTCCATTCATGTCCATTGGACAATACTTAAATAGCTCAGTGATTCTTCTCTTGGCTCCCATGGATAGCTAAACCAACCAATATTTATCATGTTTGCTTCTTTACAAATGAAATATTTCAACAAGATTATGATTTATGTAATTACAGGTAGCTCCATAATCAATTAAAATGGTTATGGGATGATTATCAATCTTACCTTGTACTTCAATCATGGGAGATTGGTATTCTATTTGCATTGTCCAAGGCTGCATCAAACCTTGGCATGCTTTTTCCTATGTCCTCAACTGTATTAACCTCCTGAATATTGTGAACAATCCCCATCTTTTCTTCTTTGTGAGGGAAATCCATTTACAAGTGGTCATCCTCACATCTCCAACATTTTATGGGCTATTGTCTTGGTCTTTCTCCAAATGAATATGTCATCTTGGGCTCATTTTATGCTATCTTCCCTTATTGATATGCTTGAGAGATATTTTTGTAAAATGGTGGCTTAAAATATTTCTTTCTTTTCTCCACCTTACCTTTATTTTTGTCATCCCAAGCCTTTTGGAAAGATGGTATTCCTCTATTCAACTCATAAAGGACTTTCCTTATGGTCTCTTCCAATGTCCCAAGATCATCATAATGTATTTTATCACTATAGAAAAAAGGTATCCCACTCAAAAAAAATTAATTTTAACCTGCTCATCCTTTATGAAGCCAAAATACCTCAACAATTCAAGGAACCTCCACTCATACTCATCCATTGTCATGCTTCAAGCTTGAGTTCAAATAAATTTTTCATTTTCTTGTCATAATAATTCTCTAACAAGTACTGCGATTGGAAATATCTCTTAAATTGCTTCCAGGAAATTCTCTTTTCATCAATATGGTTAACCTTCTTAAGTTGATCCCACCACATAGATGTTTTTCCTCGAATATGGTAGGTTGTAATTCTTGCTTCTACATTTAATGAATACTCAATGTGCAATTGGAAATATTTTCTCATTCCCAACAACCATGCTTCTAAATATTCATCTTTCTTATGATCACCATCAAAAGTATGAAGCTTAATATTCCTAATATATCCTTTGAAATCATCTACCTCAAACCTCCTCCTCTGATCCAGATGGATATTAGTGGCCACCCACCTATTCCAACTGACTCAAAATAGTCTTCTGGCAACTTACAAATTTTAGCAGTTTTTGAGTTCCTAAACTTTCAGGGTCATTTTAAGGGCCTAAATGAATTTTTTTTTGGGATCGAGCACCTCAATGATTTTCGAAGGCTCTGATTGATACCAAAAAATTGATATCCTCAATGATACCTTTCCAATGAGCTATCATGTTCCCCAAACAAAGATTGTATGCCAAAGTTACGCTCTTTGAAAGTTGATACACTAAACTACCCAAAACAGGGTCCACAAAACTGTTGGCTTTTCATCTTCTGGGGTTAGGGTTTTGGATTTTCTTTATGTTAAAAAATCCTTTAGAGCCTCATTGTAATCATATTCTTTCGAATGCAAGTATCCATCGCATCTCTTCTCAAAGATAAGCTTCCACCATTCTATCAAGTCTTTCACTATGTATTTCTACAGTTTTGTACATTTCACTCATTAATATAAATTGTGTATTATTGTATCTTTGTGTTTATGGCTACATCTCTGGTATATTTATGTTATATTATTGGATATCTAATATATCTTTGTACATTTATTTATGATATATCCACTCTCATTTCTTTCCAAAAATAATCTGTATCACTGGTATCAGAGCAGGCTGCTCTTGATCGTTTTTTTCAGTGTATGTCCACAATGAGGTCTGAGTATAACAAGTTGGGTCTCGAGCTTGTCTCTCTTGAGGACAATCTCTATCGCACTCCCAAAAAACCCTCCATGGCTGAAGAAAAGAAAAATGATAGAGCAGACAATTCTATTAATTTGTTGCTTGAGCAAGCTTTCACGCGACAGAGGGATGAAATGATGGAGAAATTTTCCCACATCCTTCAACGCCTGTCGATAAAAACTGGTGTGTCTTCATCAAGCAACCACTTTGGAGGCATCTCACCTTTCAAGGTACAATTTAATTTTGATATTCTTGTATTTGAAGGATATATAGATGTAGATGCCCTAGAAAAATGGTTAAATCTGCTAGAAGGTTATTTCTCTATTCACAATTTTTCCAACAGGGAAAAGATCACCTTCGCAGTCCTTAAATCCCTCCCCCATGTCAAACATTGGTGGGAAAATTTCTGTGAGAAAAATTCCACAAAGGAGTCTGGAATATATGGGGTTGGGCCTACTTGAGATTTTTCTATGGATGCGGTCAAGGAACAATATTACCCCATTGGTAACTATGATGACCAGTACATGAGATGGACCATGCTATGTCAAGAGAGGGGCCAAGCAATGTCAGAGTTCACCAATACCTTCCATACCTTTTGCACCAAAATGGGTATCAAATGCTTCGAGCGAAATTTGGTTTTGAAATACTATGGGGCTCTACACAGATACATCCAAACTGAAATGGATTTTCTGTACATCTCATCACTGAGTGCTCTTATCAATATGTTGTTAAAATCAATAAGAAATTTAAGCACCAGAACAAGTGGGAGTTCGGGTCTACAAATCTGCAAAAACAAAAGTATGGTAAAGATGTCCCTAACAACTAGCCTTCATAAAACCAGTTCAAGCCACATGAAAAGAAGGGTAACAAAAATATTAAGAAGGATACTGGAAAATGGTGCAATTTCCACAAAATCCCATGGAACAACACCAATGAATGTCGCTCAAAAAAGTCATTGGTGGCTGAGATCAAATACAAGGACCCAAACCCTGATTCAGAATCCAATTCAAAAAATACTGGTAGAAGACAGATCATCAATGCAGACCCCACTGCTATTGTCGCGACCGAAACAATTCAACTAAAAGAACCATCATATCCTAAAGAGGGGGAGCACATTTTTCATTCATAGATGTGGGTGAAGGGGACCCTGCTACATTTTATTGTTGATAGTGGAAGCAAAAAGAACCTCATATTAGCAGAGGTCGTCAAACAATTGGGATTGTCGACAACACCAGACCCACAACTATACAACATCGGGTGGCTTCACCAAGGACGAGATCTTTGTGTTAGCTAGTAATGATGATTGTCATATGGAATCCATCCCTTCAAGGATGAGGTATTATGTGATGTTTCCCTGCTAGATGTCTGTGATATTCTCTTGGGCCAACCATATCTATGGAAGCGCCATGCTATTTATGAGTCTCGACCCAGTAGTGTCATTGTTACTCTAGGGGGTCATCTCTAAAAGATACCGAAGGAAGTTATTACTACTATCCCACCTAAATAGTGTCGCAAGGTAGTATCTCATACTACAAAATTCAGCTTCTTCACAATCTTTTCAAAAGGTGAATAGAAGGACACTACAACCACTGTAGCCTCGGTCTAAGCGCCTTCTTTCCAACAAAAGCAGGTAGACAAGATTGTATAAAATTGTAAAGATTCCTTCTGCACACAAGAATATCATGTATCCAGATGAGTTAAAAAGGTCCAACCCTTCCATCCACAGGTTCGTGACAACCTTCAACAAGCTAAGCAGCGCAACTTCTCTAGCAAGGAAAGCAACTCATCAAGATGCAGATTCAATAAACACTTTTCCCTCTCCCCCAAAAAATCAACGCAATGGAGACAATTTATTCCTAGAGAGGTAGGATTGATCCAGGTGGATATCGGTGGCAACCCACCTTTTCTAACTATCTCAAAGCAGTCTTCTAGCAACTTACTATTTTTAGCAGTTTTTTGGTTCCTAAACTTTAAGGGGCATTTTGAGGGCCTAAATGAAGTTTTTTCGGGATCGAGCACCTCAAATATTTTCTAAGGATTTGATTGAGACCCCAAAATGAATCTTCTCGATGATACCTTTCCAACAAGCTATTGTGCGCCCCAAACGAAGATTGTATGCCAAAGTTATGCCCCCTGGAAGTTGACACACCAAACTACCCAAAATGGGGTCCACAAAACTGTTGGATTTTCATCTTCTGGGGTTAGTGTTTTGGATTTTATTTATGTTAAAAATTCCTTTAGAGCCTCATTGTAATCATCTTCTGGTGAATGTGAGTAGTCGTCACATCTCTTCTCAGAGATAAGCTACCACCATTCTAGTGTGTCTTTCACTCTGTATTTCTACAGTTTTGTACATTTCTCTCATTAACAGAAATTGTGTATTAATGTATCTATGTGTTTATGGTTGAATATCTGATATATTTATGTTATATTATTGGATATCTTAGATATCTTTGTACATTTTTTTATTATATATCCCCTCTCATTTCATGTCGAAAATAATTTGGATCATCCTCTATCTTTGGACAAGGAACACACTTGGGCTACTCTCCGACCTTGAAAGTCCATTCTCTCTTCTGGTCAATTTTCCTGGTGAATGATGATAATGATGACAATTATTTATGCTAATACTCCTCAATTTTCTATATCCCTTTTGATCATCCCTCCTATAATGAGATCTCAATACTTCTACTTGCCTTGCACTCACTGCTTGTTTTGTGTTAGAATCTTTATTGACTTGTTTCTGCAACATATTCAGACTTTGCAATATCTCCTCATGAGATCTCATCATACTTTCATTATCTACTCTATAGATATGCACTTATTTTTTTCAAGATTCTCATAGTTTCAACCATCTCTGCAAGCTCCACCTCATTCCTTCTTTCATTGGACTCGGTCTCTACATTTCCCATGCTGACATGTACAACTCTGGCCTCCTTCTCATGGTTGTAAGACCCTTGGGAATCCTCCATATCTATATTTTTCATATAGGAACCAAATTTGTTTTCTCACACCTCTATTTCTTCAATAAATGTGCATGTAATAATTATTGTTAGAATAATGCATATTGTAAAATATTTCACTAATTAGATTACAGGTCATTCTTCAATTGAATTTTTGAGACATATGGATGCATTGGAATTAAATTATGATTTTTTAGATATAATACCCTCTTAGTTATCTTTCCAATGACTATACTCATGCCTCATTTCGAGTTCTATTCTAAACATTACAACCTTTTGAAGTTTGCAATTTCTTTTAATTCAACTGTGCTCTATTTTCACTGCTGCAATTTTTTTTCTGAGAGACCATTTTCTACCTTTTGTAGAAGAAAATCCATCAGGAACCAGAATTTTTTTACATTGGGAGTAGATACAATTTACGATTTTGAACACAAATTAACTTTTGGATTTGGAATATGATGCTCCAGTCAAATTATGTGTAAATATGGAATTGATCACTTTGTGCTTTTGCACTTTTTCTAGACTTGGTAATTTTTAGCCAAAATTGGCTATCTTCCAAACAGAGAAAAAATAGGAAAAAATAACTCAAGAAAAATTTGTCCAGATTGATGAGTAGGTAAAAATTCAACAAATTTATTTCCATATTTGTGATCCGGGGTCCCTTTTCCTCCTTCGAATATTTTGAAAATCCTTGAAGTGCACCCGAAAATAGTGGATTTTGCACTATTTCAGTATCCCCACACCAACCCCTTTTGAATTTTGATAGGATACCAAATGGGTATCTCCATGCCTTCTTTTTGAGATATCTATCAAAATTCCACCTTCATCTGGGATCGGTTACTGATCACAACCCTAATCTTCAAAAGTCACTTGTTTGCGTTTTTCGGAAATTTCAAGTTGAATTAGCCATTGGCCCTCACTAAAAATTTTGTATCCCTTATCACAACAGATACACCCCTAAAATTTCATCCAATTTTGATTTGAAACGTTCATGTTAAGGCCAACACAAGTTTTTGGCTTTGGAATTTTTAATTTTTGTAAATTGTTCATTTTCTCCTTCCCTTTCTCCTCTTCTCTTTCTTTTTTTCTTCTCCTTCTCTTTCCTTCTCTTAGTATTATTTTATTCATTTTTCCCTTCTTTGGTGATCTCTAAAACCCCTCTATCGACCATCAAACATTGGCCATTGACCATTAGTGATTCCCTTTAGCTTTTGTTTGGACTTTGTCGAAATCTGAACCTCGAAACTCCCTTAGCCATCAATGATTCCCTTTAACTTTTGTTTGGTATTTTCCAAAAACGAACCCTGAAACTCCATCGATCATTGACCATTGATGATTTCCTTTAATTTGTTTTCATACTTTGCCAAAATCCGAACTCCAAAACTCCATTGAACATTGACAATAAGTGATTTCCTTTAACTTTTGTTCAGACTTTGCCGAAATATGAATCTAGAAACTCCATCGACTATCGACCATCGGTGATTTCCTTTAAATTTTGTTCATAATTTTCCAAAATTCAAACCCCCAAACTCCATCGATCACCATCCATCAGTCAATTCCTTTAACTTTTGTTCGTACTTTTCCAAAATACAAACCCCAAAATCCATCATCCATTAGTCATCAACCATCGATGATTTCCTTTAACTTTTGTTTAGACTTCGCCAAAATCCGAACCCCAAAACTCTATCGTCCATCAACCATTGGTGATCTCCTTTAACATTTTTTCAGACTTTGCTGAAATCCAAACCCCGAAAATCCATCGGTCATCATCCATTGGTGATTTCCTTTTGGTGAACTAACTTTGTTCACTAATTTCGTCGACTCTGATGAGCTCCAAATCTAGGATTATTTTGGACCGTTGATTCTTAAAATTCAAGTGATCTCGACTGTTAATCCATCAAACTCTATTCCAAGACCCCTTCCTTCTGCCACCATGGCACTATGTGGGAACTACCACTATGGACCTTGTCAATCCTCATCACTAGTATAGTCCACGTTATCATCTCTACAAATTTTTCCAAAAATATCGAAAATTATGATTTTTGAAAATTTAATACTTGTACTAAAATTTTATTTTTCAACAAAAAATGTTCCTTCTTTTTTTGAGCACCATGGAAACTTTGAACTTAGCTTCCCATGGCAAAACATGACCCTGCAACTATTAATTTGGAATCCCTTGCCAAATTACATACATTATCCACCCCAAAATTTGGGAATTTCACTTTGAAGTTCATCATTTCTCCCAAATTTGACATAGACTCATACTCTGTAATAGAAAATTTGTTAAATCCACACTAGAATTTGGCCCATATGGGTATGGTGTTGAACCAAAAGATTTTATACCACTTTGTTACATCCCTCAATACTAAACTCAATCATTTTTTTTTCTAATACCATTAAATTAAAAACATGCAACAGGATAAAAATGCCCATGCATATAACAACAATTCCAATAAACATGAGTGAAACTAATTAAACATACACATAACAGTATGTAATTTCTCAAAAACACAGAGTTTATGCATAGCAATACAAACCCATAAATAAAAACATTGAACCACAATAAAACACTCATCTTTTAAATCAAATGTGAAACCAACTGTAGAGGATAAATGTTCCACCCAACCATATACTTGCTGCTCCAATTCTCCATAGCAAGTCACCCCCAAGCTGAGGCTAGGAATCCATAAGAAAGGGTGTCTCCTAAGAGTTTATATTGTCCACTTATAGAAAGATAGTTTCCTACAACCATCCCAATCCACCATCTCTCTCCCCCATAACATGCACAACCCAAGGAATGGAATCCCCTTCTCTGTTACATAGTCCTTTAGGCTATCCTACTCTCCTTTAAGGCGCCAACATAGGTTGGCTAGGAATCTCTCTTGTTAGGAACTCCAGGGAGATATAGCAACAAAAAACTCTCAGCATAAAATCATTTTATTTTCACAACAAAAATCACACTACAGGCCTAATAACCTACTTCTTCATGCATTTTATAGCGCCCACAAGCTACACAAAAAACCCACTATGTCTATGTTCCAACTCTAGCACTTGGCTCCCTCTTGTTGTCCCAAAATATGCATGTAAAAATTGTCCACAACAGAAAATTGAATTTCCCTTTTACCCAAGCATGTTGATTCTCACATTCCCCGATGTTGATTGTACTCATCCCCCATGCTCTCAATAAATTTTAGATATGACTTCTCACACCCACCCTCTTACATGTATTCAATGATTATCTCTCATACACTCAATGGAAAATTAGAAGGTTCACTCAAAATAATAATTTTAGGAAAAATGATTGGGATTTAAGAAACATTGTTGGGGAGTGGGTGTAACCTGATACGAAACAAACAAACAGAATTGTAGATAATCAAAGAGGAATTAGTTTCAAAGATAATAGGTGGTGTCTAAAGACACTATTACATCACTTAATCATAGAGCATGAACATCACAATGCATTTTGAACATACAAACCATGTTCAACATTGGCGCACAACACTTGCACATCATATGATAATGATCCATCGGGTCTACTATTTATAGATTCAAGAGCTAACCAACTTCCTTGGAATTGGGAATATATTGTCCACATATGAATCTCCATGTTTAGAGTTGACTGCATCAAATCATCATTGTCTAGTTGACTCGACAAGGATGCTCGACCTGATCATCTATGCATCCAACTTATAGTCGATTGCTCGGCTAGTTGATCCACTAACTAATTGTCTTTGACTATTGGTCGAATATCCAACCGACAGGATTTTTGACTACTCGATCGACTGATGTAGATATCCGGTCGATCGCCTGAATGGTTGTTTCCATATGTAGTTCAATCACCCAACCAAATTATTCTAGAATATTTATGAACCATCAGAACTTGATGTTCCAACACACCCCCTTCAACACAAAACTATGGAGATTCAGGAGGTGAGATTACGTCAGTAGGACACCCCCCCATAATTGTAGCTTCCTGAAGCCCAAGCATCATATCCATCTTGACAAACTTAGCTTCATATAATGGCTTAGTGAAGATATTAGGTACCTAATCATTTGTTCTGTAATAGACAAGTGAGACAACGTTCTCATGAACCAACTCTATCAAATAGTGAGCATGGAGCTCAACATGCTTCATCTATTATGTGCAATAGGGTTGTCAGTAACTTGAATGGCACTTTGATTGTCACAATAAATGGTAGTCAAGGTTTGAACAGGAAATCCAAGTTCATTGAGAAGTTGGTGAATCCATACTTCCTTTGTAGCTTCATGAATGGCGTCATAATGTTCAGCTTTTGTAGTCAACAAGGAGACTACATAATATTTATTACATGACCAAACCAATGGTCAAGTAATGAAGTAAAACACATAGCCAAAAGTGAACTTCCGATCATCCATGTTGCCTACCTAGTTGGAGTCGGTGAAGACAACCAACGAATCTGAACTGCAACAATATTTGATACCAAAATGAGTGGTACCCTTGAGATAGCGAACAATTCATTTGGTTGTTTTCCAGTGGCTTTCTTAAGGATCCTACATAAAATGAGAAATCACACTAAAAACAAAGGAAATTTTAGGTCGATTGTGAGTAAGTCAAATGAGACTATCGACCAATTATCGATAAAGTTTAGCATCTACTTTGGGAGTTTGACAATTTCTGCTTATCTTTACTCTAGATTGAAAGGGAGTGACATAGGGCTTATAATATCTCATCTTAAAATGTGTCAAAAGATCCATTACATATTTAGATTGAGAAATGAAAAAACCATTAGATGGTGGTAATACTTGAAGACCCAAAAAATAATGCAGAATACCAAGATCTGTCATATCAAAGGAGTTAGCAAGTTGTTTCTACAATCTAAAAATGAGATCAATGTTATTTCCAATTATGGCAAGGTTGTCAACATATACAACAATAATTGAAGTGTTTCCATGATCCAGGGGATCAAATTTTTCTCAAAATTCAAAGTGCTTGGAATCACTTCAAATCGAACAGGAGCGTAGGCCTCGTCGTTACGAACCCAACGCAACTCGTTTGGGTTCAAACGGACGTCGGGAGCGAGATATATCGCGTTCTGTTCAAAATGACAAACATGCAAAAAAAAGGGATGCTGACTGTACAGTCCGTACAGTCCGTATGGATGCTAACGTGGCAGGCCATACACTGATCTGGCAGGCCATATGACACATGGCAGGCAACTGTGTGGATAGTTGGCATATGACGTGGCATGTTTGCAGCGAATGGAATGGTGACACGTGGCCCAATCAATGGCCTCCACGTGTCCCCTATATATTGGTTTAAAATTTATTTGGAGTCCACTGGATTCGACCCCGTGACCTCCACCCGCATGCAAATATTTGGCAAAGACCACCAACCAACGTGCCACCATAGTGTTTCTTAACACTATATGGTGCGGATTCTATTTGAATTCAAATGTTGTAAGTTTGGGCGGGGGGTCGGGCTGGGGCCTAGCCCCAGCCCGTGGTTATGTTATATTGTAATATGGCCACAGTTTAAACCTTTGGGTGCACATTCAAACTTAACCCCAGTCATATGTGTTGTAATATGAATGCACGTGCATGTGTATTAACATAGCCCTTTTCAATATGAGCCCAGTCACATGTGTTGTGCATAGAACCACCAGCGCGCTGACCGTTGTCCTGTGGTTTGGACTCAGCCCTTTTTTTATATGCGTGCAAGGTCATATGGTGGCTATATGCCCGTGGGCCTTAGGCGGTTAAGGGCCAGCGCATAACCATTTGACAGTTTGTACCAGTTGTTCGGCTGCACTCGGTGCTGAGTTTTAACGCATAAAAACACGTGGGGGCTAGGTTGAGCCAACAAGGATGCATTTTGGTGATCCAGAGATAGCAAGTTTGAAGGGGAACTTCCGAGAAGCCTATCTTCTTCAATTTTTGGCCAAACGAGGTGCCGAAAAATCCCAGCTAGGGGTTTTTGGACATTCTGGAGCCATTGGAGCCATCTATTTGGCATTTTGAGCATTGTAAAGCACATTTTTTTAGCACTTTGAGAAAATAATACAAGAGATCCATTGGAAGCTGGACCAGGAGATGTAGCCCAAGAGGGGGGTGAACTCCTTTATCATTTGCTATGTTATGTGTTTTATGTTCACTATTTATTGTTGCTGTTTATATGCATCTTGAATGAGTAATTTCTATAAAAGTTGTGTTGCAAATTTGATCCATTTGCATTTTAACACATGAATTAAATCTTGCAAATAATTTCAAGAATACAAGTCTTCTTCATTTTTAGATCAAGTTGGTATCAG
>ML794733.1:630198-660552 GCA_009831015.1 Picea engelmannii | reverse complement strand
ATAAGAGAAGCCCATTCTTCTCTTATTGCTGGTCATTTTGGTGTAGGCAAGACAGTGGCTAATTTGCAAAGGTACTGCTATTGGCCTAAAATGAATGAAAGTGTTTCGAGATATGTTCGAGGATGTTCGTTATGTGCCACAAGTAAACCTAGCGATCGAAAGTTGGGTTTGTATACGCCACTTCCAGTTCCTTCTCGTCCCTGGGAAAGTATTTCTATGGACTTTGTAGGAGGTCTAGCTATGTCTAAACGAAATCATGATTATCTTTATGTTGTGGTTGATCGATTTAGAAAAATGTGTATTTTGATGCCTTGTAAGAAGCAAGTTACAGCTGAGCAAATGGCACAAATGTTCTTTCAAAATGTTTGGGTGCATTTTGGATTGCCTAAATCCATTATTTCTGATCGAGATTCTCAATTTGTTGGAAGTTTTTGGTCGAGTTTATGGGCACTCATGGACACCAAATTGAAAAAGAGCACATCTTTTCATCCGCAAACCGATGGTCAGATAGAAGTGGTAAATAGAACAATGGTGCATCTTCTTCGTGGTTATTGCAGCAAGCATCCTAAACTTTGGGATGAGCATTTACACTACATTCAGCATGCTTACAATCGAGCTAAGCACTCTTCAACTCAAACGTCGCCCTTTGAAGCATGTTTTGGCTATTTTCTCAAATCTCCTTTAGATTTTATCTTTGGGAAGGATATTGCTATTGATGGTCAATATGACATTGATAGGGCATAAAAGTTCAATGAACAAATTCAGTCGATACATCAAATGGTGCAAGAGCAGTTGGAAAAGAGTCAAGCCAAGTACAAGACGAGACATGAAAAGAATCGTGTTGATCACAGTTTCCAAGTTGGAGATGAAGTTTGGCTTTACATTAGTAAGGAGAGGCTTAAAGGAGAAGGTAAAAAACTAAAACCAATTCGATATGGTCCTTTCAAGATTATCGACAAGATATCACGTTTGGGTTCAAACGGACATCGGGAGTGAGAGATATCACGTTCTGTTCAAAATGACAAACAGGCAAAAAAAGGGATGTTGACTGTATAGTCTGTACAGTCCATACGAACACTAACGTGGCAGGTCCTACGCTGACATGGCAAGTTGTACGGCATGTGGCAGGTAGTTGTGTGGACAATTGGTATATGACGTGGCATGTTTGTAGCGAATGGAATGGCGACACGTGGCCCAATCAATGGCCACCACGTGTCCCCTATATATTGGTTTAAAATTTATTTGGAGTCCACCAGATTCGACCCCGTGACCTCCACCTGCATGCAAAGCTTTGGCAAAGACCACCAACCAACGTGCCACCATAGTGTTTCTGAACACTATATGGTGCAGATTCTATTTGAATTCAAATGTTGTAAGTTTGGGCGGGGGGTCGGGCTGGGGCCTAGCCCCATCCCGTGGTTATGTTATATTGTAATATGGCCATGGTTTAAACCTTTGCGCGCACATTCAAACTTAACCCCGATCGTATGTGTTGTAATATGACCACGGGCACATGTGTATTAACATAGCCCTTTTCAATATGATCCTGGTCACATGTGTTGTGCATAGAACCACCAGCGCGTCGACCATTGTCCTGTGGTTTGGACTCGGCCCTTTTTTTATATGCGCGCGAGGTCATATGGTGGCTATATGCCCGTGGGCCTTAGGCGGTTAAGGGGCAGTGCATAATCGTTTGACAGTTTGTATCGGTTGTGCGGTTGCACTCGGTGCTAATTTTTAATGCATAAAAACACGTGGGGGCTAGGTTGAGCCAACAAGGGTGCATTTTGGTGATCCAGAGACAACAAGTTTGAAGGGGAACTTACAGGAAGCCTATCGTCTTCAATTTTTGGCCAAACGAGGTGTCGAAGAAGCCCAACTAGGGGTTTTTGGATGTTCTGGAGCCATTGGAGCCATCTATTTGGAATTTTGAGAATTGTAAAGCACATTTTTTAGCACTTTGAGCAAATAATACAAGAGATCCATTGGAAGCTGGACCAGGAGATGTAGCTCAAGAGAGGGGTGAACTCCTTTATCATTTGTTGTGTTATGTGTTTTATGTTCACTATTTATTGCTATTGTTTATATGCATCTTGAATGAGTAATTTCTATAAAAGTTGTGTTGCAAATTTGATCCATTTGCATTTTAACACATGAATTAAATCTTGCAAATAATTTCAAGAATACAAGTCTTCTTCATTTTTAGATCATTCCATGAGTATGAAATACATATAAGTTGTCATTAGATTCACAATATGTGAAATCAAGTCAAAGAAAAAAATTATCGACCTTAGCATACCAAGTTATGGGATCTTGCTTCAAACCATAAAGAGACTTCTGAAGTTGAAAAACCAGGTTAGAATATGTCATAAGACTAAGAGGTTGTTCCATGAAAATTTCTTTAGATAGTTCACCATGAAAAAAGTCACTCTTCACATCCATCTGATGGATCAACCATCCAAATCAAGCAACAAGAGAGGGAATCAATTGAACAAAGTTCATGTTCACAATAGGGAAAAAGGTCTCAGTGTAGTTGATGCCTTCTTTTTGAGAAAATACTTTCACAACTAAGAAATCTTTATGATGCTCAAAAACACCTTCAAAGGTAAATTTGATCTTGCAGAGCCATAGACACTTCACAACATTCTTCACTTGAGGTTGAGGAACTAAATCCGAAGTGTGATTCTTCAACAAAGAATCCATTTCTGTCTGCATAGCCTATTCCCATTTTGGTTGTCCCTATATTTCTATGTAGGTAATAGGATCATAGGTTTCAATCACACAAGTCATAAATGCAACGTTGGCATGTTTCTTCTGGCAACATTTTTTTAGACTTGAAGGAATATCATCGACATCAAGTTCAATGACTTCGATGGTCTTGGCAGCCCATCTACGAAGACAAGCAAAGGGTGAACCATTTTTCACTAGAAAAGGTCGATTAAAAGTCTGATATGTAAACTACCATGAATATTCTAGTGGAATAGCTTGTCACAACATATATGATAAATAAAACTAAAATCTACACTATGAAGGTTAAATTCCTTTAGATTCCATAATATTTAGTTACCGATTTTCTGCTTATGCATAAAATAGATAAAATGTGAAAAATAAATAACAATAAAATACAATCACACATCATCCACAATATAACAAAAAGATTTGATTTGGGAAACCCTTACGAGATAAAACCCAACTAGAAGGTGAGGTTTCTCTACTCTCTTTTCTTTGGTATGGAAATAATGCAAGTACACAGCAAAAGGCACTCTCTATGGAGTTAATTGAGACCTATGTCCTGTTAGACTGCTACAAAACATTAACCCCATTTGTTTTGCTCTCTAATTTCCCACTCTCATTTTTTCTACTCTTCTATGGAACAAAATACAATAACATAGAATGGAACCCCTTCTCCTCCTATTGTCTTGTATTTAACATAGCTCGATAGTCATCTAATGGTAGGTTTTTGAATTCATCAACCTCAATTGTGGTAAGGTTTTGAACCTTCTATAATATTCCTTAAATTCCTCACATGGATAGCCCCATATGCATGAGTAATGAGGGTTGATGTGACATCCTCTCGTACCATGGTGGTCAACACAATAAGTCAACTTGCAAGAGGCATAACTTTTGCATACAAATTTCGATTGATGCATAGTATAAACCATTGGAAAGATATTGAAGTGTAGACGTCCGTAAAGGGGTTGTGCACAAGTTTTAAACACCATAAGCGTAAAAAAATATCATTTAATGCCTCAAAATTGCTCTGGAAGGTTCTGGACCCCAATTTTCCAAACTAGGACCTGCAACTAAAATGACCCTGCAAGTTGATTCCTCCAATTTTTTCCACTTTGAAAACATCGAGATAGATGAAAAATAATATAATGATCCAATTCAGATCAAAGTCGGAATAGTTTCGATTGATGGATATGGCATACCATTCGAAATAGAAATCAACTAACCAGTTGACTCAGATGTTGAAGGTCCATTCGAAACATGAATATAGTTCGATTGTCTAGTCAAAGGACTAAAAAAAAGTAGGAGAACTAGATTCATAAAAAACATCAAAGTGATCATTCTATAAAAATCTAGAGGAGGTATTCAACAACTTGGTGCCAGAAGACTTCTCATCAAACCATACATTTTATTTGATAACAATTTTCTGTTTGACTGTGTCAAACAATCGATAGGCTTTAGACTCTTAATAATAACACATCATAATGCAATCATGACTCTTTGCATCCAACGTCTTTCAACAATTATCAGAAATATGATCCCAGAAAAAACATCCAAACACATAGAGGTGGCTAACTCAGGGCTTCCTTCCACACCATTATTTAACAGGAGCCACCAACGGAACATTTTGAGTCGAGATGTGATTGAGAAAATATTTTTCACAGTAGATAGCTTCAACCCTGAAGCACGGAGAGAAATATTTGGCCTGCAAAAGACATCTAGCCATTTCAACTAATGCCTGATTTTTACGTTCGACAATATCATTTTGCTGAGGTGTATGAGGAACCAACTGTTGCAAGTCAATACCAGATCAAACCAAGTATTTTTCAAAAGGTCGATTCACATACTCAACACCATTGTTTGATCTCATGCACTTGATGGGTATACCAAATTTCTTTTCAACAAAGGCTCTAAATTCTTTGAACTTTTCAAAGACAAGATTCTTTCTCTTCAAAAAATAAATCCAAGTGAAACGAGAGAGATCATCAATGAAAGTCAAGATATACCTTGTGTTGGCGATGGAAGTCACTCCTGGATTGCTAGCAGGAGCAGAGCCCGACGCCCATCAGTTTTATGTCATGATGGTTTATAGATGGGATGACCGAATGGAAGCCAACTCAAAACAATATCATTCCAACTCCAAAACTAGGCCAGGCATGCATAGGTGAGTGAGGTCTTATATAAACTTCAGATAGTGAGTTGTAGTAAAGGGTGAACATGAGGAAGACTTATATAAGAGGAAAGCAGAGGTCTGTTATTAACAACGGTTTCTAACAGGCTGTGGAAGAAGACGTCCAAACGCAATATCATCTTACATTCAAACGCAAAAGCCAGAGAATGCAATAATGCAACAATAAATCTTTTATCATAACATAACTGCAATAATTCGCGCAAATCAGTCAATCACGAACTCTCTTAGCATGAGACGAAAATTAGATGGAGTAAGAAAAACTGTCTGTCATAAAACAAGATATCTCATATATAGATGCATAACCAGTAAACTAGAATATCTGTTAAAACTTTATAGTAGGGAGATCTGCTCTACCATCGATCCCTGCAAAAATGGCAAAAAGCCTCTAAATACTCCTCCCCCTTTCGCCCAGCAGAGGCGTCTCAGAACTTTCAATGGGTGATGTCTCCTCAATCAAATTTGTCCTCTGTTTCCCTGTCATACGCCACCTTAATTCAGCATGGATCGCGCCAGGGGGTAGTTGAGCCTTTTAAATGTTGAATTGGCGTGTGTAGGCTCCTCTGGCGAGTTGAAGACTCGGCATGGATTTCCTGAAGAGAACTGGTACAGAGGACCCTCCCAGGTAGAATTTTAGCTGGGACGTCCATACTCTGCAATAAATGAGTGAGGCGAGGTTTTACCCACCCTCTCTCTTCTTCATTCATTTCCAGCAGGTACCAGGCTCTAGATTATGTCAACCCAACCTCTGAAGAACACAGTGTCTGCCTTCTGAGACTCAACTTGGCGCTTCAGGACCCGCCTTGCCAAACAATAAATGTTATCGCCCCTCCTCCAGACCTTCCTCTTCGTGACCAAGCGCCAAAACCATGGGCTCGATCCTGGGCGCTTTCGGCGCTTCGGGGTTCGGGGTTCTGAAATTTGAAAAGATGAGGGGAGCTTGTTCCTCAAACTCCCAAGTGTCGATATGGCGCAGATGCACGCCGCATGTCCTTCAGATGGACGGCCAGGATTTTGTTGCTATTATATAAGGGGCTGCCCCCCTTTACAGGCTCGCCTAATATGATCCAAAGCTGAGACCGTAGGCTCGGTGCCAAAGGAGCTTTCGGCGTTTCACCGATCAGCGATTTCAACTGCAATGAACAGACGAATTCTTGACTCCCGAAACGTCGATCCCTGATACACCGACTGGCTGCCACTTGTCCCGATTTGATCGGACGACCCAAGTCTGATTTGAACTATTAGTTCTCCCTCTTGTGATAAACTCCAAACCACTCGATAGCACCGAAATCCTGTTGACTGTCGATCAGCTTTTATGGATGGATCTCAGCCGCCGACGGCAAAAAATTTACCTGCTCGCTTAACTTGCTACTGAAAACGAGATTCTCCCGTGCTGCGCTTGGGCGCTTCCTGCGCAACCTGCAGGTCTGGGTGCTCTTAGGCACGAGACAAGAAATATCGCTAACATTAGGCTCCATGGGGGATAGAGTCATCCCTGTGATGCTCTAAGAACTCATTCCACAGCTTCGGTTCCTTGATGTTGGGCTATGGAGTCAGGCTCAAAACATCTCGCTGCTGAAAATAGAGGTCGAGAAGTAAAAAAAACCAAATAAACTAAACATAGACACTCCAAGGAGCTTATTTATGTACAGTCCTAAACTAATGAAATCCTTTACATGGGGCTAGGTGAAAGAAAACTTCCACCATAGCCATTCAAGCAGCTTCCTGGATAGAATTTCCTTCCTTCTATCGATGATCACCAGCAGATAGTGTAATCGTAACAGCAGAACGGATACACTCTTCAACTTCTCCTCACAGGCTGAAGTTGATATGAAATAGGGCGGCTGCAAGGCATAAAGGACATGCCACTCCATGTATTTTCCGACAAGGTCATAGAATAAGTGGCGAATTTCAGAAAATTGGTGACAGACAGCCTCCTCTGCTACACAGTTGTTCACATGTGGCTAAATATCACTGACAAGCACAGGTGAGTGGACAACTGTCGTAGGCTCATTGATTTCAGGCAGTGGCTGCTCGCCGACTAGCTCTGGACAAAAGGCAGACTGCTCCTCTGGTTCTTTTCCTTGGCTCTCCTCAGGGTCAGATTCATAATCGTCGTAAACAGGACCTGTGGGAAAGCTCTTCTCTTGGAAGTCCTACGTTTCTAGCTCAAAACTTGATTCATAGCTGTCATAAAAAGGCTGACCGTTCTGATCAGCAAAAGGTGATGTCAGGTTCTGTTGTTCCTTTTCCAGATAATCATCGAAGTAGGGGGGGAACAGAGCTTCTCCAACTTGCCGAAATGGAACTATCCCCCGCTCCTCCGTTTCGACCCTGAATGTAAACACATCATGGGAAATCTCGTGAAGGAAAAGAGAACAATCCTCTTCCACATATACCTCTTCATTGTTTTGATCTGAGACATCAAGCTCATCGGGGGCAGATGTTAATGCGTTTATGAAATCTTCAATAATCTCCTCGAAAGAGCCATCTAGAACATCTTCCTTAGAGACTAGAAAATCCTCCCCATTGTCCTCAGATCCCAACTTTGCATGTTGGACAATGGGAGGTATCGCCTGCTCCATTAGTTCACTCAGAGCATATTCTTCCCCTAGTCTTCTATCCTTACAACCCTCATCATCATAGCCTTCATCAGACATAATCATATCTGGGAGGATTTCTTTTTCTTGGCTCTCCCATGGGTCATATTCATAATGACCATAAACAAGACCCGTGGGAAATATTTTTTCATAATCGCCCTTAGTAGAGATGCCAAGGGCATCTGCTTCAAAGGATGGGAAATCCTCAGCATATTGTTCAACTTCCCACCTGTCAAATCTGGCAGTGATAGATTTTATCAGTTCCATAACTCCACCCAAAGCATCCTTTTCCTCCCTGGGATCTTCATAATCATCCATTGTAGAGATACCAAAATCCTCTTCTTCAAAGGGTGGAAAATCCTCTGCACATCGCTCGGCTTCCCACCTGTCTAGTCTGGCAGTGATAGATTTTATCAGCTCCATAAATTCTCCCGAAACAGACGAATGGAGAGGAGAAATGACTGATTTCTGATCCATCTCATCAGGATCATCCTCATAGCCTACATAAGAGACAGCTCTATCTTGTGTACACTTGTTGTGGTATCCCTCACAACAGTTATGAAAAATCAACTCAGAGGGATAAAGCTCCTGACAATAGGCAGTGAAAGCTGCATGGAATTCACTGAGTGAAGAAATAATAGTAGGGGGTAAAGAATAATACCATTTACGGGCATCCCCTGCTAACGAGAACATGAACATTTTCAGTAATACATCCTCATGATGTATCTCCCACTGACGCATGAGTTCATGAAACTCACTGAGGTGTTGAGAAGGATTGTCCTCTTCACACTTTCCAAATATGGGCAAATAATCACCCCATTCATTCGGAGAAGGGACAACATTAGGAAAACCAGGAATAGCAGAAAAATTAAAAGGAGCGAACCTGGGAGCAAGGATTTTCTCCATATCGAACCAGTGGAGTTGCCAATCGATCCTCGAATCATGGAGTCCCCAGGTGAAATATGCGCAGCTTCAAATGTGTCTGGCCATTGTTCACCATCAAAGGCCAGATCTTAACATTGTTGTTACCCCAGGAATCTTCTTAGGATGAGAAAGCAGCCGCTAAAACCTTCTCGAGAAAGCTCCTCTGGGTCATCTTTCAGGTGTGCCAACAGTAGCCACAGCTGAAATAGTGAAGTGGAAACAATGGAGTCACCACAGTAGAGTCGCCAGGTGCACAGTAGCAATCTTGAAGGGATCTGATGTTTGATGCACCTTCAGAATCAGAGACTGAATGTCGTTATGCCCAGGGAAAATATTCAACTTCGTCCCCGGCAACGGCGCCAGAAATGTTGGCGACGGAAGTCACTCCTGGATTGCTAGCAGGAGCAGAGCCTGATGCCCATCAATTTTATGTCACGATGGTTTATAGATGGGATGAATGAATGGAAGCCAACTCAAAACAATATCATTCCAACTCCAAAACTAAGCCAGGCATGCATAGGTGAGTGAGGTCTTATATAAACTTCAGACAGTGAGCTGTAGTAAAGGGTGAACAGGCGAAAGACTTATATAAGAGGAAAACAGAGGTCTGTTATTAACATCGGGTTTCTAACAGGCTGTGGAAGAAGACATCCAAATGTAATATCGTCTTACATTCAAACGCAAAAGCCATAGAATGCAATAATGCAACAATAAATCTTTTATCATAACATAACTGCAATAATTCGCGCGAATCAGTCAATCACAAACTCTCTTAGCATGAGACAAAAATTAGATGGAGTAAGAAAAAATGTCTGTCATAAAACAAGATATCTCATATACAGATGCATAACCAGTAAACTAGAATATCTGTTAAAACTTTACAGTAGGGAGCTCTGCTCTACCATCGATCCCTGCAAAAATGGAAAAAAGCCTCTAAATACTCCTCCCCCTTTCGCCCAACAGAGGCATCTCAGAACTTTCAATGGGTGATGTCTCCTCAATCAAATCTGTCCTATGTTTCCCTGTCATACGCCACCTTAATTCATCATGGCTCGCGCCAGGGGGTAGCTAAGCCTTTTAAATGTTGAATTGGCGTGTGCAGGCTCCTCTGGCAAGTTAAAGACTCGACATGGCTTTCCTGAAGAGAACCGGTACAACGGACCCTCCTGGGTAGACTTTTAGCTGGGACGCCCATACTCTGCAATAAATGAGTGAGGCGAGGTTTCACCCACCCTCTCTCTTCTTCATTCATTTCCAACAGGCACCAAGCTCTAGATTACAACAACCCAACATCTGAAGAACACAGTTTCCACCTTCTGAGACTCAACTTGGCACTTCGGGACCCGCCTTGCCAAACGATAAATGTTATCGCCCCTCCTCCAGACCTGCTTCTTCGTGACTAAGCGCCAAAACCATGGGCTCGATCCTGGGCGCTTTCGGCGCTTCGGGGTTCGGGGTTCTGAAATGTGAAAAGATGAGGGGCGCCTATTCCTCGAACTCCTGAGTGTCGATATGGCGTGGATGCGTGCCGCGCATCCTTCAGATGGATGGCCAGGATTGTGTCGCTATTATACAAGGGGCTGCCCCCCTTTACAAGCTCGCCTGATATGACCCAGAGCTGAGACTGTAGGCTCGGCGCCAAAGGTGCTTTCGGTGTTTCACTGATCGATGATTTCAACTGCAATGAATGGACGGATTCTTAACTCCCAAAACATTGATCCCCGATACGTCGACTAGCTGCCACTTGTCCCGATTTGATCGGATGACCCAAGTCTGATTTGAACTATTAGTGCTCCCTCTTGTGCTAAACTCCAAACCACTTGATAGCACCGAAATCCCATTGACTTTCGATCAACTTTTATGGATGGATCTCAGCCGCTGACGGAAAAAACTTCGCCCGCTCGCTTAAATTTCTACTGAAAACGAGATTCTCCCGTGCTGCGCTTGGGCGCTTCCTGCGCAACCTGCAGGTCTGGGTGGTCTTAGGCCCGAGACAAGAAATATCGCTAACACCTTTCACCTACTAAGGAAGGTATATTGATATAGTTGTAATACCCATGTTTCCCCCAACTTGTAATTAATCATTACTTATGATTTCCATGCCATGACATGTGAACAATGTAAATTGTATTATTGTTATTTTACTTCAGATTTCCAATAAATAACTGTGAGGTGAAGCCTTGAAGTACTGGCCATGGTACCACTAGAGGAAAGAGTGAGGAAAATTGTAGAGAGGGTTTCCAGTATAGGTTATAATGCCATGAGAGGGAATGGTGAGGGGAACCATGACTAGTTGAGATGACCCTTGCCAAGAAATACTATGCTGAATTAAAAATGTTCAAAACCCAAGATTGTCCTCTAGCCCAAAAAAATCATTTACCACTCAAGTTGGTAGTTGAAAGTACTCTTCAGAAATTAATGAAAGAATGGGTAGAGTACCCATCTAGAATTTTCTTATCTGACTCACAAATTTTGGGATATGACCCATGAAATATTGTTGTGTAAGGAAAGAAAGGGACATAGAAGGAAGGAGTGATGGAATGTATAGAGAGAGAAAGCAAAGAGTTGCATTGTGGGGAAGAAAAACTTGAGAAGAAGAGACACAAGGAGGGGTCTGGAAACCATTAAGAAAAGAGAGGAGCACACAAGGCTCTTGGGTTCTAAAGAAGAATTGAAAAACTAAGCTTTTCTGGTTACAGGAGAGACTAGATAGCTGATAAACGAAGTTGTGTGATTGAATGAGCAATCACGATAGGATCCCTTGCTTGGTGGATAGAAAAATGGATTGCTAGCTTCCTATGAGAAAGAGAGTGACCTCCATGATTTTACAGAAGGTCCAAAGGAAAGAGAGAGAACTCCCTAGTGGTATCATGGCTTGGCATAGGGGTGGCCAGAGTCCTAATACTGAATGCATATGAGCCTACAGTTGGGTGGAAGGGAGAACACCCACAGTCAGTTGGTTGGCTATCAACTGTAATAGATAAGTATCTCATAGACTCTGCATAATTGAATTAAAATGCCTGGTTGAATGCTTGTATTTTCATTATATAGATACATCCTTGATATATAGGGATGATGGCATATTAATGTATCTGGATGCTAGATAGTTGTGATTTGGACGTCATGTTTGACTGGAAATTCGAAGTAAAGTTCAAATATCATATCCAGACAATGGATTCTTGTTTTAAACCTTGTTTAGCTAGGGAGAAATGTTACCAATGGGTTTTAATGAAATTGGGGCATAAGGATTTGGCCTTTGTGATGGTTAGAAAATTTTCATGAGGGTGCTCGAGGATAAAATTTGCGAATACAGAGTCAGGACAGACTCTACATGACTGATTTTGAACTCGACCATCCCTTGAAATCCCTTTTTCCTGTTATAGAATTCGAGTTCTGTGAATGGAAGGAACTTCCTTCAAACCATTTTATTGTCCAAGTGACCTTAGGATTGAGTCCACAGATGGTTGACTGACAACTGGAGGTTTCCTATCCATTGCCATGGGATCCACCTTATCATTAAACACTGGCCAACTCTTCAGTCTTGAATTAATGCAAACCATAGATCTGAGGATCTTCGGGATCCTTCCTAACCATTGGATATAAAATACGTTCAATTCGACATTAAATCACTCTAGGAGTAAAAAGGTGTTAAATGACCAGAAGCCACAAATGTCGAAGTCGCGAAGTAACGTAGGTTGTCGATCTAAGGATTCTTTGGGACCCTTCTCGACCATTAGATCAAGTATAGTGGAAGGATAGAGTAAGTGGTATAAAAAACCAGCAACAAGTAGTCATCCCCACTTTATGACCCCTTCGGTAGGTAACCCTTCGGGGAACTATTGGGTTAAGGATTGCAATGGATGCAAAGTCGCAAATCCATGAAGTGGAAAAATCCTTCCCATCGTTAGATTGTGGGGTATAATTCCAAAATGATGTGGGTCGTTGATCTAAGGTTCCATTGGGATCCTTTCTCAGCCATCTGATCTACTAGTGGAAGGAATGTGTAAGAACTTCGGTGAATTTTACTTTGGGAGTTTGCAGTAGAGCATAACCTAGGATATGGCCCGAAGGCCAGAGATTACTTAACTAGTGGGATTAAAGGAATCTCGTGATTAACCTTAAGATAAGTACATGTGTGGGACCCTCTCTGAGAGTCTGAAACTTCGGAACTCTGAAACCTTGGGAGACTTGGGGATGTAGGAAGACGTGTTAAGCACTGAAGTTTCATTTGTTGATGTGTCTAGTTCCAATTGGATGGGACCACGTTCACCATGATGATGTGGTGCTCCTGGATAATTCCACATGGCATCGTGGGAGTGGTCGCAAGTTAGGTGTGGGACCCCCACCCCTTGTTAAGTCTAAACCACGTGTTAAGTGTGGATAAGTCTTACCCGTCAGATATTTAAGGAAAGACAAAGCTGCACCATGGACCCCTATGAGGAAAAAGACTCGAGGACTTCGAGACTCCAGGAATGTTTCAGACATGAACATAAATGACGAAGGGATGAAGGCCTGATAATTGTGAAGGCATGATGAACATTCCCTGCAACCACCCCTCTAGTGGCCATGTCATTGCTAAAGGATGACGACCAAGGTCGAGTCAGTTCCAGGTGGGATGCTACGAATGAGGTGGAGCCACGTGGCCTTTGACCAATGATTCCCGAAGATCTTCGAAAGGCCATAAATTTCGAACCAGTAGTCAGTTTTGGACAAGATTTCAATCATTGGAAATCTCTCGATGAGCACATGACGATAGTTTCCTCACCCGAGGAATTTAGGGAGTCATAGGAAAGAAGAAAATTTATACCCTGATCCCTTAAAAGGATACTTAAGGGGTCGGGTGTGTGGCAAAGTGGTATCAGAGTAGGAAACAACACTTGGCTTGCTTGGGCTCATGAAAGCGTCAAATAAATTTATTTTCTTAAGAAAAATTTAAGGGGGAGGGCATCGTACCCTACCCTATCTATTAGAAAAATATTTAAACGTGACGCCTGGATGGGCCAGAAATCAGCCACAAGACTGGTATAACAAGGCAAAGAAAAGCCTGTTAGAAAATTTCCCTTGCGTTGGACAAGTTTATCTATTATCTACACAAGCCCCTTGGTTGAGGTTTCCTTTTGGAAAATTATTACAACAGAAAAGTTACAGGTGGATGTGCAGTAGAGGGAGCATATTGTTTCTTTGGTAGAATGATATCTACTCCTACATGAGTGGGATTATGTTGATAGGAAATAATAGCAAGACTTGGATGTGAATGGATTGAAGGGATCTGTATCAGTTATAATTGTTGCTTTAATAAAATATTAAACCCTGTATATGTGTATGATCCCTCATGATCATAGGATTGATGGAAATGGTAAGGTCAATTTACTTGACCTATAATGAATGGAAATTGTTGTTGGAATAACATGTTAAGCAAGTAAAAAGGAGCCCTATAGATTGACAACAACCTTCATGAAGGTATATGTGAAGTGACATGAGCAAGTTCAAAATCTCGTGGTTGTGCTAGGGAAGTGTGTATCCCTATTAACTTAAGGGAGTGTCTATGAAAGAGGAATTGGTCTGGTGACCATTTTTTGAAAAGGGAGAGCATGTGCAACTCTCTAGTTCTGAAGGGAATTGAGAACCAAATTTGTTTTTGGGTACAAGAATTGTTGGGCAGAAGTTTTCTAATCAACCTAATAAACGAAGTTGTAGAAATATGGAGTGATTGAGTGAGCAATCACAACAACCTCCCTTGCTTGGTGGATAGAAAAATAATCTTCCATAATTCTTGTGGGAGGAGGAGAGTGACCTTTGTCCCTAGCTGTTGCTGAATAGAAGGAATAATTTTGGGTGTAATGGTTAAGGTTTCTCTACATTTACAACCTATCTTTTTTTTAATGAGAATAGGAAAAACAACTAGAATCTCTACAAAAAAATTTAAAATGAAAGAAATGGACTTTCTTCTCAAGACTAATTATGATCTAAAGATTCTATGGAGTTCTGTATTAAAATACTTAGTAAGTAACATACTTCAAAATTGTATTTGGGATTTAAGGAAATAGTCCAAATGCTATTGGACATTAAAGTTCATTATAAATGAGGTAAAATGGTTAATGAAATGTTAATCCTGAATGTGGTAAAGGAAGTGTTGGGGCACTTCTAGATGACCAATGGGTCAGGTTGACACCCATAGGTGGATGGTATCCATATAAGGTATAGCTTGGAATGCTCAAGTGGTAGTGAGAGGGAATCTAGAAAAGGATTCCCTTGATAAAAGGTATGTTAACTAAAAATGGTTTGAGGCATGAAAAAGAAGCTTGATAAGTTGTATTGTTTCCTTGGGAACCGTTGAAATTTCCTAGATAGTATTTATGGGTTGTTGAATAATTTTATAGTAGTTGAGGCAAGAATTCCTTCTTGCTGGTTGTTGTCATATGGAAAGGGGGACATAATTATGATTATGTATGTTAAACTTGTCATTTGGATATCCAGTGAAAGTCCACAATATCTCAACAGAGAGGGGAGCTAAGTGTTGAGTATATCTATGAAACTTGTCATAAGAATGGTAGTTGTAATGTTCCCAAGGCCGAGCCCTGTTGTAAATCATGTCTATGAAGTATAAAGCTTGTTTATGAACTGCAATTCAAGTTTATAAGGTTGGTGAGCCAAGTTATATAAGCTAGTGGGCTTACGTGTTATTAGGCTAGGAAGCCTAAGTGTTGAAGGCTAGGAGCCTGATTTTTGTACATGTAATTATGCACAGTATTAATACAAAACATCTCTGCGTGTGGACCGACCACGATGAATGAGTGATGGGGGACTAAGTTTCCACAAAACCTGGGTAAGGGATTGGGGGCTGGAAGGTTGGAAAGAGAGGCTAAGTGTGGAGCCTAGGGGCTTAAGTCCTTGGGAATAATATTTTAATATTATCCCAAAAGCCATGTGAAATCTATGTTTTGTCCTAAGTTCCTGGGGAGGGATGCATGCAGCTTCATGGGCGACATGTGTCGACCCAGGCGCATGTAATTTAACCCAGGAAATTAGTCATGTTTGGGGTTCTCTTTCCATTCCGTCGACTGTTGCGTAGGATTTGGGTGGGAATTCCTCCAACCATCACCTGAATCCGGGGTTTGACCTTCCAATTCCTCCATCCTCCATCTGTACGTGTTTGGCCTTTGTGATTGAACCTCTGCACACCTTACGCATCTCTGAAACCAAAGAGGTGAGTTTGTTCCTTATTCCTGGTTGGGAGAACTGAATGCTCCGTAATTACTGAGTCATGCATCCTGTGTTGCTTGCCGGAAATCTTAATGCATCCTGTAATCGCAGATCCACGCTATGCTTTAGCGCTGATCGTTTCCGTTTCGGGTGTCCATACCCATTTTCCTAATTGACTATTGTGGCCACGTAGTGCTAGACTGCGTGTGGCTTGCTGGCCAGTGTGAGGGAGGTGATTGTTGTTGAAGAGGCAGGTTACCCAGTGTGTGATCGACTCTCTCCAGGTGAGAGAGTGCACGGAGGAAGTGAGAAATCCTGGAAGGAGTCTTGTAGCTGCCACAGAGCTCAGAGACTTCTGGTCTGGTCTGTTGTTGAAGCCCAAGGGAAGGGAGGTTAGCAGCTGATGGACTGTCTTGGTGACAGTGAAGGTGTATACTCCTGGGGTGGGACAAACATGTGGGGAATGAGAGTCTGTGGGCAGTGGGCATAAGTGGCTCTTGGGAGAGAATCCTTCTCCTGTGACTGTGTGTCTTCCTGTATTCCCTGCCTAGCCTACGAATCCCTACCCGGTGGAGTTTAGTCCCAGCTCGGGGGTGACCTACTGTTGAGAGTGATGAGCAGCGCGGTCTAAGACTGGGAGGTTTGTGGGAGGTCTACACGCAGTTGGTGAATTACATCCGGTCTAAAAGATAAGTATATATATGCATATAATTTCAATTAAATATGCATGTCTGTGATTCTAGCAATGTTTACATGTATTTCGCTGTATTCATGAATTATTGTTAATTCCGTGGATTATGTATGTTAACAGTATTAATTTGATTACGCCGTGTTTAACCGTAATTAAGCAATTGTATTTCATAAGAATGCATAATATGTTACAATAGTGTTTTTCAGCGTAGTAATGTTGGCCCGACCATGGGGTTGATGGTCGGGAACGTTACAGTAGTAATATCCTTGGGCTAAGGATCTAGAAGTATGACATATCCATGTGTACGAATGACATCGAAAAGGTGCAAGCAATGAGCTTACATGATGAATGTTTAGCTATGTTTGTATATGCTTGAGTGCATGTATTTAATGCATTGTAATTTTGCTTGATATGAATACTAATATTAAGACCAACTAGATATGAATGGATGATATTAAATGTGCAAGTGATACACATGTATGATGTATGAGTATATGTATACTAAAGGCACGATGTGACTGCCTGAATGAGTGAAATGTAAGACAAGAATTGCAGTTGCCAATATTGAATGAATACCATAGATGCAAGGTTGAATCTATTTTGAAGAATCGTGAAAGTTTTGTTTTGAATAATGACTTGAGGAGGATGTATTCCATCCTCTCAGGAAAGGATAGTATAAATTGATGAAAGAGTAAATGAGCAGGGATGTTCCATTGTCATGATAAAATATTAGGATTTTAAAGAATGGATGTAAATGGTCATGAACAATCATGAACTAATTAAATTTCAATAGATACAGAAAAGACAACTATAAGTGTTCCTATAGCAGAGACACTGTATGTTGAAGCATGTAGTAAGAACACTGTGCATGAAAGCACAATGGAATAATGTGCATTTGTAATTCAGAATGCATCATAAGAATGCCAGTTTATATTCCTTATGGAATATTTGGGTAAACAAATGAAATGATAAAACTAAAGTTGAATCAAGGTTGACACCATCACAGATAGTGATGGATATGCAACAAGGAAGTTGCATGCTGAAGGATTTCCTTGTGGAGGAACTGTGTAAAGACTCTGTCAGGAGAACAGAGTCACAACCTTAATGACTGCTGAGAATTGGGCAATGGGATGAAACCCTATATATATATATATATATCCTAGATTACATTCTAAAACATAATGCATGAATGGAAGACTAATAAATGAACATTGAATATTTTGATAGCTAAATGGTAATGTGCAGGAAGCACATGTTCATAATTCATTGGGAACAAAAGTATTGTTGTTGTAGCATGTTGATTTATCCAAGAAGGTTAAGGTGAACCTAAACAATACTATTCAATGAAAAGAGCAGGGCGTTTCCAGCAGGGCATATATTGCATAAGCAAAGAAGGAGAAAAGGAGAGATACTTTTCTCACTTTAAAATCTGATTTTCTTAACATAGTTATGAATAAAAAAAAGGAAGATTTATTTCGAGCTTAGCCTGGAAGGAGCCTCTATCCATCATGTGTGTTGAGAATCTCTGCCATTGTGAATGTTATGTCTCTGTAGAATAAGATATTGACAATATCTATAAGTTTTGTGAGATTATGAGATACAAATCTTAGAAATTTGATTAGATTCATGTTGTGGATTGAAGGTATATGAAAAGCCTATGTTAATGGAGTATAAAATTTTGGTGTAAAAGTGGAATAGCAGATCTAAAGTTTTTTTGCAAGTGAAGCTGCAAGTTAGAAGTTCAGAAGAGATAGAAGGAATATTCTATGAATAATCCCATCCATTGATAGAGGTTTCGGAAGAAATCACGACCATTGAGTCAAGGAGAGTTATGGATCATTAGATCGGGAACCAAACAAGCAAGAGCCATCGGATCTAGTTGAAGGACCTCGGGTATGATTTCAATGGTTAGATCAAGTAGGTAGATCAGGTGAGATCTCTGCAATTGGATCCAGAAAGGGAAGAGAGATGTAGGTACAATATTGGGTTGTCGACCCGAAGACATGATCGACGGAGGAGAATGATAACGTACGTCAAAGTTGCACAAGTATTAATTTCCAAGAGGGTGCATGCTATTAATCTGGACCGTCGGTTGGTATAGTGACGTGTCAAGCTAGGATTAACGAGCGCAGTGGAATTTTGTTAACATGCCACTTTGTTGGAACACATGAACCGTAGATCTCAACGGTTGATTAAGACACAACCATCAGATTGTCCTTTCAATGGATGGTCGTTTGGGTTTTTGATCGCGACAAGGAATGAAAGATCTATGGCTAGGATTTGAGCATGGATTAGACCAGGGTCACAAACTTCAATCGTATAGATGATTGGCATTGAGAGAGAGCTAGCACTAAAGGTTAAGTGCTTGGTTGTGACAGTTGGTCATATAGTGAAGGAATCAGAAGGAAGTGCTAGAGGAAAGGGCGCTTAAGAAGGAAATGATTGGAACTATTGGGAAAGATAGTTTCCAATGATGGACAACCTCAAACAGAGGATGAATATGAGAAGGATGTTGTTGAAATCTGTTGAAGGGACTTTAAAAAGTATCCATAAAGCACCATTGATAAGGTAATTTCATAGAGGCTTCTAGTATCTAGAACAAGTATAAAATATCTCATGATCATATGACATGGAAATGGAAAAGAGATTTAGTAAGAATCCCTTCTGAAAATATTTTATTATCTACATGGTATGAAGATAATTTTGAGTGGTTTTTGTATGCCCTTGATTCCCAAGTAGGCTATGGATTAGAGAAAGGAATCTCTGATAGCCAAGGATGAGTTATAATCCTTGCAAAAAAATGCACGAGTAAGGAGTACCATGGGTACAATGACCAATCTCGGGAGATTGGGAATAAAGGTGATCATAGTTAGCACAGTGCATGGAATGCATTTAGGAAATACATGTTTTCATAAGAGGGCAGACAATGGATTTTCTATTGAGGAAGGAGGACCTTCCAACACTCCACTTGAATTGTGTAGATGTTAAAGAAAATAAAATTTGGGTGGTCATGAGTGTTGGCACCCTGGTTACTAATGAAGGAAGAATACTTGGGTGCATTCAAGAGAAACTTTTGGTTTCATATGTGCCAATTTGGGATCATGATCAGCCTGTAGTAGAAAGCATAGTTATGTCGTAAGAGTGAATAAGAATGATTAAACCTTATGGTGAAGAGGTTGGTTGAGATCCAACACACCACGTCAAAGTGCTTGTCATAAATGTAGCAAAATTGAACCCAATTTAAGGGTACATTGGGTATGAATGTGGCCATGAATATTGGCACATTGATTAAAGTCATTTGATAATTGAATTGCATTTGAAAATTTTGGTATGTTGAAAGGATGCATGCGTAAATAATGATATTTCCATTTTTCTTTGTACCCTTGAATAGATGAAAATGACTTGGACTATTAGTATGCATAGTTATGAAAATATAATGTACATGAGAACCAACAATTTGTTTGGCTAAGGAATGTTGAAATTGGAGGAAGAAAGGGTCTTGGACACGACAGTGCTGTAATCCCATATGGAATACCAAGCCTACCAATCCAAACTGCTATGGGAAGAAAAAATAAAATCCCATACTTGTGAATCTGGTTCTTGTGTGGAACAAATCTAAAAATAAAAATGTGGAGTTTGGAAATCTGTGGGTGACAGATTTGAAAGAAATTATAAATTGGAATTGATGATAACATATCACGATTACATTATGTATGTGACACAGGTGAGATGAAAGTCTGCCTTGGAGGGACAAAGAATGGTTTTCAAGATGGAAATAATGAAAAAGGCTACCGTTATGACACGAGAACCCTGTGGTAAGCCATGATTTCCCTAGAATATGTTGTGTTGTGGTAACACAAACTAGAGGGACATCTCGATAGAGAAAGTTTGAGGGATGCCTCAACTGTAAGGCTCAATGAAGTCTTTACAAATCTTCTTGTGCGAGAAATCCTTGGAAAGGTAAGATGGATCGCCCGAGGGACTGTATAACAAAAAAGGAGATGCGTGAGCCTGGGGCCTGGAGGGTGAGTGACTGCAAGGAAGAGGAGACTTCAATAATTCTTATAAACCATTGATTGGGATCATGCACACAATGGGTATGTCAAGGAAAGAAGTGATCCAAGTTAGCATGAAAACCATATGGATGTAGATCCATGAATTGAACAGATAAGTATTGTGATGGATTATGAAAAAATTTCCTCTTGAATTTTGAACAACAGTAAAATGTTTTCCCATGAAATTGTGATTAATATGTTTGTTGTCCAAAATTATTGAAGGCAGGTGATGAAGGCCATAGGTTTGGAAAGGACCTGACCAAGAAAGAGGATCAATATTTATAAACCATATGAATGACAAAGGCATGACATGTGTTACTAAGAAAGAACATCGAGGACAGTGTTCCTTTGAAGGGGGAGGGGATTGTAATACCCATGTTTACCCCATATTGTAATTAATCATTACTTATGATTTCCATGCCATGACATGCGAACACTGTAAATTGTATTAGTTTTATTTTACTTCAGATTGCCAATAACTAACTATGGGGTGAAGCCTTGAAGTACTGGACATGATAAAAATAGAGGAAAAAGTGAGGAAACCTGTAGAGAGGGTTTCCAATACAAGTTATAATGCCATGACAGGGAATGGTGAGGGGAACCATGACTGGTTGAGACGACCCCTGCCAGGAAATACTCTGTTGAATTAAAAATGTTCGAAACCCAGGATTGTCCTTTGGCCCATAAAATTCATTTACCAGTCAAGTTCGTAGTTGAAAGTTCTCTTCATAAATTAATGAAAGAATGGGCAGAGTACCCATCTAGAAATTTATGATCTGACTCCTGAATTTGGGGATCTGACCCACGAAATCTTGTTGTGTAAGGCAATAAAGGAAAGATAAGGAAGGAGCGACGAAACGTATAGAGAGAGAAAGTAGAGATTTGCGTCCAGGGGAAGAAAAACCCGAAAAGAAGAGACACAATGAGGGGTCTGGGAACCATTAAGAAAAGAGAGGAGCACACGAGGCCCTTGGGTTCTAAAGAAGAACTAAAAAATTAAGTTGTTCTGGTTATAGGAGAGAATGGATAGTGTTTTCTAATCAAGCTAATAAATGGAGTTGTGTGATTAAATGAGCAATCACGACAGGATCCCTTGCTTGGTGGATAGAAAATTGGATGGTTAGCTTCCTGTGAGAAAGAGAGTGACCTCCATGATTTTGCAGAAGTTTCGAAGGAAAGAGAGAGAACTCCCTAGTGGTATCATGGATTGGCATGGAGGTGGCCAGAGTGATAATGCTAAATGCATTTGATTCAAAGGTTGGGTGGAAAGGCGAACACCCACAATCAGTTGGTTGGCTATCAATTGTAATAGATAAGCATCTCATAGACTTTGTATAATTGAATTAAAATGCCTAATGGAATGATTGTATTTTCACTATACAGATACATTCGTGATATATAGGGATGATGGCATATTATTGTATCTGGATGCTAAATAGTTGTGATTTGGATGTCTTGTTTGACTGGAAATTTGAAGTAAAGTTTGAATATCATATCCAGTCAATGGATTCCTGTTTTAAACCCTGTTTAGCTAGGGAGAAATGTTACCAATGGGTTTTAATGAAATTAGGGCATAAGGATTTGGCCTCTATGTTGGTTGGAAATTTTTCATGATGGTGATCGAGGATAAAATCCGCGAATACAAAGTTAGGATGGACACTACAGGACTGATTCTGAACTCTTCCATCCCTTGAAATCCCTTTTTCCTGTTATAGAATTTGGGTTCTGTGAATGGAAGGCGCACTTCCTTCAAACCATTTTCTTGTCCAAGGGACCTTAGGCTCAAGTCCACGGACTTAACCAAATCTTGTGTAAGATTTAAGAGTGTAGCCCTTTGGTCTTGTCAAAACCTCGTATGACCAGGACTCCAGAAGCCAACACTATGCTAAAAGGGAGATAATCCTTCAGAGCTTCGTGACTTCGGAGGTCAGGAGCTCCAGGATGTTAGAACCTCATAACACCCATATTTCTCCAAAGGCAACTGGTCGAAACGATGATCGGATAGTTGACTGACAACTGGAAGTTTCCTATTCGTTGATGTGGGATCCACCTTATCATTAAACCCATAACAACTCTTCAGTCACGAAGTAACATGATCCGTAGATCTAAGGATCTTCAGGATCCTTCCTAACCATTTGATATAAACTACGGTCAATTAGGTGTTGACTCACTCTGGGAGTAAAAAGGTGTTAAACGACTGGAAGCCCTGAATGTCGAAGTCGCGAAGAGAAAGGGCCGTTGATATAAGGATCCTTTGGGACCCTTCTTGACCGATAGATCAAGTATAGTGGAAGGATAGAGTAAGTGGTGTCATTAACCAACAATAAGAAATCATCCCCACTTTATGACCCCTTCGGTAGGTAACCCTTCGAGGAAATATTGGGTTAAGGACTGCAAGGGACGCAAAGTCGCGAAGCCTCAAAGTGGCGAAATCCTACCCATCGTTATATTGTGGGGAATAATTCAGGAGCGATGTGGGTCGTTGATCTGAGGGTCCATTGGGAACCTTTCTCATCCGTTCGATCTACTAGTGGAAGGAAAGTGTAAGCACTTCTATGAAGTTTACTTCGAGAATTCTTAGTAGAGCGTAACCTGGGCTATGGCCCGAAGGCTAGAGATTACTTAACTAATGGGATTATAGGAATCTCATGATAAACCTTAAGAGAAGTACACATGTGGGACCCTCTCCAGGATTTTGGAACTTTCTAACTTGAGGACCCCAAGAGACTTGGAGATGTAGGAAGACATGTTAAGCACTGAAGCGTCTAACTTTCCTTTGTTGATGTGTCCAGTTCCAATTGGAAGTTTCCACATGGCGTTAGGGGAGTGGTCGCAAGTTAGGCATGGGACCCCCACCCCATGTCAAGTATAAACCACATGTTAAGTGTGGATAAGTCTTAGCCATTAGATATTTAAGGGTAGATAGAGCTCCACCATGGATCCCAGTGAGGAAAGAGACTCTGGGACTTCGAGACTCTAGGAATGTTTTAGACATGAACATGAATGAAGAAGGGATGAAGGCCTAAAAATTATGAAGGAACAAGGAACATTCCCTACAAACGCCCCTCCAATGGTCATGTCGTCGATAAAGGATGACGATCGAGGTCAATTTAGTGTCAAGTGGGATGGTACGAATGAGGTGGAGCCACATGGGTGTCACATGGCCTTTGACCAATGAGGCCCAAAGAGCTCGGAAGGCCATAAAATTTGAACCAATACTTGGTTTTGGACAAGGTTTCAGTCATTGGAAAGCTCTCATTGAGCACATGACAATGGTTTCCTCATTCGAGGAATTCATGTAGTCGTAGGAAAGAAGAAAACTTATACCCCCATCCCTTAAAAGGCTACTTAAGGGTTTGGATGTGTGACAATAGTAGATATAACTATTAACCAACTCTAGGAGGTTTTGTGCTCATCATGATTTTCTAGAATCAAAAGGTTCTTGATGATGCTTTCCAAACACACATCCTTTACAAACTCCACAAGGGGGAAAAAAATTGGGTAAACCAACAATCATATTTTGAGTTGCCATAGAATACAAACTTCAAAATTTTAGGTGTCCGAGTAATTCATGACAAGTTCTAATTTGTTCGTCGGTGTGAGAAACAAGAGTGGTCACTTGAGAGTCGGGTCAAGTCGTGTCACAACACTTATACAAACTATCCTTCGAGTAGAAAAACCCTTCGAGGACAATCAACTAACCTTTCTCCAAATATCGAAAAAAGAATTGATATTTCCAAAACTCCACAATCTTACCTGTTTGTTTTAGCTAAGAAACTGAAAACAAATTGGCACTAAGGTTTGATACATGATATACATTGACAATTCTACCATGTTGATGGGAAACATCACCTTGAAAAACAATATTGAGAGAAAAATCATCAACAATGTAAATCTTCCTCTCAACAACTTCATATAAGGACATGAACAAGAAAGATCCCTTAGCCATATGATAACTGTACCCAAAGTCAAAAACCCATTCGTTCTGTATAAAATGAGGCAAAAAGGCTTGAGAATTTTAGACATGGAAGGTGAAATTATTAGTGGGTCGACGAACAATGGACACATCTCCTTCAAGGCATTTGAACTTCTCCTATAGGGCATCTCTCTTCTTGTAGCAGCCATGTCTTTTTCTTTCGACTCTGACAAGGTGCATCTTTCTTCCCTTTAGGTTTCTGGTTGAGGCATGCAAGTCTCTATATAGGGGTATCAAACATCCTCCTTCCTTTTGATTCGAATTTCCCTTCCCCTTAAGAAAGTGGGCTTGATGTTTACCATAAATATTTCCTTCATCGAGAAATTTGTGTTGATCAGTGATCAATAGGCCAAAAGAGCTTCAAAAGTGTAATTCTTAACATCTTCCTTGTGTTCTTTCCAGTTGGTGTGGAAATTCAAAACGAACACGTCAAATGGTGTTTTCAAATTCATTAGAATGATCTTGATGAGTTGTCTGTCTTTCTTCCACATTCTCCCAACTTCAACTCCAGTTCCTTCACAGGTTCCAAATAGTCCTCTATTATGTCGAAAGAATGAGGATCAAGAGGGATGAACTATTTCTCCAATTGCATGACATGGATTTCATCAACTATGTCAAATAATGACTTTATATTCTTCCAGACTTGATGAGGACAGTCAATTTCACTAATGTAAAAATGAGTCTCCTGTGAGATATAGGTTGTGATCACCCCCACACCCTCATCCTTTTATCCATCGACAACGAAGTTTGCCTGATCATATATTGGATGTAGAATCACTATTGGAATTATTTTCGTTAATATCAAAGGATTAATGATGTCATTAATTTAATATTACAACATTACAATACACTTATCATTTCCAAGATTGATATATATATATATATATATATATTAAAAAAGGGGTGCATGTGAAAAAGTAAAAAGTGAAATGGTGGTTTCAAACCCATCAATTTGGGGTATTTGGGGTATTTTACCATGGTACTGGGAATTAATTATTTAATTAAGGGACATGTCCCTTTATGAAGGGTTATGAAAAAGTATAAAAAGAGAAAGCATTGAGAGAAAGTGTGTGAGAAAAATGGATTATCAAAAACTGAATTGCGAAATCAGTTTCATGCCATCTTGGAATTTTTGCAATAAATTTTTTTCTAGGAAGTTTCAAACCTTGAAACTTGGAAGAGATAGAGGAAAAATCTTGGTATACCTATGGTAAAAATTTTAGATTCTATTTTTCTATACTTGAAGAGATATTCCTTGTGGAAATTAGGGTTCTTGAATGCTCCTAAAATCAATTTCAAATAGGCCAGCTTGACAATTTTGCTATAACTTATTTTATGGTATGTTTCAGACCCTAATATTTCTTAGATACAATGGAGATATATTTTTGTACATGTGGTAAACACCTCATATGTTGGTTCACTATACTTTCAAAGATATGCTCTATGGAAGTTAGGGTTCCTTAATGATCCTGAAATCCGTTTCAAACAAGTCAGCTTGGAACTTTTTCTACAAATTATTTTTTGGGATTTTTCAAACCTTGATATTTTTTGGATAAAGAGGAGAGATATTGATGTACATGTGTTAAAAATATCATATGTTTTTTCTCTATACTTTTGGAGATATGCTCTGTGGAATTTATGGTTCCTGAATGTTTCTAAAATAAGTTTCAAATAGCTCAGCTTGACACTTTTGCTATAACTTATTTTCTAGGATGTTTCAGACCTTGCAAATTTTCATAGATAGAGGAGAGATCTTAGTGTACATGTGGTAAAAATATCAAATGGTTTTTTAATACACTTTCATATATATTCTCTATGGAAGTCAGGGTTCTTGAATGCTCCTGAAATCCATTTCAAACAAGTCATCTTGGCACTTTTGCTATTACTTATTTTATGGGATGTTTCAAACCCTAAATTTTTTTAGAGACAGAAGATAGATATTGGTGTATATGTGGTAAAAATATTGGATTTTGGTTCACTATACTTTCAGAGATATTCTCCATGAAAATTAGGGTTCTTGAATTCTCCTGAAATCAGTTTCAAACAAGTCAACATGACACTTTTGCTATAACTTCTTTTCTGAGATGTTTCAGAACTTGAGATTTTGTAGAGATAGAGGAGACATATATATGTACCTCAGGTAAGTTCTTTAGAATCATATTTGCAAAATTTTATACATGAATTTTTTCACAAGTTCATTCTTGGAAAGAGGCCCAAAACAACAAACTTTGGGAAAGTTGTCATTTGGAAATTCAAATTTTGTCAAACTTGGTAAAGGAAGAAGTAGTGAGTAGACTTGGTGAAGGAAGAAGAATTTATTAGACCTGGTAAATGTAGAATCAATGAGAAAACTTGGTGAAGAAAAAAATAAAAATCAAAGTCGGTGAAGGTTGGTGCAACTCAAATATTAGTGTCTCTTAGTGGTGGGGATTGGTGTCTACGGATATCCATAAGATATTGGTGTCTCTTGCTAATATGGTGCTTAGTGGCAGGGATTTTTGTTTCCAATAGATTGGTGTTTGCGAAGGTTTGTAATATATTGGTGTCTCTTGCTAAGTTGGTGCTTAGTGGTGGGGATTGGTGTCTCCTGTAGATTGGTTTCCATGAATATATCTAAGAGTATGTTGGTGCCTACTAGGATTTTTACCAGTGGGGATTGGTGTCTCTAGCAGGATGGTTCCTACAAATATTTGTAATAGTAGGTTGGTCCCTACAAATAATTATAAAAATAAGTTTCGTGGTTTTATCCCAAAAAGGTTTCCATGTAAAACTTGTGTTCCATGTTCTGCAATTAATATGTGATTGTTTTCCTATGGTTGATGAATGTTTGAAAAAGTAAAAAAAATTCTTATACTAATTCACCCCCCCTCTCAGTATAATTGTGTTCTCAACAATTGGTATCAGAGTGGATTCCTTCGAAAAATGTCTAACCACTGGAAGCTAGATCTCGAGAGCACACATGGATAGTAAAGAATATTTATCTACAAACATAGCTCCATTGTTTGATGGAACACATTATGCCTTCTAAAGAATAAGGATGTGAACATATCTAATGGCCCTTGGGTTTGATATTTGGAAATCATTTGTGTTTGGTTATACAACCCCAACAACTCTATCAATATATGTGGAAGAGAAGAAGCCTAGTGAAAATAATGCAAAAGCCATGAATTCCATCTTGTATGGTCTATGAGAATTTGAGTTTGTCAAGGTAATGCATTGTGGACCGAAAAAATAAATTTGGGAAAAGCTTCAAAACATTTATGAAGGAGATGACAAGTTTAAGAAAGAAAAACTCCAAACTCATAGTAGACAGTTTAAGAGTCTGAAATGAAAAATGAAGAAAATGTTGTAGCCTATCTCCTTCACGTGGATGAAATTTTCAAAACCATTAGGGAACTTGGGGAAAAGGTTGAAGAACCGATGATTGTACAAAAGGTGTTAAGGTCACTCCCCTTAAGATTTGATGTGATGCCAAAGTCTTTGCCATTGAATAAATGAAGGAACTTGATATACTGACAATGGATGAATTACATGGGATCCTCACAATGTATGAAATGAGGATTGAGAAAGAAAATCCATCAAATAGAGAAGAAACCTTCAAATCTTTAAAGAAGACAAAGAACAAAGAGCATGAATCAAGCGATAACTTTGAAACTGAATTAGATGCAATGGAAGGACATGTTGTTGTTGGGTATGTGTTATATTCTTTGCACAATTGATTCCATGTAATGTACATTGATATGGGAGAAACGTGGGAGGGGGGATGGGGTCTCCCTATAAGGGAGTTCATGGGAAGAGCCCATGGAAAAAAAAGTTGGTTTTTTTTTTCTTCTTTTTTTTGTGTCCGTTTTTGGCATATTTTTGGTTTTCACCGATGGTTTTCTAATTCCAGTTAAGGAATTAGGGTTGTTGACTATTATGGGTCAATGGATTAGGGGTTTGGATATTGCAGAATAATATATGTATATTGTATTTTAAACAATGGAGAAGATGAATAAAGAAGATTGGGGTGTGGATCTAAAAAGGTTGTTGGTTTTCCTAGTTTGGGTTTCTAGGGTAAACATATCTATGTAATGTGTGTGTGTGTGCACACGCCATTGTATATTTTTTATTTTATTAAGAATCTGTTTGTAGTAGTTATTTGTACAAGGTTAAAATCTACAGTTGTGAGGAAACTCAAGAAAGGATTTAGAAAATATAAAGGTAAGCTACCCTTCAAATGTTGTAACTGCGGAAAAGTATCACATTTTGTTGCTAAGTGTCCATATGCAAAGGATGAAAGTAATGATGATGAAGAAGACCATAATGTAAAGAAAGGGAGAAAACATCACCAACAAAAAAAGAACTCCAAACAAGACAAGCATGAAAAGAAGAAGAAATATTAGAAGTAGAAGAAGAATCACTACTCGAAAGGCGTTAGCGAGTCATTTGAAGAAAGGAGTGAAAGAAGTTTCTATAATGATAGAGAAGAAACTCTCTTTATGGAAATAAAACAAATGTTTTGAAGACAAAGGGATAGGAATGATGGTTTGAGAAGAAGCAAAAAATTACAAAACAAATGGGGAAGTGGATCTTGAAGAAGAACTCATGCATGCCTTAAAGGAAATAAAGAAGCTTATGAAAAAAGATTTGAAACAAAAGGACCAGCTGCAAAATTAAGAGGAAGAGGATCATGATTCAAAAGAAAAAATGTTGGAAATCCTTGAAGAAACATAAAATACTATCATGAACCTAAAGGTTCAATTAGAAGAAGCAAGAAGGATGGAAGAAGTGACAAGAATCCAATTGAAGAAAAATGAAGAAATTTGCGAAGAGGTAGAATATGAAATTTTTTTCTTAAGAAAGGAACTAGAGAAAACAACTATTAAGTTGAATAGAAGCTTGAAGTTTGAAAAGAATACTAAAATATTAGATGATGTTATCAATTGTCAAAGGTATCAATTCATTAATACTGGTCTTGGATATGATGTTGTTGTTTCCTCCATGCCTACACCTGACCTTGCTACAACTGGGGGTGTTTTATTCGTTGTAGGTGGAGTTCAATCTAGTTTTCCAAAAGAGAAACCTACTATTGATTGTGCCAAATCGATTGATGGTAGAGTTTGAGCATATAGATGGCATTGTTTCTAATATGCTAGGTTTTTTTACTCTTGTAAGTGAACTTGACCCTAAGCCTACTTCCTCTGATTAACTAGCACAAAAATATGTTCCCTATCATCATCCTTACCATAAAAATCAAAGGAATGGAAATCAAGCTTTCATATCTTTGCAGAGGAGATGTGAAATACATAATTGTGGACCTGTGATGACTACCAAGATAGATTGTGGTTGGATTGAAGTATGGTCATGAAATAATTTGACTAGATGTTTGAGGGATTCATATCATTGTGTATCATTGGTTGTACAATCGTGCATCATTCCTCTTACTTACAAACAATTTCCTTGGAAGTGGTCAACCGAGGATTGACCTGACATTACAATCGACTAGAATTTAAACTAAGTGATTAAGGAGAAGTACAATTTTAGGGGGAACATCCCTTTTCCATTGATTTCAAAGGGGGACAGTTGCAAATAGGGGGAGAATTCTTTATATTCTTGAGAGAGTTGCAAATAGGGTGATAATTCTTTCTACGTCTGGTGGACTATGTGTTTCATTGCAGGATTTCCATCAACGACAAAGGGGAGATTGTTTGAATTATTGTCATTGATGTCAAATGATTAATGATTTCATTAATGTCATATTACAACATTATAATAAACACAACATTTCCAATATTGATTTATATATATAGGTCTACAAGTATATTAAAAAGGGGTGCATTTGTAAATGTAAAAAGTGAAATGGTGGTTTCAAACACATGGGTTTGGGGTATTTTCCCATGATATTGGGAATTGATTATTTAATTAAGGGGCATGTCCCTTCATGAAGGGTTATGAAAAAATATAAAAAGAGAAATCATTGAGAGAAAGTGTGTGTGTGTAAAAAA
>ML794733.1:502267-630098 GCA_009831015.1 Picea engelmannii | reverse complement strand
GGCCATGAATATTGGCACATTGATTAAAGTCATTTGATAATTGAATTGCATTTGAAAATTTTGGTATGTTGAAAGGATGCATGCGTAAATAATGATATTTCCATTTTTCTTTGTACCCTTGAATAGATGAAAATGACTTGGACTATTAGTATGCATAGTTATGAAAATATAATGTACATGAGAACCAACAATTTGTTTGGCTAAGGAATGTTGAAATTGGAGGAAGAAAGGGTCTTGGACACGACAGTGCTGTAATCCCATATGGAATACCAAGCCTACCAATCCAAACTGCTATGGGAAGAAAAAATAAAATCCCATACTTGTGAATCTGGTTCTTGTGTGGAACAAATCTAAAAATAAAAATGTGGAGTTTGGAAATCTGTGGGTGACAGATTTGAAAGAAATTATAAATTGGAATTGATGATAACATATCACGATTACATTATGTATGTGACACAGGTGAGATGAAAGTCTGCCTTGGAGGGACAAAGAATGGTTTTCAAGATGGAAATAATGAAAAAGGCTACCGTTATGACACGAGAACCCTGTGGTAAGCCATGATTTCCCTAGAATATGTTGTGTTGTGGTAACACAAACTAGAGGGACATCTCGATAGAGAAAGTTTGAGGGATGCCTCAACTGTAAGGCTCAATGAAGTCTTTACAAATCTTCTTGTGCGAGAAATCCTTGGAAAGGTAAGATGGATCGCCCGAGGGACTGTATAACAAAAAAGGAGATGCGTGAGCCTGGGGCCTGGAGGGTGAGTGACTGCAAGGAAGAGGAGACTTCAATAATTCTTATAAACCATTGATTGGGATCATGCACACAATGGGTATGTCAAGGAAAGAAGTGATCCAAGTTAGCATGAAAACCATATGGATGTAGATCCATGAATTGAACAGATAAGTATTGTGATGGATTATGAAAAAATTTCCTCTTGAATTTTGAACAACAGTAAAATGTTTTCCCATGAAATTGTGATTAATATGTTTGTTGTCCAAAATTATTGAAGGCAGGTGATGAAGGCCATAGGTTTGGAAAGGACCTGACCAAGAAAGAGGATCAATATTTATAAACCATATGAATGACAAAGGCATGACATGTGTTACTAAGAAAGAACATCGAGGACAGTGTTCCTTTGAAGGGGGAGGGGATTGTAATACCCATGTTTACCCCATATTGTAATTAATCATTACTTATGATTTCCATGCCATGACATGCGAACACTGTAAATTGTATTAGTTTTATTTTACTTCAGATTGCCAATAACTAACTATGGGGTGAAGCCTTGAAGTACTGGACATGATAAAAATAGAGGAAAAAGTGAGGAAACCTGTAGAGAGGGTTTCCAATACAAGTTATAATGCCATGACAGGGAATGGTGAGGGGAACCATGACTGGTTGAGACGACCCCTGCCAGGAAATACTCTGTTGAATTAAAAATGTTCGAAACCCAGGATTGTCCTTTGGCCCATAAAATTCATTTACCAGTCAAGTTCGTAGTTGAAAGTTCTCTTCATAAATTAATGAAAGAATGGGCAGAGTACCCATCTAGAAATTTATGATCTGACTCCTGAATTTGGGGATCTGACCCACGAAATCTTGTTGTGTAAGGCAATAAAGGAAAGATAAGGAAGGAGCGACGAAACGTATAGAGAGAGAAAGTAGAGATTTGCGTCCAGGGGAAGAAAAACCCGAAAAGAAGAGACACAATGAGGGGTCTGGGAACCATTAAGAAAAGAGAGGAGCACACGAGGCCCTTGGGTTCTAAAGAAGAACTAAAAAATTAAGTTGTTCTGGTTATAGGAGAGAATGGATAGTGTTTTCTAATCAAGCTAATAAATGGAGTTGTGTGATTAAATGAGCAATCACGACAGGATCCCTTGCTTGGTGGATAGAAAATTGGATGGTTAGCTTCCTGTGAGAAAGAGAGTGACCTCCATGATTTTGCAGAAGTTTCGAAGGAAAGAGAGAGAACTCCCTAGTGGTATCATGGATTGGCATGGAGGTGGCCAGAGTGATAATGCTAAATGCATTTGATTCAAAGGTTGGGTGGAAAGGCGAACACCCACAATCAGTTGGTTGGCTATCAATTGTAATAGATAAGCATCTCATAGACTTTGTATAATTGAATTAAAATGCCTAATGGAATGATTGTATTTTCACTATACAGATACATTCGTGATATATAGGGATGATGGCATATTATTGTATCTGGATGCTAAATAGTTGTGATTTGGATGTCTTGTTTGACTGGAAATTTGAAGTAAAGTTTGAATATCATATCCAGTCAATGGATTCCTGTTTTAAACCCTGTTTAGCTAGGGAGAAATGTTACCAATGGGTTTTAATGAAATTAGGGCATAAGGATTTGGCCTCTATGTTGGTTGGAAATTTTTCATGATGGTGATCGAGGATAAAATCCGCGAATACAAAGTTAGGATGGACACTACAGGACTGATTCTGAACTCTTCCATCCCTTGAAATCCCTTTTTCCTGTTATAGAATTTGGGTTCTGTGAATGGAAGGCGCACTTCCTTCAAACCATTTTCTTGTCCAAGGGACCTTAGGCTCAAGTCCACGGACTTAACCAAATCTTGTGTAAGATTTAAGAGTGTAGCCCTTTGGTCTTGTCAAAACCTCGTATGACCAGGACTCCAGAAGCCAACACTATGCTAAAAGGGAGATAATCCTTCAGAGCTTCGTGACTTCGGAGGTCAGGAGCTCCAGGATGTTAGAACCTCATAACACCCATATTTCTCCAAAGGCAACTGGTCGAAACGATGATCGGATAGTTGACTGACAACTGGAAGTTTCCTATTCGTTGATGTGGGATCCACCTTATCATTAAACCCATAACAACTCTTCAGTCACGAAGTAACATGATCCGTAGATCTAAGGATCTTCAGGATCCTTCCTAACCATTTGATATAAACTACGGTCAATTAGGTGTTGACTCACTCTGGGAGTAAAAAGGTGTTAAACGACTGGAAGCCCTGAATGTCGAAGTCGCGAAGAGAAAGGGCCGTTGATATAAGGATCCTTTGGGACCCTTCTTGACCGATAGATCAAGTATAGTGGAAGGATAGAGTAAGTGGTGTCATTAACCAACAATAAGAAATCATCCCCACTTTATGACCCCTTCGGTAGGTAACCCTTCGAGGAAATATTGGGTTAAGGACTGCAAGGGACGCAAAGTCGCGAAGCCTCAAAGTGGCGAAATCCTACCCATCGTTATATTGTGGGGAATAATTCAGGAGCGATGTGGGTCGTTGATCTGAGGGTCCATTGGGAACCTTTCTCATCCGTTCGATCTACTAGTGGAAGGAAAGTGTAAGCACTTCTATGAAGTTTACTTCGAGAATTCTTAGTAGAGCGTAACCTGGGCTATGGCCCGAAGGCTAGAGATTACTTAACTAATGGGATTATAGGAATCTCATGATAAACCTTAAGAGAAGTACACATGTGGGACCCTCTCCAGGATTTTGGAACTTTCTAACTTGAGGACCCCAAGAGACTTGGAGATGTAGGAAGACATGTTAAGCACTGAAGCGTCTAACTTTCCTTTGTTGATGTGTCCAGTTCCAATTGGAAGTTTCCACATGGCGTTAGGGGAGTGGTCGCAAGTTAGGCATGGGACCCCCACCCCATGTCAAGTATAAACCACATGTTAAGTGTGGATAAGTCTTAGCCATTAGATATTTAAGGGTAGATAGAGCTCCACCATGGATCCCAGTGAGGAAAGAGACTCTGGGACTTCGAGACTCTAGGAATGTTTTAGACATGAACATGAATGAAGAAGGGATGAAGGCCTAAAAATTATGAAGGAACAAGGAACATTCCCTACAAACGCCCCTCCAATGGTCATGTCGTCGATAAAGGATGACGATCGAGGTCAATTTAGTGTCAAGTGGGATGGTACGAATGAGGTGGAGCCACATGGGTGTCACATGGCCTTTGACCAATGAGGCCCAAAGAGCTCGGAAGGCCATAAAATTTGAACCAATACTTGGTTTTGGACAAGGTTTCAGTCATTGGAAAGCTCTCATTGAGCACATGACAATGGTTTCCTCATTCGAGGAATTCATGTAGTCGTAGGAAAGAAGAAAACTTATACCCCCATCCCTTAAAAGGCTACTTAAGGGTTTGGATGTGTGACAATAGTAGATATAACTATTAACCAACTCTAGGAGGTTTTGTGCTCATCATGATTTTCTAGAATCAAAAGGTTCTTGATGATGCTTTCCAAACACACATCCTTTACAAACTCCACAAGGGGGAAAAAAATTGGGTAAACCAACAATCATATTTTGAGTTGCCATAGAATACAAACTTCAAAATTTTAGGTGTCCGAGTAATTCATGACAAGTTCTAATTTGTTCGTCGGTGTGAGAAACAAGAGTGGTCACTTGAGAGTCGGGTCAAGTCGTGTCACAACACTTATACAAACTATCCTTCGAGTAGAAAAACCCTTCGAGGACAATCAACTAACCTTTCTCCAAATATCGAAAAAAGAATTGATATTTCCAAAACTCCACAATCTTACCTGTTTGTTTTAGCTAAGAAACTGAAAACAAATTGGCACTAAGGTTTGATACATGATATACATTGACAATTCTACCATGTTGATGGGAAACATCACCTTGAAAAACAATATTGAGAGAAAAATCATCAACAATGTAAATCTTCCTCTCAACAACTTCATATAAGGACATGAACAAGAAAGATCCCTTAGCCATATGATAACTGTACCCAAAGTCAAAAACCCATTCGTTCTGTATAAAATGAGGCAAAAAGGCTTGAGAATTTTAGACATGGAAGGTGAAATTATTAGTGGGTCGACGAACAATGGACACATCTCCTTCAAGGCATTTGAACTTCTCCTATAGGGCATCTCTCTTCTTGTAGCAGCCATGTCTTTTTCTTTCGACTCTGACAAGGTGCATCTTTCTTCCCTTTAGGTTTCTGGTTGAGGCATGCAAGTCTCTATATAGGGGTATCAAACATCCTCCTTCCTTTTGATTCGAATTTCCCTTCCCCTTAAGAAAGTGGGCTTGATGTTTACCATAAATATTTCCTTCATCGAGAAATTTGTGTTGATCAGTGATCAATAGGCCAAAAGAGCTTCAAAAGTGTAATTCTTAACATCTTCCTTGTGTTCTTTCCAGTTGGTGTGGAAATTCAAAACGAACACGTCAAATGGTGTTTTCAAATTCATTAGAATGATCTTGATGAGTTGTCTGTCTTTCTTCCACATTCTCCCAACTTCAACTCCAGTTCCTTCACAGGTTCCAAATAGTCCTCTATTATGTCGAAAGAATGAGGATCAAGAGGGATGAACTATTTCTCCAATTGCATGACATGGATTTCATCAACTATGTCAAATAATGACTTTATATTCTTCCAGACTTGATGAGGACAGTCAATTTCACTAATGTAAAAATGAGTCTCCTGTGAGATATAGGTTGTGATCACCCCCACACCCTCATCCTTTTATCCATCGACAACGAAGTTTGCCTGATCATATATTGGATGTAGAATCACTATTGGAATTATTTTCGTTAATATCAAAGGATTAATGATGTCATTAATTTAATATTACAACATTACAATACACTTATCATTTCCAAGATTGATATATATATATATATATATATATTAAAAAAGGGGTGCATGTGAAAAAGTAAAAAGTGAAATGGTGGTTTCAAACCCATCAATTTGGGGTATTTGGGGTATTTTACCATGGTACTGGGAATTAATTATTTAATTAAGGGACATGTCCCTTTATGAAGGGTTATGAAAAAGTATAAAAAGAGAAAGCATTGAGAGAAAGTGTGTGAGAAAAATGGATTATCAAAAACTGAATTGCGAAATCAGTTTCATGCCATCTTGGAATTTTTGCAATAAATTTTTTTCTAGGAAGTTTCAAACCTTGAAACTTGGAAGAGATAGAGGAAAAATCTTGGTATACCTATGGTAAAAATTTTAGATTCTATTTTTCTATACTTGAAGAGATATTCCTTGTGGAAATTAGGGTTCTTGAATGCTCCTAAAATCAATTTCAAATAGGCCAGCTTGACAATTTTGCTATAACTTATTTTATGGTATGTTTCAGACCCTAATATTTCTTAGATACAATGGAGATATATTTTTGTACATGTGGTAAACACCTCATATGTTGGTTCACTATACTTTCAAAGATATGCTCTATGGAAGTTAGGGTTCCTTAATGATCCTGAAATCCGTTTCAAACAAGTCAGCTTGGAACTTTTTCTACAAATTATTTTTTGGGATTTTTCAAACCTTGATATTTTTTGGATAAAGAGGAGAGATATTGATGTACATGTGTTAAAAATATCATATGTTTTTTCTCTATACTTTTGGAGATATGCTCTGTGGAATTTATGGTTCCTGAATGTTTCTAAAATAAGTTTCAAATAGCTCAGCTTGACACTTTTGCTATAACTTATTTTCTAGGATGTTTCAGACCTTGCAAATTTTCATAGATAGAGGAGAGATCTTAGTGTACATGTGGTAAAAATATCAAATGGTTTTTTAATACACTTTCATATATATTCTCTATGGAAGTCAGGGTTCTTGAATGCTCCTGAAATCCATTTCAAACAAGTCATCTTGGCACTTTTGCTATTACTTATTTTATGGGATGTTTCAAACCCTAAATTTTTTTAGAGACAGAAGATAGATATTGGTGTATATGTGGTAAAAATATTGGATTTTGGTTCACTATACTTTCAGAGATATTCTCCATGAAAATTAGGGTTCTTGAATTCTCCTGAAATCAGTTTCAAACAAGTCAACATGACACTTTTGCTATAACTTCTTTTCTGAGATGTTTCAGAACTTGAGATTTTGTAGAGATAGAGGAGACATATATATGTACCTCAGGTAAGTTCTTTAGAATCATATTTGCAAAATTTTATACATGAATTTTTTCACAAGTTCATTCTTGGAAAGAGGCCCAAAACAACAAACTTTGGGAAAGTTGTCATTTGGAAATTCAAATTTTGTCAAACTTGGTAAAGGAAGAAGTAGTGAGTAGACTTGGTGAAGGAAGAAGAATTTATTAGACCTGGTAAATGTAGAATCAATGAGAAAACTTGGTGAAGAAAAAAATAAAAATCAAAGTCGGTGAAGGTTGGTGCAACTCAAATATTAGTGTCTCTTAGTGGTGGGGATTGGTGTCTACGGATATCCATAAGATATTGGTGTCTCTTGCTAATATGGTGCTTAGTGGCAGGGATTTTTGTTTCCAATAGATTGGTGTTTGCGAAGGTTTGTAATATATTGGTGTCTCTTGCTAAGTTGGTGCTTAGTGGTGGGGATTGGTGTCTCCTGTAGATTGGTTTCCATGAATATATCTAAGAGTATGTTGGTGCCTACTAGGATTTTTACCAGTGGGGATTGGTGTCTCTAGCAGGATGGTTCCTACAAATATTTGTAATAGTAGGTTGGTCCCTACAAATAATTATAAAAATAAGTTTCGTGGTTTTATCCCAAAAAGGTTTCCATGTAAAACTTGTGTTCCATGTTCTGCAATTAATATGTGATTGTTTTCCTATGGTTGATGAATGTTTGAAAAAGTAAAAAAAATTCTTATACTAATTCACCCCCCCTCTCAGTATAATTGTGTTCTCAACAATTGGTATCAGAGTGGATTCCTTCGAAAAATGTCTAACCACTGGAAGCTAGATCTCGAGAGCACACATGGATAGTAAAGAATATTTATCTACAAACATAGCTCCATTGTTTGATGGAACACATTATGCCTTCTAAAGAATAAGGATGTGAACATATCTAATGGCCCTTGGGTTTGATATTTGGAAATCATTTGTGTTTGGTTATACAACCCCAACAACTCTATCAATATATGTGGAAGAGAAGAAGCCTAGTGAAAATAATGCAAAAGCCATGAATTCCATCTTGTATGGTCTATGAGAATTTGAGTTTGTCAAGGTAATGCATTGTGGACCGAAAAAATAAATTTGGGAAAAGCTTCAAAACATTTATGAAGGAGATGACAAGTTTAAGAAAGAAAAACTCCAAACTCATAGTAGACAGTTTAAGAGTCTGAAATGAAAAATGAAGAAAATGTTGTAGCCTATCTCCTTCACGTGGATGAAATTTTCAAAACCATTAGGGAACTTGGGGAAAAGGTTGAAGAACCGATGATTGTACAAAAGGTGTTAAGGTCACTCCCCTTAAGATTTGATGTGATGCCAAAGTCTTTGCCATTGAATAAATGAAGGAACTTGATATACTGACAATGGATGAATTACATGGGATCCTCACAATGTATGAAATGAGGATTGAGAAAGAAAATCCATCAAATAGAGAAGAAACCTTCAAATCTTTAAAGAAGACAAAGAACAAAGAGCATGAATCAAGCGATAACTTTGAAACTGAATTAGATGCAATGGAAGGACATGTTGTTGTTGGGTATGTGTTATATTCTTTGCACAATTGATTCCATGTAATGTACATTGATATGGGAGAAACGTGGGAGGGGGGATGGGGTCTCCCTATAAGGGAGTTCATGGGAAGAGCCCATGGAAAAAAAAGTTGGTTTTTTTTTTCTTCTTTTTTTTGTGTCCGTTTTTGGCATATTTTTGGTTTTCACCGATGGTTTTCTAATTCCAGTTAAGGAATTAGGGTTGTTGACTATTATGGGTCAATGGATTAGGGGTTTGGATATTGCAGAATAATATATGTATATTGTATTTTAAACAATGGAGAAGATGAATAAAGAAGATTGGGGTGTGGATCTAAAAAGGTTGTTGGTTTTCCTAGTTTGGGTTTCTAGGGTAAACATATCTATGTAATGTGTGTGTGTGTGCACACGCCATTGTATATTTTTTATTTTATTAAGAATCTGTTTGTAGTAGTTATTTGTACAAGGTTAAAATCTACAGTTGTGAGGAAACTCAAGAAAGGATTTAGAAAATATAAAGGTAAGCTACCCTTCAAATGTTGTAACTGCGGAAAAGTATCACATTTTGTTGCTAAGTGTCCATATGCAAAGGATGAAAGTAATGATGATGAAGAAGACCATAATGTAAAGAAAGGGAGAAAACATCACCAACAAAAAAAGAACTCCAAACAAGACAAGCATGAAAAGAAGAAGAAATATTAGAAGTAGAAGAAGAATCACTACTCGAAAGGCGTTAGCGAGTCATTTGAAGAAAGGAGTGAAAGAAGTTTCTATAATGATAGAGAAGAAACTCTCTTTATGGAAATAAAACAAATGTTTTGAAGACAAAGGGATAGGAATGATGGTTTGAGAAGAAGCAAAAAATTACAAAACAAATGGGGAAGTGGATCTTGAAGAAGAACTCATGCATGCCTTAAAGGAAATAAAGAAGCTTATGAAAAAAGATTTGAAACAAAAGGACCAGCTGCAAAATTAAGAGGAAGAGGATCATGATTCAAAAGAAAAAATGTTGGAAATCCTTGAAGAAACATAAAATACTATCATGAACCTAAAGGTTCAATTAGAAGAAGCAAGAAGGATGGAAGAAGTGACAAGAATCCAATTGAAGAAAAATGAAGAAATTTGCGAAGAGGTAGAATATGAAATTTTTTTCTTAAGAAAGGAACTAGAGAAAACAACTATTAAGTTGAATAGAAGCTTGAAGTTTGAAAAGAATACTAAAATATTAGATGATGTTATCAATTGTCAAAGGTATCAATTCATTAATACTGGTCTTGGATATGATGTTGTTGTTTCCTCCATGCCTACACCTGACCTTGCTACAACTGGGGGTGTTTTATTCGTTGTAGGTGGAGTTCAATCTAGTTTTCCAAAAGAGAAACCTACTATTGATTGTGCCAAATCGATTGATGGTAGAGTTTGAGCATATAGATGGCATTGTTTCTAATATGCTAGGTTTTTTTACTCTTGTAAGTGAACTTGACCCTAAGCCTACTTCCTCTGATTAACTAGCACAAAAATATGTTCCCTATCATCATCCTTACCATAAAAATCAAAGGAATGGAAATCAAGCTTTCATATCTTTGCAGAGGAGATGTGAAATACATAATTGTGGACCTGTGATGACTACCAAGATAGATTGTGGTTGGATTGAAGTATGGTCATGAAATAATTTGACTAGATGTTTGAGGGATTCATATCATTGTGTATCATTGGTTGTACAATCGTGCATCATTCCTCTTACTTACAAACAATTTCCTTGGAAGTGGTCAACCGAGGATTGACCTGACATTACAATCGACTAGAATTTAAACTAAGTGATTAAGGAGAAGTACAATTTTAGGGGGAACATCCCTTTTCCATTGATTTCAAAGGGGGACAGTTGCAAATAGGGGGAGAATTCTTTATATTCTTGAGAGAGTTGCAAATAGGGTGATAATTCTTTCTACGTCTGGTGGACTATGTGTTTCATTGCAGGATTTCCATCAACGACAAAGGGGAGATTGTTTGAATTATTGTCATTGATGTCAAATGATTAATGATTTCATTAATGTCATATTACAACATTATAATAAACACAACATTTCCAATATTGATTTATATATATAGGTCTACAAGTATATTAAAAAGGGGTGCATTTGTAAATGTAAAAAGTGAAATGGTGGTTTCAAACACATGGGTTTGGGGTATTTTCCCATGATATTGGGAATTGATTATTTAATTAAGGGGCATGTCCCTTCATGAAGGGTTATGAAAAAATATAAAAAGAGAAATCATTGAGAGAAAGTGTGTGTGTGTAAAAAATGAATTAACAAAGATTGAATTGTGAAATCAATTTCAAGTCATCTTGGCATTGTTTGCGATAAAAAAAAATTTGTATGTTTCAGACCTGGAAATTTGGAAGAGACAAACGACCGATATTGGTGTATGTTTGGTAAAATTTGTATAAGATGGTTCACTATACTTTCATAGATATGCCTTGTAGAAGTTTGGGTTCTTGAATGCTCCCGAAATCAATTTCAAACAGGTTAGCTTGGAACATTTGCTATAATTTATTTTCTAGGATGTTTCAAACCCTAATATTTTCCAACGATATAGGATATATCTTGGTGTACATGTGACTAAAATCATAGATTCTAGTTGGATATAATTTCAGAGATATGCTTTGTGAAATTTATGGTTCTTAAATGCTCCTAAAATCAATTTCAAATAGGTCAACTTGACACTTTTGCTATAACTTATTTTATGGGATGTTTCAGACCCTTATATTTTACAAATACATAGCAGATATATTGACGTACATGTGGTAAAAAATATCAAAGTTTGGTTCGTTATACTTTCATATATATGTTATGTGGCAGTTAGGGTTCCTGAATGCTACTGAAATCAGTTTCAAACAGGTCAACTTGGCCCTTTTTCTATAACTTATTTTATGGGATGTTCCAGACCCTGATATTTTGCAGAGATGGAGGAGAGATCTTGGTGTACATTTGGTAAAAATATCATATTTTAGTTTACTATAATTTCAGATATATTCTCTGTGGAAGTTAGTGTTCTTGAATGCTCCCGAAATCAGTTTCAAATAGGTCGGGTTGGAACTTTTTCTATAACTTATTTTCTTGGATATTTTAGATCCTACGATTTTGTAGAGATAGAGGATAGATCTTGGTGTACATGTGATAACAATTTTAGATAGTGTTTCTCTATATTTTTGGATATATGCTCTATGGAAGTTAGGGTTCTTGAATGCTCCTAAAATTAATTTCAAACAAGTCATCTTTGAACTTTTTCTATATCTTACTTTTTGGGATGTTTCATACCTTGAGATTTTGTAGAAAAAGAGGAGACATACAAAAGTACCTCGGGTAAAAGTTTTAGAATTAGATTTTCAAAATTGGATACGTGGCATGATATACAAGTTTGTTCTTGGGAAGAGGGCCAAAACAACAAGCTTTGGGAAAGTTTCCATTTGGAAATTTAAATTTTGGTCAGACTTGGTAAATGTAGAAGTAGTGAGAAGACCCAGTGAAGGCATAAGCAATGAGTAGACCTGGTAAAGGTAGAAGCAACGAGCAAACCCGGTGAAGGCACAAATAGCAAGCAGACTTGGTGAAGGTTAATGTAGCTCAAAGATTGGTGTCTCTTAGCATTGGGGATTGGTGTCTCCAGTATATTGGTGTTTACTAAGATCTATAAGAGATTGGTGTCTCTTTCTAAGTTGGTACTTAGCGGTGGGGATTGGTGTCTCCAGTAGGTTAATGTTTACAAATATTTATAAGAGACTGGTGTCTCTTACTAAGTTGGTTCTTAGCGATGGGGATTGGTGTCTCCAGTTGATTGCTCTCTACGAAGATTTGTAAGAGTAGGTTGTTGCCTACTAGGATTTGTACCAATGGGGATTAGTGTCTCTAGTAGGTTGTTGCCTACAAATATTTGTAACAGTAGGTTGGTGCCTACAAATAATTATAAAGATAAGTTTCATTTTTTTCTCCTCAAAGGGTTTTCACGTAAATCGTGTGTTCCATGTTCTGCAGTTAATGTGTGATTGTTTTCTTAAGTTTTATAAATGTTTGAAAAAGCAAAAAGTTGTCTTATACTAATTTACCCCCCCCGTCTCAGTATAAGTGTGTGTGCAACAATCACAATCTTCATATATTTCCACAGTCCTTTACTCTTCAATAGGGTTTCTATGTCTGATGCCCATACTGCATAACTTGATCCATTCAAAATTATACAATCAATCTTCGAAACTATCTTTGATATCTCAACAGATCTGATATGTTTCCACAATTTATAGTCTGCAAATTACTGGCCTCATAAAAGTGTCTTCTAGCCTCATAAAACTCTCAAACATCTATTTAGAAGTGTCAAACATGCTATAAAAATTCTATTAAATGTCCATACTATTCTTCTTGTTGTTATATTGTTATTAATTTTATGTTATATTGTAATTATGAATTTCATTAATTCAAATTTTATTAAGACATTCAATAATAATCATGATAATATTTTTAAGTACCAACTAAATTAAAATCTTATACATGATTTTATTATTATTAATTATATATATAATAATTAAATATTAAATAAAATTATAAATAATCTTTCTTTATTATTTAAAAATAATCAATTAATAATTAATTATAATATCATTGAATTGATTAACATAACCCTTACTCACACTACACATTATGAATTTACATACCCATTCCTTTGACTCAATTTACTTTTTTTTTTTATGATGTTAGCAAGGTGACATTGACAAAGTAGCATCATCACCTTGATGTTGGGAATGTATTCTATGTTATCTTTTACAAAATCAGCCATTGATTCACTCATGTTAAACTAATTGATACTTCCTTATCTACATTTGTGTGGGATAGAAGTGATTCCAAGGTACATTTCTTATTTTTCCATGCCATACTTTACAAAGTCATGATTACATTCAAAGATAGACTAAACTTCTCTTGATTTTTTTATTCAAAGGGAAGATCAAATCCCGACCTTCGAGGAGGAAAGTGATAATTCGAAAGGAGATCTCATGTACAAAATATTTATGTGCCAAAACCTAACTTGGAAAGAAATATCATGCAACATTAAATCTCAACCATGAAAGATGCTAAATCTTAATACTGAATATGTTAGAGAGCACTAATTATAATGGAAAAAAATTAACTCCTCCAAATCTTTTTAAAGAAAATTCCTTGACCCATTTATCAAAAAGTGGATCCTTTAGACTTGATTTTGATCTAATAAATATACTATATAAACTTAAGCCCCACCTTGAACGGGGGCTTAAAATTAAGGTTTGACCATAAAGTTTGGTTTCCTCATTCTACCTTGAATTCCCCCAAGTTCAAATATGCCCATCCGAATTCCATGGATTTCGGAATGGCGCCGACCTTATTTTATTTTATTCTTCCTATATTCCCTTAAATTTTTATCATTAAAATGTATAAGATATTATAAAAACACATGTTATGTGATCCATTTTAAATAATTCATATCACTCATAAATATGTATAAAAATATGAATTAATACCATCACAATAAAATTAAAATTACTTTTATTACATAAATTGTTTTGATATGATAATTTTATTTGTTATTTTAAAATATTTATTTTTAATAATTTTATTTGATAATTTAAAATATTATCTATATATATAAATATTTATTTTTAATAATTATATATATATATATATATATATATATATATATATATATATAATTTGGATTGAATTTAATTTTTTTAGTAAGAGTTATTTATGTAACAAAATTTTAAGTGACAAAATATTTTTACACAATTTAAGTGAGTCTAATGGTCAAGAACATTTCTTCTTAAAAAAATTACAAGTTCAAATAAAAAATCTCATACACCAATTTCGTGTTTAACTTGATAGTGACCTTAAAAATATACCACCTAATAAGCAAAGCTGTAACACCAGTTTAACACATTGATATGAAAAAAACTTCATTTAAAAAAAATACCATACTACCCTACGAAACACAGAATTTTACTGCTTCTAGAAAACCATATAAATAATATTGATCCTATTGCTTCTAGAAACCCATATAAATAATATTGATCCCATTGCCCCCTCTAATACTATGATGCTTTGTACTTTCATTTGACCCATGACATATCTTAATCTTTGAAGCAACCACGCATCTTCAAAGATTGCACAGTCAAAAATTTTGATTACAAATAAAACTGAGGGAAACAACTAATTTTAATTTAATTAATCTTCCTTGGGTCACTGTTTATGCTGTATGTCACAGTATTTATATCATATCATATCAGTGTTTGTTATTCACTCAAAATTCTGAGTGAAGATTGTGCATCACCGTTACTCCAAGTGTTGTCAATGGCCATTATGGACGGTTACACAGTGCAGGTCTGTAATTTGTCTTCCAAAGCAACAGTCAAGGACGTTAAGCAGTTTTTCTCATACTCTGGCACAGTAAAGAACGTAAAATTAGAGAGGTGGGTGTTTGAATCCTTGTCTGAGTTTTATGTAAAAGTGCTTATTTCCTATTTCTATAATTATCTATTTCGTATGATAGTTGTCAACTTAGGTTTTATCAAATAGTTGTCAACTTAGGTTTTATCAGAGTTGGAGAGCTGCACAGCTCTATTAAGAATTTGTTGAGAAATAGAATGCAGTCATAATAATATTTTTGTGTTATCAAATTAGAACAGTGATTTATGGAAAACTTGGTGGATATAGTAAGACTTGACATTAATTAGTTAGGAAATCTCAAGCCAGGTAGTATCCCTGTAGTATATTTTTGATGGTAGGGCTGGAGAACAATCAAGGATTTGCATTGATATACATAGATAAGGTATGTAAAACTGGCCAAAAATAGTGCCTAATACTATTTATTTTATCTTTTCTTGGGTGCTGATAGGACGGGACAGTGGGCACAAGTTGCTTTTGTGACTTTCAAGGAGCCCTATGCTTTACAAACTGCTGTCCTTCTGAGTGTAAGTATGGTTTTCCCAGGCTACTATCAGTGTTTTGCAATTATAAGGTTCAAAGTGTAAATTCTTTGGTGTGATTTGCTTACATGTAGATTTTGGTTGGGTCTTTGGGTTTGCAATAAAGAGGTGGAATTCAAGATGTGAGTTTATGGAGAATAGTATTCAGACTGAACATGGCATTCTGGATGTTGTTTTGGTTTCATTGGATTAAAACTAAAAATGTGGGATTTTGATGTTTTTGGCTTTTTGAACAGGGAGCAACAATCATAGATCAGCAAGTGTGTATAGTGCCATTGGGAGGATCAGAGGAGGCAGTTAATCGTTGGAAAAAGCAAATGATAAAATTTCATGAAGAGGGCAACACACTTGGAGTATTTTCATTTACTTATTGTCTTGTCTTTTTTATTTTTGGCAACACACTAGGAGTATTTTCATTTACTTATTGTCTTGTCTTTTTTATTTTTTAAGTGTGTTGAGAGGATGTTCAGATAAACTTAAGAAGAGATCAATTTCTTCAAAATGACATTAATACTGCACTTAAACCTGGCCTATCCTGCCATAGTCATTCTTAGATCAAATCAATTTAATTGGTCTCTGTATATGTTTACATGTCTGATCCTTCAATTTTGTTTTTGAAAGCTTTGTTAGATGAGTGCCATTCATGAGCAAATTGCAATACTTTTATTTTTGTTGAATAGTTCAAGGTGCAAAGCTTTGGTAGATGAGTGCCATCCATGAGCAAATTGCAATACTTTTATTTTTGTTGAATAGTTCAAGGTTCAAGATTGGATCCTGTAGAATACCTCAAAGCCCATTTTATTCGAACACCCAAGCGTTGTGGATATTTAGCCCTCAAATGAAAACCTATATATAATAAGATTTTGGCAAAATATGGAAAACAATTTTCACTTCATAATTAGCTTGATTTATTTTAATTATTTTGTAAAAGAAAAGTCTTAATTTTAATCTTGGGTAGAAAACTGTCTCTAGGTAGCCACTGGCACAGAAGGAAGACTCTTATGTAAAATCGAAGTAGGTTCAAAAAGCCACCTACCCTAACACTGAGGAAAGGACAAGAAGCAAACGTTAGATATTACATCAAAATTTTAGGAAGTCATAGTATTTAGACTGAAAAATGATTTTCTTAATTAGCCTATGATATTCTTGGGGCTGTTAACAACATTGTTATTGGACACTTTGAAGTCCTTGATAAGCAACTGAGCTTCTTTGTTCCATTTGCTGAGCAGGCAGTAAATGTGGTTACAACAATGCTTTCCAAAGGGTATACCTTAGGAAAGGATACATTGAGCAAAGCCAAAGAGTTAGACGAGAAGTATGAAGTCATGGACACTGCTGCAGCAAAGGTGGCAGATTTCTGCATGTTCTTCGGGGAGATATCAAAAGCAGCTTTGATTGCAGCCGGGCATGCAGCTTGCACTGCAGGAACAGCAGCTGTCAACAGCAGTTATTTTGCAGCAGGAGCCTTGAAGGTTGCTGGAGTTCTTAACAGGGCAGGCAGAGCTGCTGCTGATTTTGGTAATAGGAATAATGCAGTAAGGAAGTAGAATCGAAGTTTTATGCCAATATCCAGCAAAACTTAGAACTGTAATGAAGTAGTCTTGGCCCTAATGCTTATCTGTGTTTATCTGTGTCATAGTTAACAACGTAATGTTGTAAGTTTTTGTCCAATAGGACTTTTGAGTGAATAACATAATGTTGAGAATATTTAAAAGTGTAATCTTGACTGTGCACCTATGTGTTGCAGAGTCGAGCTCGTTAGAGTGTAGGAATGTGTTCTGGAATATATATACGACCTGTAAATAATATGTCAAGACTCATAGTTTAAAGGGTTAATTTAAGTGGTTCTGAGTAGAGCTGAAGTTATGTCAGCTGAGAGTCATGGTAGTTGCACTTTGAATAATGTTTTTTTTAAATTTTTTGGTTTTTTTTTTTTATTATTATTATAAATTCAGTTTTTTTAATTTTTTTGGTTTGTTTTTTTCAATAAAAATTCAGTTTACTATATGCATGAAAGTAATGTGATTATGGGGTTTTGGAATATTGGTATTACTGAAAACTCAATTTAGCAAAATTTATGTATTTAGTATTTTTATATTTATAAATATACAAATTTAATAGAGTTTTATAAAAAAATAAAAGTTGTATGAATGAAAAGTTTTTTTTTTGCTATTTTTAAATAGTGGAAATATTAGTGAAGTTATTATAAGACTAAGAAAGAAATCAAGTAAATAGTGTGTATGAATATGCTGTCTTGAATGCTGAAAATTTGTTTTTTTTTTTTTAAAGAAATTCACTATTGTATCTACATCTCACAAAAGTCTATTCCTATTTTTTTTTTTAAGTATTCATTGATTTTATATCTATTCTATGGAGGTTATTGATTTTATATCTATAAATTTATTTTCATTTTTAAAGGTATTGCATTACTGATTATATATATATAAATTATGGAGTTGATTGATTTTATATTTATTTAATGGAGGCTTTTCTCTAATATTTTTATTTCAAGAAAATGACACTAGTGTTGTTTGAAAAGTTATGTAGATGTAATTGTGTGAACATATACAGTTCTATACAAGCTGAATAAATCCATTTTAAACTTGGATCTATCAAGTATGGAGAGAGATAAAAAAATTTAAGGTAGTTATGCAGATTTAATTGTGTGAGTATATTTGGTTCTATATATAACCAACAAAAATACTCCTTCATACTTACGAGGTTGTAAAACACCTCATTACTTTCACTGCAAAAAGAAACCACAAATTTATTCTAAAAGTTGTAAATAATTAGTGTATTCTTCTACAAAGTGACATTTAATCTTCACAACATATTGTAAAAATGATTTAGCAATGCCTAGTTCAAGGCAATATCATTTCCTTCTTAGACACCTTCTTGAATGAAGTCAAGATATTTCAAACATATGATCATTGATAGTAAGTCAAAATGGACACTTTGAATGAATGAGGTAAGTAGATCTTGTTGAGGAAGTAAGAGAAGCAACACCATTGAGAAAAGTCAACAATTCTTTTTGTAATAGACAAATATTTTGCAGAATTTCTTTTGACCAAACATCTTAAACATTGTCAAAGGAGATTTTGATTGATTGGCAAAGTAGTAGTTGTTTTTTATGGAAATGATATCATAGACATACAAGTGTTATATGAAGGCATTGTGGTGGCGTTTTTTCAGCTACCTGGTTGCTAAATATATTAAGAAATGGTATATTGTTTTAGTATTGAATCACTATCATTTTTTCCTGTAGTTTCATATCAAAGGTCACAGAGGAATCATTATGGGGTTCATATTTTATGTCAACAAAGCCTCCTTTAAATCGTGTACATCTTGCAATCAAGTAAATTGATCTATTCCCAAGTCACGACATTTGCGACCTTAATTGAACAAGTCAAACATCAAAATCAATGAACAAAAACCACAAGTGTCGTCAGTGTGATAGTTGACAAGTAATATTTGTACTAATTGTCGTGTAAAAGTGTAACAAAAGAAAGGGTCAAAGTTCACACACACACACACACACAATCATTGAATCTGACACATCTCTTCTCAAAGATAAGCTACCACCATTCTAGATGTGTCGGCTACGTTCATTCGCAAGAAGTTGATTATAATGAGGCTCCAAAAGCATTTTTGACATAAAGTAAAAATGAGAAAACCCTAAACATCCAAAACCCTAACCCTGGGTGATGAAATTCCAAAAGGTTTGTGGGCCCTGATGGGGGTAGTTGATACGTCAACTTTCCGAGGGCATAAATTTTACATACAAACTCTGTTTGGGGTGCTCGATACCTTGTGAGAAAGGTCTAGCCGAGGAAAACACATTCTTTTCGTCCTATCATCTGACTTTACTTACTCTTTAGGCACTGCCGAGCCAAAAAAACATCATTTAGGGCCTCAAAACGCCCCTGAAAGTTTGGGACCCAAAAAACTATAGAAAATTTGCAAACATGGGAAAATTGTACTTAGAGCCAGTGGAATAGGTGGGTGGACACTAATGTCCACCTAGATCAATTTGTGATTACTTTCTTGTTTTTAAAATTTTGTGCACTATTTATTTGCTTGTTTTTTGTAATTTTTTAATTACAAAGTGATTTAAGAATTTGTGCAAATGAAATGGAACATAATATAATCTTGTGGGAGTGATGTAAAGAGCCAATTTGACATGAAACAAAGGACATGTATAGAGACTAGGGAGAATATTCCACCAATTGTCATCAAGAAAAAACCTATCACACACTTTGAGGATTAAGGATAGCCTAAAAATTACCGAGATAGTACCTTCTTCATATCAAAATGTTAGACATAAATCCAAGAGAGACATTCAAAGTGTAGGGTAAATCAACAAATAAACTGTTACAAGGGAAGTGTCTAGAAGAGTGTGTACAAGTAAAATTCCCCATCAAGCCAAGAGATCCATCACATCAACCTATATTTATTTGACATGTGTGATGATGATGCCAAATGAATGATAATTAATGATATATGTGCATCTGATAGAAAAAGTATGGCTCAAAAACCATTATACTCCAGATGTAGCCTACTTGGGCAGGGTCTTCAACCTAGATCAAAATCCTTCTTCTTTATGAGGGGTAACACTCCCCATTAAAGAACCCTTTTGCAACACACTTGACCCCCTAACTCTCTCTTAGGCTCGCAAGATGTCAGATTTTTGTTTCCTTTGAAATTCATATATTGGGTTCATACCCTTACTCAAATTTCATCTTTTGTGGCACACACAGGAGGATTGTTTCTTCATCGTCTACGCTATGTGCAGTTGTGACAAATATACAAACTTTCCATCCTTTATTCCCAACAAATTCATGATGGAATGCTACTACATGGACTAGAAAATAAACATCCTCGATCAAATTCTTCTGACTCACCTGGCCCGACCATATCGATGGTTAGTGGTGATTTGGGTTCCTTTCCCATCGGGAAGGTAGGTTACATCACCCTCCTTTCATTCATGATCGAACCTTTCTGATGGCTCCACTCCCAACAAATCTAACGGTCTTCAGGCTAAGAATTCAATAGTCTAGATTTACTCTACTCCTCGAGTTCATGTGATGGATAGCTCCTTGCTCATTCTCTGCTTAACACTTGGCCTATGGGACCTACAAGAAAATATTTGGTTGTGATCATATCGGGTTACCTTAAAATCAAATCAATGGTCTTCAGTCTCTCAAGCATTCACCATAGGAAGTGTCCACTCTTCGGATCATGAGACTTCATGAATGGTTCTTCTCAATGAGAAGTTCTTTGATGGATTCAATGATCCTTAGATCCTTGCATCCCACAATCAGAGATCAATAAGATCTCACAACATCTTAGTACTGAACCGACATACCACTTGACAAGGTTCCTTCTTTGGGATGGATCACCCCAGATCCAACAGTGCAAAACCCATTGGTTCCTACACCAACAAATCTATAGCTTTGGTTGTTCTCAAGTCCTCAACATCAAAAAATACTCATGTGCCTCTTTCCAGAATTCCCCAATATCCAATCTCATGACTGGCTTGTCAGCCTTATGCGTAGGGATCCTACGGTCTAGATCTCATCAGTCCATCCTCCGATAGATCAATGACTCACATCCTCTTGGAACTCTCGTATCAGGAGTTCACAATAACTTCATATTTTGGGGTCTCCCTGAAGGTTTCACCTTCTGATAGACTTCTCCAAAAGCCTAAATCTCCGACCAATGTTCGGGATATGATCTTTCCACAAAATCAACCATTGTTGTTCCTATGGGTTTAATTAATGGTTCCAATAGGGTTAAGCTGTTATTTCTAGACTTGGTTGTTCCACAATATTTCTAGACGCCTTTCCTGCAAGGGTTTAACTCAACTCCTTCAAGCCCTCAACCACTTCCCAGAAAACAAGAATCAATCTACCTAGGTACCCAAATGATGGTTTCATATCCTACAAGCTTTCCATTTCAAAGGACAGAGGAAAACACATGATTACTAGAATGCACAGTCCTTCCTCATACAATCATAATAGTTACTTAATTCAACTGAGAACTTAAAATTTAGTCAGCATAATCTGATCAATAACATTAACATAATATAGTCTATAACCATTATCAAACATTCAATAGACATTTCAAGTAAAAAACTTATTTTTTTAATGATATATTCAACCAACCAACTAATTGAGAGGAAATGCCTTTCCACCCAACTGTAGGATATTCTACACTTTTCCTTTCTACAATAAGCCACCTCTATGTCAGGCCATGGTACCACCAAGGGGATCTCTTAGTTGACTGTTAAGTCAAGGAATGGATCGGGAAGGTTACTCTCCTTCACTCCGCTAGCAATAGTAGAAGTTTCCCTCTTCCTACTGAGCTCAAGACCTCCACAAGTTTATTTGGCACCTTCCCAACTAGAATTCCTTTATGTAAGGGAGTTCCTTCTCTGCTACACCATCCCTTGTTGACCTCCTTTTACAAGTGTTAGTTTCTTTCCAGCAAGTACCAGGTCATAGTCCTCTTTTGCTCCAATCTGGATATGGGTATTCTCTATTCCATGGTGGTCATTCAAGTCTTGGGAAAGCTTCCTATTTTCCTCAAGAAAAATTTCTAGTTTCTTCTACATCTCAGATCTATATGTGAGAGCCCTATCTACTCACATGCATTACCATATTTTTATGAGTCTACAACTCATCTCTAGAAAAAATATTATGTGTTTCCCTGTGTGTTGTAAATTGTGGGTGTCGCATGCCTATCTTCCCGTGTGTCTTCTAAATTTGTGTATTTCTTATTCTTCTTTTTCCAGTATCTGTGTCTCCCTTATATTTATGTCCCCTTCCTCCTTATTCCTTCTCCTCTATTGTAACACTCTCTCTATCCTTGGGATCCCCCACTGGCTTATTTCAGACGCAAGCTCCAGGGTCAAGCTCCGAAATCAAAGTGGAAAATCCCTAATCACTCCTGGATGACACTTCAAATGCCCCTTCACTCCTCCAAGTACCAATTTAGATTGCAATTATAACTGTTCAATTTCCCAACTTGAGCACCATTAATTGGTTCCTTGTGTTCAAGGCAACCAGGGTACATTGGAAAAGTTATGCATTCAAGTCATGTAGGTGCAATATGGATTGTTGGGAAAGCTTCCTCTTTTCCTCATTAAAACTTCCAAGTTCCACCCCACCAATCTTACTCATGGTATCATGGAAATTACTACAAGGCTTCCTTCTTAGTGAACCGTTTGGTGTTTTCATTAATCATAAACACAATTACAAACTTCATTAATCACAATACATAAAGTCTTAAACATGATTATAGCCTTGGGAGAAAATAGGGTGTTGCATCCCCCCTCCACCCCACTTGAGAAAAAACCATCCTAAATTTTTTTAGCACCATATATACAATGTATATAGAAAACAAAAATGAGTATGCCATCCTCATGGTTTATTGTAGTTCCCAAGTGGCCTCATATGCTCCAAAGTGCTTCCATTGCACCTTGACCTGCACGATGGCTTCGTTCCGAAGCAATGTCTCTTTCATGTCCAGGGTGCGCTAGGGCTTGGGATGGAATTCTCCCTTTGGTTCCACTTGTATCACAATCCAATAAATAACATGATTATAGTCATGAATATGTTTATTTAACAAAGACACTTGGAACACATTGTGAGCTCTAATAGTAGGTGGAAAGGAAAGTGTATTTTCCACTAGTCCTACTCTTTCCAAGACTTCAAACAATCCATAATAGTGAAGTGATAACTTGGCACAAGTTCCCATTCTTAGGGGGATCCTTTTGGGTTTTACCCTGAGATACACATGATCTCCCACCTTAAAATCCTTACAGTTTCTATTGCTATCTACATAAAAAATTTGTCTATCCTGGGCTACTTTTAAATTCTGCCTTATTCCTATCACTGTCTGTTCCATTTAGCTTAACATGTTTGTTCCAAGTGTGATCCTATCCATTGGATTGTCCCAACAAGTTAGAATTATAAGTTTTCTTCCATACAAAGCCTCAAAGGGACTCATCTTCAATTATTCTTGATAAACTTTATTGTAGGCAAACTCTACCATGGGTAGATATTCTTACCATCATTTGTGTTGATGCATGACATGCATCCTCAACATGTCTTCCATCACTCTATTTACCCTTTCGATAGGACCGTCTTTTTTAGAATGGTAGGCCATGCTAAATGTTAATTGCATTCCTAAGCCTGCAAACAAGCCTTTCCAAAAATTCAAGGTGAATTTTGCATCTCTGCCAGAGATAATAGTCTTGGGCATACCATGCAACTTGAAAATTTCTTTTATAAAAACATCACCAACATCTATAGATTTAAAAGTAGATTTTATTGGATTGAAATGAACTACCTTGAGTTGACAGTGTGTCACTTAAGTGGAAGGTTAGATCTGGACCGGGGTTGTCTAATTAACCCAAGTTGTTTGGTATGATCTAACCTGATGGGTTTAATGGCTCCGTTAGCCAACTAGGGTCCTAAAAACAGTAAGAAGAAATAAACTAATCTAAATCTATGATTCTAACGATTGATATACTAATTACAAATGTTTATCTAAAAATGTGAATGTACAAATGATTATAAACAATCTATATACGGTTTACAAGGTTTGCTTGAAATCTTGCGAAAGTGAATGTTCGTAATAGTGTTTCTAAATAAGATAAAGTAAGAACATAACTCTTTCTAATGTTTAAAGATATTAAATTAATAAATACTAAGTGAATACGATTGAAACAATGACACAAAAATAGACAAAGCTAATTAATGCAATCATCGTTCCTTCGTATGTAAACAACTTTAAATAAAGAAAACAATATATCTACTAACCTCTAAATGATCAATAGTAAACTATGTTCCTCTCTCTGCGTTGTATGATCTCCTGCTTATTCTGTATTTAAGGGAAACTTATAACAGAAACAAACAATGGTGCTTCCTGAAGAAATTCAAAGAAGTGTTTGATTCTTGGAGTGAATTTATAACAGCAGAAATATAACTGATTAAAAATCATGTGACCTCAAGATAACCAATAGTTGAAGACAGAAGAAATCTCAATCCTGGGTATCGATATTATCAATCATTTAATATCAGAAGTAAACTCAAAATAACTAAATGATTGATTGATCACAAGTAGGAACTAGACCAACAGATGATAGACATCATTTAATAATAAACGATATAAAACATCATATGAGGAAAATACTAAATCTAAATCAACCGAAGTGACATTTCATAACATAGAAATAATAGGAGAAAACAATGAAAAAACAGTGTACAATTCACATAGGTCTAAAGCCAATAGAGAACTTCTTTCCCATATCACTTCAAAAATTATATGTCCATCCTGTAATCCAGAAAAAGTTGTCTTTAACACTAAACAACAACTACTATTTAAACATGTCTTGGATCAGTAACCTCTTATCATACAAGATAGAAAATGATCCCTGAAAATAAGTTTGCTTTACAAAAATAGAACAACAAAGGAACACTCCTGTAGGAGTCCTTACATCAAAAAATAATTACATAAATGGCATTGTTTTATCAAAAATGAGAAATTACTAAGCTGTGGAGCACATTAATCCATGATTTCTTCTCCTTGAAAATAGCATCATAAACTGTTGTTTCCTAAAAATGATAAAACAAAATCAAATTTTAGATAACAATACAAACTAATAAGTAGGAACAGAATAAACCCTATCCTTTAACACATCTAAAACCTCCTCTAATGATTTTATGGGCATGAAATAACATCGTGGATTTTTTCCCAATGGTTTCTGAATAGCAACAAAGGTTTGATCTGTGGTCACATGGTCTTCTTGTGGATCAACACATAGGTTTTCGATAGCAGGGTTAGATACACAGGGGCTGGTTTTTTTATTGATATGCAGAGACGATTCTACTGCATTCTCGGGTAGGGTGAACTTATTTCTAAACAAGAAATCTTCCCAAGTATCCCCAGTCTTACATAGATGCCAAATCACAAGGATTCGAATAAGACCATGGTTGAAAAGGCTCGATAGGGGGTTTAACCTCTATCTCTGATAAAGCTTAGACATTTTATGTAGACTCATGAATAGATAGAAAGGCATATTTAACTTGAACCTATGAAAACCATCAGCAAGCGGATGTGATACAAGAACACTAAGCCATATATACCTTCATAAGTTATGAATTTATTAAGAATTAGAAGCAGGTCGTGACATCGGGGTTTGAAGAGAGTAACCGGTGTACCTTTTGGGAAGCACTTCGATTTCTTAGAGAGCATGAGCAAATTCCAGGGCACCCCTTCGATTTTGGCATTTTTGAACCATCGTTCTCCCTCCTGGGATAGTCCTGTAACTTATGCTATGGAATCCTCGGTCACTTCGATTTGCAGATCCCCAATCTTAGCCTTGAAGCCATCAAAAGACTGAGTGAAAGGTTGGTCCATAGCAAGGTTATAACCCTCAAACCGTCTAATGAAAATGTCCCATCCATGTGCCACAATATCGCTTATGACATCATCATGAGCGAGGAGGGATTGCGAACCATTGGGTTCAATTCTTACCATGGGAGCCATGGATACTATCGCATAGACACAACAAGGGCATCGAGAGGTAGGTTGTTTTCTCTGACGCACAAACAACAGTAAGAGGTCTGCAAAAATGTGAGAGGCCCGATACCTAAAGAATTGAGAGGCTACCATAACTAACAATTTGAGCTTTGAGTGGGTAAGAACCAGAGGACACGCAGGATAGTAAACCATTCTGGGAAATGAATACTAAACTCAAACACCACTACTTACCTCCTTGAACAATGAATGTGAGCCTAAGTTATGCAGTACAAAAGGGTGATGTGGAATGCAAGTATGTCAGTCTTGTACCAGGGTGATAAGATCGTGATACGACTGGTAAGAGAAAGATTCATATTTCAAATTTAACCCAAGGTTCTACGCAGTCAAGCATATATCAAATGTAAAAATCATATAATAAAAAATAAAATCAACTAAATCATATCTCCCAAAGTGGATTAATCAAGTGTTATGATAATGAATCAACGAATGAAAAAAATATAGGCTTACAAGTTTTTAAGTTTATAAAAATATGGTTTTTCTTTAGGTGTAATCACCTTTGCAAAAGAAACAAAGAAATCACAAACTGTCTTATGATTACTCAAGCCAATTTTTTTTTCTAATTTCATGCTTTTAGTCATGAAATTAAACAAAACAAACGATTGATTAAAAACGAAAAAACTCTTATACTTAGTTAGGCCAATGAATCTCCCCAAAATCAAAAGACATGAAAGTTTGTAAGGAGAAGGAGGCAGCTACATAAACATTTATCCCTTGGCAATGACATTTTATCATGATAAAATTTGACAAGAGTTGTTGGCTGCCAACAATGGCGTCACACTGGGCGAAGCAGTTATTTCTGCATCACCAAAAATTTATATCAGGGGAAAAGACGACTTAACAATAAATTTTAGAAACAGTTAAAGACAGATCAAGAATTTCGACAATAACTCAGAAAAAATAACACAGTCATAGTATTGGACGAAGTTCTGTCCAAAAATTGTAAGCCAGTATCTCGTGTTGATCACAGGGGTAGCGATGTTTATACAGATGACTCCAATACCGTTGACAGGGCCATTGCTTCCAGCAGGCATCCATAGCCTCGGTAGGGATGTCATTTAACCCACTCTAGTACTTCTATCCCATCCAAGAGTTGTCCATTTATGATAAAATCATCCTGACACCTGATCAATTTAAAAAACATACCTGAGGATCTTCGAAACTCGACATTGCTTTGTTTCCAGTAGGCATGTTCAATACCCTGACGAAGTTGTATTGGTATCATGTGTGCATTTACCCACTACCAGTAGACTTGTTCAGTGTCCTGACGGTTTTACACACAATTCCCACACATTACAATGCTTCCAACTCTCTAAAATTTGTTTATAAATTTCCAAAAAATTCATGATATTAAGAGAGTGGGGTGATACTGAAGATCTCACAGTCTGGTAATGAAAGGATTAATCATTTAAGAATTATTATTCTATTCTGATGACTTTCATCATAATTTGGACAATTATATTTCAGTTAATAAATCATATCTGGGATGGGGAAACACATTGAGTTGTTCTCATTAAAACAGGGACGACATTAGAATTTTTTAAAGGATAATCATGTTTTCCTGTGATTTTAATGAGAAACTAGAAACAATAATTGGAAAAAAACTTACTTCCACGTGATATGAGCTTAGCACTTACTGTTCAGGTGCTTGAATGTTATCAACTACTACTAATGAACAAAAATTCCGATTCCCTTCAATAACGAATGGTGATCTAGAAATAATCATCTAGAAAACAAATCAAAATCAAACAAAATGAAAAGAACCAAAAACAAAAACAAAAAATAAAATTAAAAAAAATTACAAAAGGGTGGATCTGAATTCATCAAGCGGAATATCTCTTGAGAGCCTGACCATTCACTAGGAAAGTGTCCGACTGTCCCTCCAAGTTATGCAAACGAAAATAGCTGGGACCCAATTTTTCAGAAATTACAAATGGCCCTAGCCACAGGTTTTGGAACTTGGTATGTTCTCCTTTACTCTCATGTGATTTGTCCCATTTGAGGACCAAATCCCCTACATTAAAATTCCTTTCAGAGGATGAACTTGTATCAAACCAACTCTTCACAATTTACTGGTGCTAATCAAGTTTCTATTTTGCTTGTGTTCTTACCCCTTCTAATTTTAATAAAACATTTATTTGGTTTTCTAGAGGAGGACATTCCTCTTCTTGAACTTTCTGCGATAATTGTAGAGAAGGAAGCAAGACATGTGGGGGGGAATGGCTTCTCTTCCGTAAATGAGGAAGAAAAGAGAATTACCAATGGAGGCTTTTGGAGTTACCCTATCACCCCAAAGTGCTTTGTAAAGTGCATTGTGCCAATTCTTGTGGTTTTCTGACATTGTTCTTTTTATTATCTTGATCATATTCTTGTTTGTTGACTCAACTAGACCGTTCCCTTGAGGGTAATAGCTGGCATAGTACTTTAGTTTAATCCCTTTTTCCAGAGAGAAAACATTCATATCTAGGGAAGAAAAATAAGAAGCATTGTAAAAAACCAGACATTCAGGAATTCTGAATCGAGTGATAATATGGGAGTTCAGAAATGACACTACCTGATTTGTATTGACCACTATTAATGGGAAAGCTTCAAACCATCTCGTAAAATATTCTGTTGTCGTGAGAATGTACTTTTGTTGTTGCGAGGAAGGGGGATTGATTGGTACTATAATGTATAGGCCCCATTTCCAAAAAGGTGCATCTACCATAACATGTTGCAAAGGAAAAGTTGCCTTTTTCACCTGTCTTGCATCCTTTTGATAGATTATACATTTGCGAGACAACATATGTGAATTCTTAAACAAGGTAGGCCAATAGTAGCCATCCCTTAGAACTTTGTGGGTAGTGGTATCTCCACCAAAATGACCACCGGCATCACCGGAATGAAGTTCAACCAACACTTTTTCAGACTCCTCTTTTTCTAAACAAAGCAGAAAAACACCATCAAAGTTCTTTCAAAATAATATATCATTGATTAATTGGAAAGATGCAGATTTAAGCCTAAGTGCTCTTCTGTTTTTGGGATCAAGATTGTGAGGAGAAAATTTGTGCAATAAATAAAATATGATATTCTCATACCATGAATTGGGCACAGTTTGTGTACAGTTGATCTGTTTTTCATCATCTTGATTTACAATTGATGTATTTATTTGACTTTCTAATTTATCAACTAAATCAACCACTAATTTACAAAGGCCTTGACCTCTAACGATTTGGGCAGGTACTATTTCAAGGTCATATTCCTGAAGTGATGTCATCCAATTTTCCCTTTTTTCTCCCAGCTCTTACTGTACTAACATATTTCTCACAACAGGGTAAGGAACAACAATTTTTGTCCTGGATTTCAACAGGTATGATATGAAATGTTTCACAGCGTTAAAAACAACATACGCCTATTGATCTACTGCGAGGTAATTTAGTTTTGCTCCTTTAAAGGAAGAGATCATAAATGTGATGGGTATCTCATTGCTTTCTGCATTTTTCTATGCGAGTACAACGACATAAGACCTGTCAGATGCAAAAGTATATAATGTAAAATCTTGGGAAAAATCAGGGCTCATTAGGGAAGGTGCCTCGATTATGGATTTTCTCATTGAATCGAAAGCTTGACTCTCTTGTGGTCCCCATATGTATAAAACATCCTTTTTAATCAGATCTTGTAGAGGTCTAACCATTTCAGAAAAACTCAGGACAAATCATCTAACAAAAAATATTTTACCCAAAAAGGATTACATGGCCTTTTTGGAAGAAGTAGGGGGAAGGTTGGCAATGGCTTGGGTTATTTCAGGATCAATTATCATTCCCTCTTTGGAAACTATAAACCCGATCAATTTCCCTTGTTCTACTACAAAGACTGTTTTTTTCGAATTGAGTGAAATGTCGAAATTGCGACATTTTTCTAACACAGCCCTAAGGTGAGACAGGTGATCTTTCTTGTTTTTGGAAAAGACAGTGACATCGTCTAGATAGACCACAACTGATTGGTTGATGATGCCATGAAAAACAATGTCCATTGCTCTCTGAAAAGTGGCACCAACATTTATCAGTCCAAAAGGAATTTTTCTGTAGGCGTAAGTGCCCCACCGGGTACAAAAGGTGGTTTTAATCTGATATGAAGGGGACATAAGGACCTGGTTATATCCCGAGAAACCTTATAATAAATATAGTCTTTCAGAACCAGACACTTGTTGTATAATTTGTTCCATTGAAGGAACAAGGTAGTTGTCTTTATCAGATGCTCGGTTCAAATTTTGAAAATCGACACAAAGTCGAATTTCTCCACTCTTCTTCCTTACAGGGACTAAGTTAGATACCCATTGAGTATGCCTAACTGGAAAAATTATCTTTGCAGTAAGTAATTTATTTAGTTCCTTTTTTACGGTAGGTTCCAATTTAGGATTCATCTTCCTCAATTTTTGTTGGAAAGGTTGAGTTTGAGGTTTCATAGGAATTACGTGTTGTGTAATGTTTGGGTTGAAAGTCTTTAAATCATCATACATCCAAGAAAATACATCTTTAAATTCTTTGAATAATTTTATAAAAGTAGACCTTTCTTGTTCAGAACACCCTTTTCCTAGATTGATATTTTGAGGATTATCTCGTGTTCCTAAATTCATAGTTTTGTACAACAAAGAGGAACTGTTTGTTTTGCAATTGACTACCCCTCTAAACTTGTCATGTAGGTCATAAAATTTCTCTAATCTCACAACATATTTGGGGATAGAGTTTACTAGCTCGGATGATGATTCCGGAGATCGAGGATCGGATATTACTGTGAAATCTCAGAGATTCTCGTCATGAGTGCTTTCATCAATAACTGCATCCTGGAAGGTGTCTTCCATATGAAAAAAATTGATGATCTGTTGATCATCATCAAATACTCTCCATTTTGTGATGTTGTTGGCAATCGATGGCCTGAATAACAATTCAACCGAGAACGCGTTAGGAGAAAGACCTTCAACATGAAACAATTTAGAAGCAACATTGGCTAGTAAATCAACTTCTGAATTACTCATCCTACGAATGGAATTTATATTAAATGCTAGAAATTTGTGCATTAAACCCCATACCTCGGTTTGGTAATTCTCCAAATGCGGTGACAAACAATGTATTGTATTGCTTACCTGTTTGACTACTATTTCTAAATCACCAAATACTACCAAATTTTGCACGTCCATGTCCAGTGCCTTTCTTAGTCCCTGCAGAAGTGTTTCATACTTTGTTGTGTTGTTATTACATTCAAACTCTAATAAAAAAACAATAAATGTTTTATTACCTGTGGGATCGATGAGCACACAACCAGCACCTGCCCTTTCTCGAGATTTGGATCCATCAAAATATAAGGACCAGATTTGTGCGTCATTAGAAATATTTGGCGTACTTGGAAAAGATGGTGCATGGGTATAGGTTGTTACTTCAGATTATTGTTCCGGGTTAGTGATAGAGGAAATTTCAGTCATGAAATTACCAAAAAAAGTATTCATTCCCTATGTTTCAATTGAATTTTCAACAGTAACAAAAGGCACATTTGGGTCATTCAGATCTGCCACAGTGTACTTAAGGTAATGTTCTTTGTTTATTCTGATCTTGTTGGGTTGTCCATTTTCTGGCAACCATAAATGAGACTAGTCTATAGAAAAATAGCCATGTAATTGTTTTGATCAATCTCTACTAAAAGATAGACCATAAACTTCAGGAATATCAACAACAATAATGTCAATTACTTGATGAACTTTGGGATTGGACGATAATCTTATCAACACATTTTTGAGTTCACTAATAACTTTAACATTAGTTTGATCTAACTGGATGATCTTTAATTCAAAAGGTTTTACTTCAGCGTTAATTTTCTGGCATACAAAGAGAGGCATCACATTTGATGATGTGCCAGAGTCAACCATACAATTGTGCACATTTCTTTTAAAAATTTCAAAGGTTAATAAAAAGGGAGGCACATTTTTTCATGCAGAAACAACATAATTCTGTTGATTTTTTATTGTTGTACCTGAAACAATTTTATCCAAGTTTCCTACAGTTTTTTCTAATGAGCCCCTTTTATCTTGGTTTTCAAGTGAATTTTTACTTGGGACATCTTTAGCTTTGTTTAAATCAGTTTATACTGATTTCTTGCTGATAACATCATTTTTCTTACTATTTTCAGCTATGCTTTGGAGCATTTTTTGCAGGATAAGTGAAAATTTCCGCAATTCAAAACCTGAAATATTTGCCCTTAATTTTTTCAGATCTTCAATTAAATCATACTCTAAAACTGGGGCAACTAGGTTTTGTCTTGTTTCAGTTTTCTTTAGCTGTTTTAAAACCACATTTTTTGGGTGAGGGCTTGTTTTGTGTTTTACTTCTAGTGTTATAGGGATGGACAGTTTCAAAGTTTGCTTGAAAGGTGTTGTATGACAAGTGCTCGAAAATGGGAGGGGAAGAATCCTCCTCATCAAACACTTCTTCCTCTGTTGTATCATCATGATTTCCAGGAGGATCAGAAACAAAATTGTCATGTGCTTCCAATATTTTTTGCAAAGCATACTATAAACTTTTGAAATTTAGACCTTCTGTGGTTGGCCAATATGGAGGATAAGGTTTTCTAAAAGGTGGTTTGAAACCTCCTTTACTCGTAGATTCCTCCTCAGGGGATATTTTCAAGTCAACGACCTGATTGGATAATTTCTGGAAAGATTTATGCAAACTTTCCAAGTCTAATGTTTCTTGTTGATTTTTAGCGTACGGGGGCCTAGTGAGAATTTCTATTTTCTTTTTAGAAGATGAAGTTGTTTCAGCCTCACTACTTAGATTATCTTTTAAGCTCAAAATGTCTTTCTCAATTTGGCTTGCCTCCTCAAAGGTTTCTAATAATGTGTTCTTTTTGGACCTTTTAACCCATATGGATATGTTGTTATGCAGGGCCTTAGTGTAATATGCAACAATCAAGTTTTCTGGAAGCATCAAATCTACAGAGATTTTTTTTTTCAGTGTTAGGAATCTCTGGTTAAATTATTTGACTTTTTCTTTAGGGTTCATCTTTAAACTAGAGAGTTCCATTACCAAGACTTCTAGAGATTTATCATCTCCAAATTTTTCGAGAAAACGGGTTTCAAATTTCTCCCAAGAGACGATGGTCTAAGGTTGTTGGACAAAATACTAGGTTGAGGCATTCCCCTCAAAAGTGTAAGGGAATAATCTGCACATGACATCTTCGTGTTCAACACTCTAGAGTCTAACATCTAGCATAAATTTCTTGATGTGATCCTCAACTGATTGCTTTGAATCTGGATCAAATTTGGGCAGCCATTTCTCTGAATGTTTAGGCAATGGGTGTTGGGGTCTAGGTACTGCCACGACATCTTGATCGAGCCAAGGTCTGGCAGTATTGTTTTGGTTTTCCATGGGATTTGGTGGAGTTAAAGGTTGAGATGGTTCAGATGAAGAATCACCTTCGTCTAAGGATTCACCTCCCGAAGAAGGTGGGGATAGTGGGATACCATATCCTCCAGCACCAAGAAAAAGTGCTTCAGTAGGATTGGTAATATTATCACCTAAAGTGTCTCTAGACATACCAGTGCCTTGAGGTTGTTCTTGAAGATTTGTAAAATCAAGGGGTTGATTAAATTGTCTACCAGGTTGTCTAATACGGGATAAAGCACTTTGATTTCTTATGAGCGATTGGCGAACAATTTCTTGGACGTCAATCCCTTGAGGAACTGGTGTCACTGATTCGAAGAGAATTTATGGGGTATTGTTTGAGGTAGTAGTTGTTTCAACTATAACGTTGGTGTCTGAGCGACTACGCGTTACAACAGGAGAACGATTATTTGGAGGGGTCTTGCGACCTCCACGTGCCATCAATTTATTTCAAGCCCTCCTTCTAGCACCATTTGTTCGAGGGGCATAAGTGACACACCATCAACTAGAAGGTTAGATATGGACCGGGGTTATCTAATTAACCCAAGCCGTTTGGTATGATCTAACCCAACGGGTTTGATGGCTCTGTTAGCCAACTAGGGTCCTAAAAACAATAAGAAGAAATAAACTAATCTAAAGCTATGATTCTAATGATTGATATACTAATTACATATGTTTATCTAAAAATGTGAATGTACAAATGATTATAAACAATCTATATACGGTTTACAAGGTTTGCTTGAAATCTTGCGAAAGTGAATGTTCGTAATAGTGTTTCTAAATAAGATAAAGTAAGAACAAAAATCTTTCTAATGTTTAAAGATATTAAATTAATAAATACTAAGCAAACACGATTGAAACAATGACACAAAAACAAACAAAGCTAATTAATGCAAACATCGTTCCTTCGTATGTAAACAACTTTAAATAAAGAAAACAATATATCTACTAACCTCTAACTCATCAGCAATAAAATATGTTCCTCTCTCTACGTTGCATGAGCTCCTACTTGTTTTGTATTTAAGGGAAACTTATAATAGAAACAAACAATGGTGCTTCCTAAAGAAATTCAAGGAAGTGTTTGATTCTTGGAGTGAATTTATAACAACAGAAAGATAACTGATTAAAAATCATGTGACCTCAAGATAACCAATAGCTGAAGACGGAAGAAATCTCAATCTCGAGTATCGATAATATCAATCATTTAATATCAAAAGTAAACTCAAAATAACTAAATGATTGATTGATCACAAGTAGGAACTAGACCAACACATGATAGACAACATTTAATAACCAACGATATGAAACATCATATGAGGAAAAGACTAAAGCTAAATCAACAGAAGTGACATTTCATAACATAGAAATAATAGGAGAAAACAATGAAAAAAACATTGTACAACTCACATAGGTCTAAAGCCAATAGTGAGTTGCTTCCCACATCACTTCAAAAATTATATGTCCATCTTGTAATCCATAAAAAGTTGTCTTTAACATTAAACAACAACTACTATTTAAACATGTCTTGGGTCAGTAACCTCTTATCATACAAGATAGAGGATGATCCCTAAAAACAAGTTTGATTTAAAAAAATAGAATAACAAATGAACACTTCTGTAGGAGTCCTTACATAAAAAAAAATAATTACATAAATGACACTGTTCTATAAAAAATGAGAAATTACTAAGATATGGAGTGCATTAATCCATGATTTCTTCTCCTTGAAAATAACATCATAAACTGTTGTTTTCCTGAAAATGATAAAACAAAATTGAATTTTAGATAACAATACAAACTAATACTTTCAAATAGACTGGCTACAAAATCTTACAATTCTGTAGCTAGTCTTAAATTAAAAACAAAATAAAAAATAAATTTATCTATTTTATTTTTCCAACAAAATTAAATAAAAAATAATCAAAACAAATTTTACCATTTCAGAGATTAGACAAAGAAGCATCTGATAAGTCTGAATTTATGATAGTGTTGAATTTCGTTGAGTTATTGATAATCACATTGCTAGACCATTTAATCCTTTTGTTTTCCCTGTTAGTGTTTGATCAAACGCTTTCTTTTAATTCTTCATTTTCCCTCTTGAGAAAGGATTTTTGTGATACCAGTTGGTTTAACTATTCTTGGAGATATGGGATATCCCTGTAGTATCTCTCAACCCAATCAAGACAGTTTTCACAGTGAACTGGTTCTATGGTAGGTAGAGGTAGAGTCTGTTTTGCAGAGGGCGCTTTGGTCTATTCTGTAACTTGCTTCAGATCGTGCCATATACCAGAGAAGCCTTCTTGATTCTTTAGGAATGGTGGGAGATTAGAAACGAAATTGTACTGTATGGCATCAATATCGACATCATTTCCCAGAAACTGGTCATCTACATCTTCTCGGGAAAGAAATTTATCGATCTCATCCTCGGACAAGTGATCATCAACCTCGATCACTGGGATCGAGTTCATATGATCTCGCTGGCAATTTCTCAAACTTTTGGATATAAGCCTGCCTAGTCTCTTGTTTGAAAATTTTAAATCCGAATTACTCTGTTCCTTAATTCTACGAATTTTCTTGACAACCGATTCATTTCGGACAACCCCAATAAGCTCATAAGTAGGAACAAAAGAAACCATATCCTTTAACACATCTAAAACCTCCTCTAACATTTTCTAGGCATGAAATCACATCGTGATTTTTTTCCCAATGGGTTCTGAATAGCAATAGAGGTTTGATATGTGGTTGCATGGTCTTCTTGTGGATCAACACATATGTTTTCAATAGAAGGGTTAGATACACAGGGGCTGGGTTTTTTATTGAGATGGAGAGTCGATTCTCCTTCATTCTCGGGTAGGGTGAAATTATTTCTAAACAAGAAATATTCCCAAGTATCCCTAGTCTTAGATAGATGCCAAAACACAAGGATTCAAATAAGACCATGGTGGAAAAGGTTCGATAGGGGATTTATCCTTTGTCTATGATAAAATTTAGACATTTTTTGCAAACTCATGAATAGATAGAAAGTCATATTTAACTTGAAACCTAAGAAAACCATTAGCAAGTGGATGTGATACAAGAACACTAAGCCATATCTACCTTCAAAAGTTATGAATTTCTTAAGAATTAGAAGCAGGCTGTTCCATCAAGGTTTGAAGAGAGTAATCAATGTACGTTTTGGGCAGAACTTCGATTTCTTAGAGACCATGAGAAAATTCCAGGGCACCCCTTCAATTCTGGCATTTTTGAACCATCGTTCTCCCTCCTGGGATATTCCTGTAGCTTGTGCTATGGAATCCTCAGTCACTTCGAGTTGCAGATCCCCAATCTTAGCCTTGAAGCCTTCAAAAGACTGAGCGAAAGCCTGGGCCACAATAAGGTTATAACCCTCAAACCGTTTGATGAAAATGTCCCATCCATGTGCCATAATATTGCCTATGACATCGTCATGAGCGAGGAGGGATTGCGAACCATTGGGTTCAATTATTACCACGGGAGCCATGGGTACTATCGCATAGACACAAAAAGGATAGCGAGAGGTAGGTTGTTTTCTCCAACACACAAACAACAGTAAGAGGTCTACACAAATGGGAGAGTCTCAATACCTAAGCACTTGAGAGGCTACCATAAATGACAATTTGAGCTTTTAGTGGGTAAGAACCAGAGGACGCGCAGGATAGTAAACCATTCCGTGAAATGAATACTAAACTGAAACACCACTACTTACCTCCCTGAACAATGAATGTGAGCCTGAGTTATGCAATACAAAAGGGTGATGTGGAATGCAAGTATGTCAGTTTTGTATCAGGGTGATAAGATCATGATACGACTGGTAAGAGAAAGATTCATATTTCAAGTTTAACCCAAGGTTCTACGCAGTCAAGCATATATCAAATGTAAAAGTCATATAATCAAAAATAAAATCGACTAAGTCATATCTCCCAAAGTGGATGAATCAGGTGTTATGATAATGAATCAACGAATGAAAAAAATATAGGTTTACAAGTTTTTCAGTTTATAAAAATATGGATGCCCTTTAGGTGTAATCCCCTTTGCAAAAGAAACAAAGAAATCACAAACTGACTCATGATTACTTAAGCCAAAATTTTGTTCTAATTTCATTCTTTTAGTCATGAAATTAAACAAAACAAACGATTGATTAAAAACGAAAAAAAATCTTATACTCATCTAGGCCAATAAATCTCTTCAAAATCAAAAGACAAAAAAAATTGTAAGGAGAAGGAGGTAGCTACAGAAACATGTATCCCTTGGCGATGACATTTTATCGTGATAAAATTTGACAAGAGTTGTTGGCTGCCAGCACCTTGCTGAGCTTATCCACCACTACCATGATTGCATCATGTTACTTAACGGTCTTTTGAAAACCTATATTGAAATCCATGGAAATAATCTCTCATTTCCATTAAGGAAATTGCAATGGTTGCAGTAGTCCTGCAAGGTACTTGTGTTCAAATTTGACCCATTGGCATTCCAAACACTTTGCAACATAGTCAACAATATAGTTCTTCATCCTTGGCCAATAATACAATTGCCTCACTACTATTATCATTTTATGATAATCAGGATGACCCACATAAGGCCTGCAATAAAACTCATCCATATTGAGGTGATTCAACTCCACTAAATTTGGTACATACAACATGTTATTATACAACAATAGCTCACATGTTGTAAGATGGTACCCCTCATTCTTTTTCACATTGGGCTCTTGCTCCAAAATTTCTTTTACTATCTTGAAAATCTCATCCTCATGTAAGAGAGTTTTGATTCTCTGCTTGATGTCCAACTCACCTACACTTGTTTTTGCTAGGCATATTGTTTGCACACTTCAATTGAGTGCATCTACCACTCGATTTTATTTTCCTTTTATATGTTTGATTTCGAAATAAAACTTGATAATCAGTTCCATCCACCTAGCCTATCTATCATTCAATCATGGTTGATCGGATAGACACTTCATACCACAATGATTTATCATCAAGACAAATCTTCTTCCTAGAAAGTAATGCCTCTACATATTCAATGCATGTAAAACCATTGCAAGTTCTAAATCATGGGTGAGATACAGTTGTTCATGCTCATTCAAATTCCTTGATTCAAAAAAAAATCACGTGTCCTTCATGGATAAGAACTCCATTGATTCCTTCCTTGAAAGCATTAGTGCAAGCCAATAAATCTTTCTCAAGGTATGCAATCTTAAAAAAATGGGCATTGGTCAAGAGATGATTCAACTACTGAAATCTAGCTTCAAAGTCTGTTGACCATACAAACTTCATCTATTTTCTCTACAATGGGGTAATGGGATGAACAATCTTGGAAAATCCCTTAATAAAACTTCAATAATATCCATCTAATCCCACAAATGATCTTACCTTTTTAAGTACCTATACTAGATCTGCAAATATACTTCAATAAGACCAAGAATAAACCATAAACTATTCACCATAACATGACCACAAGAATATAGAAAACCCTTGAGGTAGGGTAACACCATATATTAATCCTTAAGGAGGGATAACACTCCTCAAACAATGCTTGATACATCCACAATATTCTTCACTATGCTTCATTACATTTCTTACACTTCTTTATATAGCTCTCCCTATCTCCTAGGAACCTTCTAGAGAGCCTTCTCACATTTATTACATTTAACTACCATAGAGGGCCTTTATTAATATAGTGGAACTAGTCCACCTTACATTGAATAACCACATTCTCATATATTAAATGACTTCCACTAATAATACATAACCACATTCCCATTGGGTACCTCCCTAGGTACCCCATATTACCTCCCTAGGTATACTACATTTCATCCCCCTTCACATGTTTCGTCCTCGAAACATGAGAAGAAACCATACAATATGACCAACTAAGCAATGTAGCCAATTGGTACCAAGTATGACCATCCATCCATCCCAATGGAAGTCGAACATGATGTCCATCTATTTCCTTGCCACTCTGATCTTTCTCTACATCTTGTCAGGGTTTCCATGGGATTGTTTATGTAGCCTGAGCTCTTCCTGTAGTGTCGATATTCCTCCATGCACCTCTTGATCAGTTTCCTATCTGGTGCCCTGCTGGTGCATAAATGTGTTGATGTGCATGCCCTTGCCTTGATGAGTGTTGTGTCCCTATATGTTGTGGATGGTGATATACAACAACTGTAGGAATCTGTTCTTTTTTCTTCAAATCTACAGCACTTTGTGCCTTTGAGTCAATGACCTCCTTAGCTTCTTGATTATGTCCTTCTTGTAGTTTTGCTTCATCTCCTTCTATAGACTCTGCCTCTGATTCAACTTCAGACTCAGAAATAACTTCTTTGGTAGCTTCCATGGGCCCATCTTTCTTACTAAGAGACACATCCTACTATGTAATTTTGTTTTTCTTGTACCAAAGCTTTAGAAGCTTATTTTTCACATTAATATTAATGGTACCCACTGATTCTATCCAAGGATATCCCAAAACAATGTCTTCATCACCTATATCTAGAGCCTCAAAATATGAATGCAACACATATTTATCCATACTGAGCTTCAAATATTTAAAAAGTTTAACATTTTCACCTACAACATGTGTGCTTTGAATATTCTTTGTCGGAATTTGCAATCCATTAACCCACTGAATATTGATAAAATTTTGTTTGCAACTAGGTTTAATATAAACAATGACATTTTCTTTATGAATACAACCATGAACTTGTAATATAGATTTTCCACATGAAAACAAACCCTTGGTGCTCTCTGTATCCTTATTTTTTCCATGAGACCACCTATCTAACAATATTTGTTCAAATTCTCCATTGGAGAGTGTCATCATCTCCTTATAATCAAGCGATTTCCACCAAATGGCAACAAGTCCTTGTAATTGGTAAGCTACCTCATGGGGCCAATTTTATTCTCATGCTGGCTTTCTTTCTTTAATGAATGCTTCAACAATAGGGCCATCACATTTCCCTGTAAAATACATCTTGCTATGAAAAACGCCAAAAATAGAACAAGGGTTTTAAAAAATCCTTAAGGAAGGATAACACTCTTCAAGAAATGCTTGATACATTCACAATATTCTTCAATCTGCTTCATTACATTGCTTACACTTCTTTATATAGCTCTCCCTATCTCCTAGGAACCTTCTAGAGAGCCTTCTCACATTTATTACATTTAACTACCATAGTGGGCCTTTATTAATATAGTGGACCTAGTCCACCTTACATTGAATGACCACCTTCTCATATATTAAATGACTTCCACTAATAATACATAACCACATTCCCATTGGGTACCTCCCTAGGTACCCCATATTACCTCCCTAGGTATACTACATATTGATTTTGGATCATCCTTTATGAGGCATTCTCAACAGACTACATTTTTCTTCCAAATATGATATTTTTTGGAATCAAGATGAGTGGTGATGAATTATTGATGTATAGGGACAACTGCAAGCAAAATACATGGTTTCCTCCATGTATTTATACATAATGTATTTTTTTCACTTGTTGAAATATAAATTACGCTCTTTTATGAGGAAAAAAAAATCTTCCAAGTGTTATCATACTAAGGACTAGTCACTCATTTAAGTTTGCACTCTTTCTTATTATTGTAATATAATGAAATTCCACTAAAAATAAATGCAACATCACAACAATTAATCATTACTATCATAACCATTTTCCTAAGTATATTTACTTGAGTGTTCTCTCAAATCAAAGCATATTTTTTAATATTTTTTATTACTTCACAATTTTCATTAAAATGAGAATTTATTTAAAAAAAATTATTTACAAAGATTATTGTAATTTTTATTATCAATAAAAATAACAAATCTATTATTATTAGTATATATCCTTTCTTGGAGCGAGTGAAGCATCTAGGGTTTCTGCAACACTATCACTTGTTGTATAGTCCAACTAGATGATCCAAATAGGAAAAGGATGGAAATGTACATATAATTGGTGGATTATTTGGACAACCCGATGTCTGAAGAATAATTTTTTTTGTTTTCCCCCTAGTGTCACGACCCTTGTGGAGTCTTTGTCACATTGTTTGCATTTAGAGGATGTCACCTCACTTGCCACTTATAAGGACATTAAAGGTAAACCACAGGTGGTCCTAGGTATTAACACAAAAAAATATAGGAGGATAGTGTGAATGGATCTAGCTCTTCTCAAGGAACTATTGGTGACTTTCCCAGTTTCAACTCGTCAACGAAGGTACCATCTTGTTCCATGATGGATTTGTTGGAAGGGAATATCCCACAACATTCCCCTATCAACCATATGTCTACTTCATAAAATAATCTTATGGTTATTGTTGTATATTAGGTCCTCCCTAAGTCGACGAGCCATTCTAAGGCTGTTGGTTTGAGGTTCGTCGGGTCTAGAGTTTTTGTCAAGGATTTTTAGGGGGTAGTTCTCAAGAGGGAGGCTCTCAGATCCCAAAATAAAAGACAAGTCCTCAAAACCGATGGTGGAGAGGTTTCTCTTGTTGTTGGAAATGATGTAGAGGTGTCTCAGATGTTGGATTTGTCAGGGCATACCCTTGTAGGGAAATTCATTGGGCGCAGGGTTAGATTGGTTAATCTATTGAGTTGGATGGAAATTTCCTTGAGTCTGGGGTTAGGGTATACCTTGGTGATATACCTCTTACCCAAAGGATGTCTTGGCTTGATTTTCATAATAGAAGAGGATGTGGTTTCAATACTTAAAGATGTATGGTTTATGGATAAGTCACACCTATCCATAAAACCTCGACATCCTCTCTTCAATTCCATGGATAATAAGTTATCCAACACACCAGTCTGGATCAAATTAAATAGCCTCCTAATGGAATTTTAGACTCCTCAAGCGTTGCAGGCCTTAGGAAATCAACTTAAGAAGACGATATTGGTCAATGCCAATTTTCTATATAAAGGCTACAGGTTGACTACATGGGTTCTAGTAGATATGGATGTGGGTAAAGGTCTATTTCAATCCATTGATATTGTTGTTGGAGAGAAAAGTTATACTCAACCTATAGGCTATATTAATATACCCTTTCATTTTTCTAGATGCCACATGTATGGCAACATAATTAAGGACTGTGAGAATCCTTTTGTTAAAAAAAATTGGAGGAGAAAGGAGATCCAATAGTGCTCATCTTCAGATGAATGATTGTCCCCTTCATCGGCTAGGTCTATTGAACAATCTATGGAATCTGGAATTGCAAAGGGTATTATAACTCTGGAGAAAGTGGGCCTAATTTTAGATGAAGTTCTTGCAATACAAATCAAAGATATGTTGATTTCTATTATTGTGGGCTCAAGATCATCACGGGAGCACATGATCAAGCCATTTCTTATATTAACCAAGGTAAACAAAAACTGATTACCAAGGTCCTTAGAACAAGATGAACTCTTACTAAGTTTTTCCCATGAAACTATTGTTTGTTAATGTCTGAGGCCTAGGGGGGGTAGTCCAAAATATTTTTCCTCAAGCATCTAATTGAGGTAGAATGACTCGATATTATATTACTTTAGGAGACAATGGAGAAAGACGATTTTCTCATTTTTGAACTAAAAAATTGTTGGGAGGCTAGAATTTTGTGGCTCGTGATTCAAATGAACTGTCTGGAGGGATAATTACGGGATGGAATTCTAAGGTTGTTTTGATTAATTCCTTCTCAATTTCCATGGATATATTCACTAAAGTCTTATCAAAGAGATTGGGATACTCACTATCAATACTCAATATTTATGGACCCTACAATGGAAGACAACCACATTGGGACACACTTTTCGATACACAATGCATCAAGTTGGACAACCTTATTATTAAAGGAGATTTTAATATGATCAACAATAGAGAATTTTGAGGTGCCAATGTAAGGTGTTATTTTCTTGTTGATTACTTATGCACCCTCCTTGATCTCAAACCTATCAAATTGAAACCATCTTGGATGAATAATAGATCGAGGTAGGAGGTGGTTGCTAAAATATTAGACTGCTTCCTAGTACAAGATACATTGGTAAAGAAGTTGGATCACTATAGAACATGGGTTGGAAACTCACATTTCTCTTATCACTTTCCTATCTGGTTTGAATTTGGTCCTTTGGGAAACAAACCTAAAGCACCATTAAAATATAATCCTTGCTATCATATAGAGGAGGAATTTAAAAATATTGTAAAGACTTCTTGGTGCCATTATTCTCCCAAGGTGGGGATTTTGACCTGTGAACACTTCACACATACCTTGAAATTTGTAAAGGAGAAGGTAGTTACATGGGTTGGTGAGAGATTCAAGTCACAAGAAATCAAACTTGCAGAGATTGAACAAAATTTGGAGACTGTGTCCTAGATTATTGAAGGAGAGTGTTTCTCCAAGTTGAAACTGTCTAAACTCAAGAATCTTGAAACAACTCATGCCAAATTGTTACTAGATAAGAAATTATATTGACGCATGAAGATTCAGGCTACTTGGATTGTTGCAGGTGATCAAAATACAAAAAAAATACAAAACTTCACAAATCACCGAAGGAACATTAACTGGATTTGGGAAATGACAAACTTGGAAGGTAATAAGGTGTGAGGTTTCCAAAATCTAGTAGACTTGGGTGTTCTCTACTTCATGTCTTTATTTGAGGAACTAGAGGTTTCTAATATTAATGAAATATTAAAATTTCTCTCTTACTTCCCCAGGGGTTGATAAATGAAGAGGAGAATGATGATTTGTATAGGCCTATATCCAAAGAGGAACTTTATCAAGTCTTAATGGCCTTGAATAAGGATAGGAGCACAAGTCTAGGAGGATGGACGATTGAGTTCTATCTCTCCTTTTTCGATCTTTTGGGGGAAGATGTTTTACAGCTTGTCGAGGAAGTTAGATGGTCAGGGAGAGTTCCATCCAATATCAATTCAAATTTTATCATGTTGATCCCAAAAAATTTCCCCATCTCATTGTGTAACTGCTTGTATAATATTATCTCTAAAATTATAGCCTGCATGCTCAATCCCTTGTTGTCAAACTTCATCTCTGCAGAGTAGTTTGGATTTATTGAAGGAAGGTTGGTCCATGAAGCCATTGGCATGGAACAAGAAGGTTTACACTCTATGGAACTTTCCAAAGACCAGACTATTGTTGTCAAGCTTAACTTGTTGAAGGCTTATGATAAGGAATCCTAGATTTATCTAAGACTCTTGTTATTACATATTGGTTTCTCATACCCCGTGGTAAAATGGAAAATGGTTTGTGCTAATTTTGTTTATTTTGTTGTCCTTATCAATGATATTGTCTCAGAATTCTTCAAGCCATTAAGGGGATTGCAACAAGGATTTCCACTCTCACCCTATTTATTTCTATCGGTATCTAAAGGACTAAGTCAGGCCCAAGCTAAAGCTTAAGAGAAGGAGACTTGTGAAAAGTGTTAGGGTTGGAAAGTCTGAAAGTTCATTCACTTCTTATTTGCAGACATTGTGTTACTTTTCTGTTTTGGCTCAAAAAGGGAACTCAATGTTTATAGGGACATTCTAACACTTTATAAGAAAGCAACATGAATGGTATTTAATGAGTTCAAATATGCTCTTTACCCTTTCAATTTTTTCATTGGTAATGAGGCAATGATAGGAAGGTATCTACATTTCCGGTGCTTAGATTATAGTGATGGTATAAAATACCTAAGTTTCATCTTGAAATCAAATAATTATGTGAAAAAAAAATTGTTATGACTTATAGGAAATATAGAAAAAAGGATTACAAAATGACCTGTAATCATTGGCTATCAAGAGGCGATCATTTGGTTCTAGTTAAATTGGTTTTGGATGCTATACCTATATATTGGCACACACTGGCCCACATCCTGAAAGGAATCATGGAAAATATTAGGAAGCTATGTTTCAATTTCTTGTAGCAAGGAAACAACTATTACAAAGGTACACACTAGGTCAACTACAGTTGTTCCAAAGTATCTGGGAGGTTAGAGTCTGAAATACATTCACCTATTTGGACCTTCTTTGGCTGCAACATCTCTTTGGAATTTTATCACATAGAAGAATTCATGGAGAAGGATACTTATACAAAAATATATTGTCCCTATCACAATCCTTGATTGGATAAGGAAAGACATGAAAAGTATTCATAACGTCTCCAATCAATGGAAAGCAATAACATTGGATTTTTCGGTGATTGGAAACTTCCTGGCATGGAAAGTTGGTAGCAGTTCACAAATCAGATTCAATATTGTTGTAATCATGGATTGCAATAGAATATTCTTCCTCTCAAATGATTTGATACAACACTTACTTTTGATTGGTGAAGCAACACTAAACCTTATATCAGTGCCTGCTCATTCTACTATTTGGTCTCAAGGATGGTTGAACACTGCTAATCTAAATCTGATTAGAGATTAGGATTTGGAATGGACTAATTTTACAGATTCCATCATTCTCACATAAGAATTAGTCCATGTGAATATGAGCTCATTTGGAATAGGAATGAGGTAGGAGCTAATTATCTACAAAATTGGGTTATGAAGTTCTATTTGGCACAAGGGTAATACTTGGTGGTGGAAAAAACTTTGGAATGTAAAGGATATGACTAAATCCCTCCTGTTCATATGTCTTGCACTAAATAACAAAGTACATACCTTGGAAATGATGAGGAAGTGGAAAAAATCTAGTCCTTGGATATGTCTATTTTGCAGGAATAATGAAGAGACTACTCATCACCTCCTTCTTACCTGTACATATTCTCAATAGGTATGGAGGGAATTAGAATGAGAATTGGGTTTTACAAATCTATGGATTCAAGATTCTATTGAAGAATTCTTTGTAGGGGTGTTCAACAATAGAGAATTGAAGTAGCCGAGAGTAGTTCCATTTTTGGATCTCTAAGGAATTTGGTTGGCACACAACTCGATGGTTTTTGAAGATAACTTTGTTCCACCATTTAGAATGGTAGATCAATGCATGGGATTACTTATGTACTACATGGCTCCTATTCACAAACATCCCATACTAGTGGATAAACTAAGGATAGACAAGTCCTTTCCATGGAGATTCTTTGACAGTGCATGCTATGATTCATTTTGTGGTAGTGGTTTTACCTTGTATCTCTCAAAAAAAAAAAAAATCATCTAAAGGTAAATGTGGGGAGGGAAACAAATAACTTTAATGAGTTCATGGCTATCTTCTTTTTACTAAAATTTGCTTATTGCCTTAGAATTTATTCACTGCAAGTCTTCGACAACTCTAGTCTTGTTATTAAGTGTCTATTTGGTAATGTTCAACTTCATAACATTGGTCTAAGGTCACTATTTGATCAACTTTGGGATATATTTGGTCTTTTCACTCATATTGTTTATACACATGTCTACAAAGAGTCGAACCAAATAGCAAAAACACTCTTTAAAGAGGGATTTTTGTTACTTGAGAATTATTACATGCTTCATGAATATAATGATGGTCAAGCAATGGCTTGTAGTCAACTTTTGATCTCTGACCTTTAAATTTGCACTTTCAATTTGTAATATGAAAGTTTAGGACAATGAATTTAAGATGTTGTAATTCCTTTTTGAATGATTTGTACCTAGTTTTGGAGTAGTCTACAACTTGGATAGATAAGTCTTATGATCATTTTTTATCAACTATCACATGTTTCTCCAATAAAAGAAACAAAGAAGCATTTTTTTCGATGCATCTACACCCCAAGAAGAGGACTTTGCTTATCTTCATCTTAATATAAATACACATTTTTCTTATATATATATATATATATATATATTAAGGTCAGGCAAGACACCAAATTGGTGTATGAGACCCCCTTATTTGTGGGACAAGGGTAAGTTGATTTATTTATTCATTTTAAAGATTTACACTAATTATTGATAACCACTTTATACAAAAGAGGCCATCCTTAACATTTGACCATAACATTATAAGATGTTTTTTTATATTTTAAATCTAAAACCTGGATTTTTCTCCAAGTATTTCCCCTCATTTAGATGATGGTACTCAGGGTAAACCCTAGAATCCCCTAGAATCTTCAAGGCACAAGGCCAATCAACAACATGACTCAAAAAGTATTATGAGCTCAACAACCCAATAGGGAAGATAACAAAGGATAACAATCATTCCTCCCAACTACCCAAACTAAATYTATTTAACTAAAACTTGAATTTACATAAAAACTAAACTTATTATCCTTCCATAAAATATAAGTGATTCCAACTTTRCAARAAARAARCAATCCCTAACTTTTATCRATAATACTAYATAAAGTGTTAARGTGCTTATAGTTCTCTAGCACTTACAAACTCCAACTTAGATTCTAAACCTAAAATCATTGTATCCTTCTTATGTACATTGCTTGATGCACAAGTGATTCCAATCCTTTTCTAATGAACTCTAATATTGTTTATGGGGTTAATTTCAACTTTAGAGTTTCAATGTGTTTTATGACAACTAACCTTAAAAAAAAAAGTCAATGACTCAATGATAAATTTATATAAAAGTGGATTCTTTAGAACCACATTTCACATAGGATTTATTCAAAAGGCACCGACCTTATTTCACTTTGTTTGTACATAGATTCTTACGGTTTCTTAATTTTAAWCTTTGTATACTTTTTTAAAGTAGTGGTTTCATTTGCTTTTGGGAAGTGATTTCACAATCAACACCAAATTYTGTTCATAATTTAAAAAATTACCTAATAATTAAATAATTCAATTAAACTTTTCTGTCGAATTATTTCATCTTCAACGTGCCAGTATTTATATCATATCAGTGTTTGCTTTTCCCTCAGAATCGTAAGAAGAAAATTGTGCGCCATAGCATAACAGTTTCCCCAGGTGTTCACAATTTCCATTATGGACGATTACACAGTGCAGGTCTGTAATTTATCTCCCAAAGTAATTGGCAAGGATGTTAAGCAGTTCTTCTCGTACTCTGGCACAGTAAAGAAAGTAAAATTAGAAAGGTGCGTGCTGTATTCTTTGCTTGAATTTGATGTAAAAGTGTTTATTTTCTATTTTTGTTACTACCCAATTTGTGAATGAATTGTCAACATGGGTTTTATCAGAGCTGGAGAGTATTGTTCTGTTTTACAATGAAGTCGTAATAATGTTTTTACTGATTAACAAAAAAAAACGAACCATTGAAATTTTCATATGAAAGTGCTGAGAGTTTTCAAATAAGAGCAGTGATTTATGGAAAAGGTGGTGAATGTCATAAGACTTTACAATAGTTAGACAGGAAATCTTAGCAGTGCTGATGGTGTTCAATTTTTTGGTAGTAGAGCTGGAGAACACTGATTTACATAGAATTGTGTTAATCTTAAAAGATTTTGGATTGATATCCATAGTTAAGGTGTGTAAAATTCGCTTAAAAAACCCTGAATATTATCCTTTGTTTTTTTGGTGGTAGGGCTGGACAGTGGGCACAAGTTGCTTTTGTGACTTTCAAGGAGCCCTATGCTATAGAAACTGCTGTCCTTCTGAATGTAAGTATGTTTTTTCTAGTCTTTCACTGTTTGGCAATAATAAGGTTCAAAGGATAAATTCTTATTTGTTTTTTTGGGTTACCTGTGGATTGGGATCTTGCATAATACTCTTGTTTGTGATAAAGAGGTGGAATTCAAGATATGAGGTTATGGACGATCACATTCAGACCCAACATTTTATTCTGATTTTAGTTTTGTTTTCTTTGGTGTTTTTGGATTCTTGGACAGGGAGCCACAATCATAGATCAGAAAGTGTGTATAGTGCCATGGGGAGGATCAGAGGAGGCAGTTAATCGTTGGAAGAAGCAAATGATGAAACTTCAAGAAGAGGGCAACACACAAGGAGTATTGTCATTTACTTAATTTCCTCTCTCCTTTTTAAATTTTTATGTGGATGGGGACAATGTACAAATAAACTCGAGAAGGTAGGGTACGATGAGATGTATTTGCTCATAAACCCCTGATTGCTGCACCGATACCTGCTTGCCCTGCCATAGTCATTTTTAGATCAAATTAACTTTATCACCTTTTTTATGGTCTCTGTATGTGTTTACATGTCTGTCTGTGATCTCTGTATGTGTTTAATTTTGTTTTTGAGGGTTTCCGTAGATGAATGCCATTGATGGGCAGACTGCAGGAATTTTATTTTTATTGAATGCTTCAAGGATCAAGATTGGATCTTTTAGATTACTTCAAAGGCCGTTTTACTAAGGGTTGTACCTTGTGGATGTTTAGCCCTTCTCACATGAAAACCTACAATAAGACTTTACAAGAACAAAATAAGTAAAACAGATTTCATATCATAGTTACCTCGATTTGTTTTCACTGTTTTGTAAAAACAAGAGACTTAATTTTGGTCTTGCAGTAGAAAACTCAGCCTCTAAATAGCCATTTGCAGAGAAGGAATACCCTACTCTTGGAATTCAACTGATTACTTCTGTTATGTAAAATACATGTAGCTTCAAAAGGTCACCTTCCCTGCTACTGATGAGAGGATAAGAAGGTAAAAGTTATGTTAGTTCAAAAAATTTAGAAAGTCAGTCCTTAGTGTGAAAAGTGACTATCTCGAGTTATTGGCCAAAATAATGTTCTTGCAGTATTAAATTATTCACGGCAGTGTTATCGCTGGTTAGTTTTAAGTCCTTGAGAAGTGACTAACATGTCAATATGTTTGCAGGCTAGCAGCTTTATTCCATCTGCTGGCCAGGCAGTAAATGTGGTTACGACAATGCTTTCTAAAGGATATACCTTAGGAAAGGACACACTCAGCAAAGCTAACAAGTTAGACAAGAAGTATCAAGTCATAGACACTGCTGCAGCCAAGGTGACATCTTTTGGCAAGTTCATCGGGGAGAAATCAATAGCAGCCTTGATTGTGGCCGGGCAAGCAGCATCCAGTGCAGAAACAGCAGCTGTCAACAGCGATTATTTTGCTTCAGGAGTGGAGAAATCAAAAGCAGCCTTGAATGTGGCGGGGCAAGCAGCATGCAGTGCAGGAACAGCAGCTGTCAACAGCAGTTATTTTGCTTCAGGAGCCTTGATGGTTTCTGGAGCTCTGAACAAGGCAGCCAAAGGTGCTGCTGATTTGGGTACTAGAGGTAATACAGTAACATAGTTAGATGGAGCTCTGAACAAGGCAGCCAAAGCTGCTACTGATTTGGGTACTAGAGTTAATACAGTAACATGGTTAGAAGCAGAGACTTATAACAATATTCCATCTTAGCTTAGAGATATAATTAAGTGGGTCCTATTTGAATATATGGTGTATGCAGTATGATGAAGTAATAAACTAGTCCACAGTTGACACTTTCTCTTTCAAGTATTTCCAACTCAGTAACTTTAAAGAAATTGTGTCTTCAAACATATATTTTCTTGTCATTTTGGGTAATCCATTCTGATTTTGACATGTTTGAAGATTAGGCTAAATAGGTACTTTTCATTTTGGATAATCCATTCTGATTTTGACATGTTTAAAGATTAGGCTGAATAAATAGATACATGGACCTGAGATTATAGATGTAAATGTTCTAACGAACCAAGTAAAGGAGCCTATCTAGTTGACTCTCCTCTAGAGATATGTTAATCTGAATCTACATAAGGCACTGATTATCTAATAAAGTACTGCAAAATTTCTCATTATCGTGATCTTGTATCTGTATATTAATTTGATCGAATGAAAATCTCAATTGCATATACGTGTAGAAGAAACCTGAGGGCCTAATACCTGTAATGGTTACATTGTCTTGTTAGAATGGAGATAAATACATCGATACTAATGTTTGATTCCATTAATGCCGATAATGGTTACATTATCTGAATGGTGGAATGGTGCTTAATACATGGATATTAATGTTTGATTCCATGAAAAGATAAAATAATAATAAGTTCCAATAAGTCAACTAATTGTGTTTACCTTTAAACCAACCCCTTATTGTAAGATAAGTTGCCCATATAGTTGATAATATACTGAAAATGCCCACTGGCTACAAGGTCGCTTTCCTGAGATAGCCAAGGTGAGGTCACTTACCTGAACTTTGTGCTAGGTCCTGACTGAAAGGTCGTACTTGAGCTAGATATATACTTCAGCATTAACAATATGCATTTCAATGTCACTTTGAATATTATGTTAATTAAACTGCCTGTTTAGAATGCATTTTTTTTTCTGTTTTCTTATTTATTTGGGCTGATAGGAAAACTTGTGGCTAATATTTGGTTTTTGTTTTTTTTAATTAATTTTTTAAAATATTTGTAGATTAAAAGTGAAATATTTTTTCATTTTTTGTGAATAAAAATGTTTTTTTTGGAAAATAGAAAATTTTGGATAAATATAAAAAAATCAGAAAATAAAAAATTTCTAAAAAATAGATTATTTTTTTTATAGTTTATATTTCATTCCTATTAAAACTTTTCAGGCTGGCTAAAACATATTCTCCCTTAGATGATGAGTGACTGGTGTTGGCATTTACTAGAGGTGTAGTCTAAACATTCTATGTTTTGGATTTTTCTGGCAACCATCACCCATCCAGCTATACAATTGTTGGTGAAATCACAATTTTCTGTTACTGAAATTGCATTTTTTAATGCATAAATGGATTCATCCTCCTGAAAAACCCTTGGAACAATCAGATTGTACAAAAATACAATTTAAGTAAGAGAAAATTGTGATTTCACCAATAATTGTATAAATGGATTCATTTTTTTAATGCATAAATGGATTCATCACCGTGAAAAACCCCTAAAACACTGAGATTGTACAAACTCAACAACTCAAATCTGCAATTCCATCAATTCACGGCCAAATTTCAAGCAAAATTGGTTGAAAAAAATGCCCCAAAAGAGTCCAAAACATAGAACATTCTCTACTCAATCTAATTAGATGAGGCTTCTTATATCATAAATGACATTTTATAGATTAATATATATTGTTTTGAATCTAGTAAAGAGAAACAACTAAGGTCCTTTCCTTGGCCCTCAAATCATAAGTTTACTTTTCAGTTTTGTTATTATTGATTTTCCTTTAAAACATAGTTATGAAGTACAAATAGAGGAAATGAAATTTAATCTTCATTTTTACATTGGTTTCTAATATGTTATGTTATTGTTATGCAAAATAATGCAAAACACAGATGTAAGTTGAGATTGTAATTTATTTAACCCTTTCATTAATGTATGCATATTAATAAATTATGATTAATGTTTTAAGTGATTTATGAGTTTTTATCATTTAGTATTGAAATAAAGCATGCATCAAACATTCTAGTAGATGAAGAAAGTAAAACCTTCATTAATATTAGCATGATTGATGAATATATTGATTAAATTTAGTATTTATCTGAACATTCACTGCCCTCTCAATTGAGAGTGACTTCAATTACATTTCTATTACAAACATGGTCACTAATAGATTTGGTTGAACTACCTACCTACCTACCCTCATTCTAAATACCACACATTTTTCTTGGTTGGACCTATAAAACTCTTGCTTAGCCTCTTTTCATGGAAAAAGACCAAAGAGGGGACATTCAATTTATCATATGTGAATAAAGGTTAGTACAAGGTCTGATGTTCATAAAGGTATTTGCTACTATGTTTTCTGAATTGAAAAACAAAAGCTCCAACTCTTTTCTAGCAACTTCTTTCACAAATGATGTTGTATATGTATGTGTTTGCTTTTCCTAGGAAATCTCACATTCTTTGTGGGAGAAATGAAACTCTGAATGTCACTTCATAACATCATAGGATATGTTGGTCTTTCTCCAACATTTGATAGCAGCCTTTTTAATCACATTGATTTTTCCTTGATTTTGCAACTGAGACCGCTGTGCTTCAATGCTTCACAAAGCTACAATAAAATTTCTCTTGTGACACCATGACAAAACTTTTTTGTCAAAAGTAAACAACTATGATTCTATGGTGACAAATCAACATTAAAAGCTCTCTTGTTATACCATGACACAAATTTATTTCCAAAAGTAAAGCAATAACTTGTGGTGGACTTCCTATTTGGTCAACATTGCCTTCACAATCAACATTGTAAAATTGTAGAAGTTTTTGAAGCTCTTCACTACAAGTGCACACGCTAAAGCTAATGCAAAAATTAAGTGTTCCCTTTAGATATTGCAAAATTAGTTTAGTTTCTTACCATACTTGCATGGGCTCTTTGATGGCTGCAACTTTGTTTAAAAACCAACTATTTGTAATTAATAAGTTAATAATGTAATGTCTTAATCAATGGATTTCAGCTTGTTGATATGTAGAAAATAGAGATTAGATCGGCATGTGGGGGGTTCTTTGATGGCTGCAACTTTGATTAAGAACCAACTATTTGTAATTAAGAAGTTAATAATGTAATGTGAGCTTAATCAATGGATTTCAGCTTGTTGATATATAGAAAATAGAGACTAGGATCAGCATGAGACTCCACATGAACAATCAAGACAAAATCCAAGACAATCAATATAGCAATGTGTCATTGGTACCCAAATATTCAATATATTATAAATGAATGAAACAAGTGTACAAGATACTAGAATGCAATTGAGAGATGTCCATCTAGTGAATATCCCACTGAAAACTATCGGCAAGTGAAAGTAGAATCAAATGGTGTCCATCTTGGCAATAAAATTATCTTAAGTGACAAATCAAGATTTATGCTTCTGAATGCTACCATTCACATAGAATTTCATTTTATAGACCCATTTACATGGACCCTTCCCTAATGGAAGAGGTATTGACTCCCTTATCATTTTTCATCGAGGATATATATTCTTATGTTATAACAACCTCCCATGCTTTCCATGAGTTTATTCATAGTAACGAGAATCATAAGTCATCATGAGTATCAACATGGTGAAAATTTTTCTTGTTTCTTATGACCATGAGTCTTTCAGAGTGTTCAAGACATCATCAACATTAGAGATTGTTGCCTCAATGAGTTTTGTAGCCCACTTATGACAACAAGTTTCTCCAACAAAAAATGATTCAATATCACAACGAACATCTCAAGGAGATGCAAAAAATCTATTTCATCCTCGAAATAATATGCAATCTTGGCAAAGATTAAGCGTGGATAGGAGAAACATCGTAAAAATGATGAGGTGGAGGAGAAGGAAAACTTCAGGAAGGGGACTTCTCTTTGAAGAGAACATCCCTTTGAAGGAGATGTTTGTATTAGTTGGATAAAAAATGTGAAATGCCATCGAATCCTCATTGTAAGCAACAAAGATGCATTTGTGAATTTTGGGCCCTAGTTATTACTTCCTATTGCCATCTAGAATGTGGGCCCAAGCATCACATCCAAAAGACTTTGAAATGAAAACAATGGGCTTGTATCCAATCCTAATCTCTTCAAGGGTTACTTTCTTAATCACCTTGGTAGGAATATGGTTCAAAATGTAACATGTATAAATCATTAACCCAACCCAAAATTTGTAGTCCACCCTTAACACAGAATATTCATCAATGCATATCAACAAGATCAGTTCAATTTTTCCTTTTTGAAAGATCATTCTTTTGGGGAGTACAATGCACAATGCATTAACAACAAATGCCAATCTTGGTGAAAAAATCATCAACGAAATTATTAGCATACTCTTCACCTTTATCAATGCTAAGAGTTTAGGAGATTGATCAAATTGGTTTTCAACAAGAGCCTTAAACTCCTTAAATTTATCCAAGACTTGACAATTTAGTTTCAAGAAATATATCTAAATATACCTAAATCATAAATAATCAAGGTCAAAATATGTTTTTCACATGAAAGAGAGGTATTTTCCATAGGAACACAATTTGATGTGGACACTCTGCAATTGAGTTGTGGCACGACATGATTTTCCCTCTCAAATTTCTCTATATGATGCTTTCCAAGGATGAAACCTTTGAAAACCCCATACTTGGTGTGGTAACTAAATGCATCACCCCTCAAATTTTAAGTGTCAATACAATAGTTTTTCAATAAAATTGTAGCAATAAAGGTATGATTAAAGGTGAATAAGCTACCATGGTTAAATCTCAATTCAAGGATCCAAATCCAGGTTCTGCACTAATGAGATATTGTGATAATTCTTGCACATAATAACACTATAGTTTGGAATGTATATCCATTGATGATTTGGCATCCTACATATGTAGTGGGGTATTTTGAAGGGTTTTTTAGTCTATTCATCAAAACATCCCATCCCATTGGACTATCTTGATTGGACAATTGTTCACAATTTATCTATTAACATACTTGGTTGATAAGGCCCCTAGTCAGTGATAACCTTTATTTGTAGTAGTGTTTTTCTAAGTGTCAAAAATATATGTACCCCAAAGAAACCCCACTATTCTTTGTGGAGAGTGTAGATTTTAACCTTGTACAATATTTACTGCAAACAAAATTTCAGTAAAAAAACAAAAAAGATACATTGACAAATACAAACATTACACAGAGATTTTTTCCTTGGAAACCCAAACCGGGAAAACCAACATATTCTATATTCATTCATTGTGTTACATTGTTTACAATACAATATACATATAGGAGCTAGCGGCATCCAAAACCCTAACCCAATGACATTGATTAGTCAACAACCCTAATTTCTTAACCGGAAATAGAAAACCATCGGCAAAAAACCATGTGCCGAAAAACCACCTAAATATGTGACACTACTGCTCATGCAAAGAATATAACACATACTTAACATTCTCCCACTTGTTGTTTTATTTGCATACAGGGGGTTACAGGGTTACATAGTCAACAATCCAAGGCATCAATTCCCATGGATCCTCTACACCAAGATAACTTCTCAATGCTCACAGATTTTGTTAATGAGTCTACAACATTATTCAAATTGTCCACCTTCATCAACAATACTTTCTTTTCTTCAATCATGTCTCTCACAAAGTGATATTGAATATCAATATGCTTTGTCTTTGAATGATAAGTCGGGTTCTTTGCCAGAAAAATTGCACTCTTACTGTCACACTCTATCCTTACATCTTGTTGTACCAACCCAATAACTGAACACAATCTTTGTAACCATACTGCTTCCTTACTTGCATGAGTGGTTTCCATGTATTCAACTTCTATAGTTGAAAGTGCCACTATAGCCTGTCTTTTGCTCATCCAACTTATTTCTCCTCCAAACAGGTTAAACACATACCCACTTGTAGATATTCTATGATCCAGATCTCCAGCCCAGTCTGCATCCACAAAGCCATGTATATCCACCACTTTGTCCAATCTCATTCTTCCTTCGTAGTACAATCCATAGCTAGCAGTGCCATGCAAATACCTGAAAACCCTTTTTATTGTTGTCCAATGCTCCTTCCCTGGTTTTGACATATACCTTATCAAAACTCCCACTGCATGTGCAATGTCCTATTTAGTACAAATCATTGCATACATCAAACTTCCAACTGCACTCGCATATGGAACAAAAAACATGTCCTCCTCCTCCTCTTCATGTGTCTTGGGACACTGATCCGCAGATAACTTTACACCAACGGAACATTGACCGATTTACATTCCTACATATTAAATCTCTACAATATTGTCTCAACATATTTTCTCTGATTTGACTAGAGTTTCCTCATTTTCCGATCTCTTTGAATTTCCATTCCCAAAATGAAATTTGAAACACCGAGATCCTTCATGTCAAATTTAGAGGACAACTGAGTTTTCACATCCTAGATAATCTCCTTGTTGTTTCCTATCAACAACATGTCATCCACATGCAAGACCAAATAAATCAAATGATCACCAATTAATTTAAAATACTCAAAATGATCCTCTTTGCTTCTTGTGAAGCCAAGTCCCAGCATATAAGTATCAAATTTTTGATACCACATCCTTGGTGATTGTTTTAAACTATACAAGGACTTTTCAGCTTGCATATCGGCTCCTTCTTTCCCTTCACAGCATAACCTTATGGTTGCTTCATATAGATTTCTTCTTCCATATCCCCATGTAGGAATGTTGTCTTCACATCCATCTGTTCTACTTCAGAATCAAATGCAGTGGCAACAGATAACATAAATCTTATAGAGGTTAACTTGGCAACAAGAGAAAAAATCTCACCAAAATCAATTCCCTCAACCTGGGAATAACCCTTTGTTACTAACCAAGCTTTGTATTTCTCGACTTTTCCTTATGCATTAAGCTTCTTTTTAAATACCCATTTGTTGCCAATGGGCTTTCTTCCAGTCGAAAACTCCACTAGATCCCAAACCTCATTCTTATCCAAAGATGTCATTTCTTCATCCATGGCCCTTTTCCATAGATTTCCATCCTCTGAATCCATTGCCTCCCTGACAGTTCTAGGATCATCATCAGTAATAGACAAAGAAAATTTGAACAGAAATCAGATGAAGTATACCTTTCTGATAGCCTTCTTTCTCAAACCGATCTCCTCAATAATGGAGTATGAGGATTTTCTTCTTCTGATTCATGTTCTTTTGTAGATTCCGATTCATCATCCTTTAAATCAAACTCTATTTTCTCTGGTTCTTCCTTACTTGGTAGGACTTGCTATCTAAAAACATCATTTCTCTAAATACCACATTTCGGCTATACACTACCTTCTTAGTTTCTGGGTTCCAAATCTTATAAACTTGGAGACCATCTTTATATCCAATAAAGATACACTTTTTAGCCTTCTTATCTAGCTTAATCATGTTTTCCTTTGAAACATGAACATATGCATCACAACCAAATACCTTGATATGTGTAAGAGAAGGTTCCTGACTAGTCCATACCTCTTGTGGAGTCTTGTCATCCAATGCTTATAAGGGTGATTTGTTGACCAGGTAACATGCAGTACCCACTGCCTCTGCCCAGAATTATTTCTATAACCTGACACCACTAAGCATGCACCTTGCTTTTTTCATCAGCGTCTTGTTCATTCTTTTTGCAACTACATTTTGCCGAGGTGTATATGGAGTATTCTTATGCCTTTCTATACCGCACTTCTTACAAAATTCTTCAAATTCATTCCCGCAGAACTCTCCACCATTATCTGTCCTCGACACCTTAATTATTTTCTTTGTTTGATTCTCAAAAAAAGCCTTAAACTCTTTAAACCTATCAAAGACTTCAGATTTCTTCCTGAGGAAATATATCCAAGTATTCCTCGAGAAGTCATCTATAAATGAGATGTAGTACATATATTTTCTCAATGATGGGACCGACACAGGTCCAAAAACATCACAATGAACTAGCTGTAAAATTCCTTCTGCCCTCGTTGCACCAGAGGGGAATCTTACCCAATTCTGCTTCCCATATAGACAACGTTCACAGAAATCAAAATCTAGATAGCAGTTAGACATACCTTCAACCATACCTTTACCGTGTAGTAGTCGAAGACCTTTCTCTCCGATATGCCCCAGTCTTTGATTCCACATCATAACCTTTTCTCTAGAGATTGTAGGAGTTCTTTCTTCTTCAACTCCAATATCAGGAACAATGGAACTATTACACGCATCACTAATAGTGTTTCCTTGCAACTTATATAGAGTTCCAAACCAAACTCCCTTTAGCAACACCATTTCTCCTTGAACCATCCTGCAGGTTTCCTTTTCAAATATTGTTTTTACCCCTGCATCGTCCATTTTTCTTACAAAAATCAAATTTCTGGCCAAACCTGGGATGTGCAGAACACCAGGCAGTGTTCTAATCCTTCCATCTATGAGCCTCAACTTGAATTTTACTCGTCCTATGATTCTGGTTGTCGAATCATCACCTAAGAAAACATTACCTTCATCATATCTTTCATATTCGCAGAACCACTCCTTGTGGGTAGTCATATGAAAGGATGCACCATAGTCAACCAACCATGCTTTATGATTTGCATGTGTGCTTGAAGAAGCCAAGTACACATCCCCTCCTTCTTCCTTGGAAGTATTTTCTTCTGTAGAAGGAGATTCTTCAGATCCCTTCTTTTTCTCAACTTTGGATCTACATTGCTTCTTGTAGTGCCCTTCTTTTCCACATCTCCAACATACCTTTACAAAATTTCCGGGATATTTAGATCTACCCTTAGACTTATATCTCTCACTTGAGAACTTAGATCTATTTCTTTCATTGGAGCGTCCTCTTGCAAATAATGCATTTGTGCTCTGTCCTTCCATATTCTTCTGTTTCATCTCCTCAGACAACAAAGATGAGACCACTTCATCAAACTTCAAGGAAGTTGTATTACTACCTATGGCCACAACTAGAGTATCCCTTGAGTCTGGTAAAGAACACAGTAAACTGATACATTTATCTTCATTTGAAATTTTAATCTCAACAGATACTAACTGACTTACCACAGAGTTGAAGGCATTCACATGCTCTGCCACCGAGTCTCCATCTCTCATCCCCAAGTTATATAGCTTCTTTCTCAAGAATAGTTTATTCACTAGGGACTTAGACTGATACAACTTTCCCAACCTATCCCATAAATCCTTGGCTGTAGCTTCCTCTGACACATTCAGTAATACTGAATCTGAGAGACACAGTCGGATTGTGCTCTTTGCCTTCCGATCCAACTTTTTCCAGTCATCTATTGAAGTTCCTGTAGGTACAGTACCTAGATCTACCATGATCCACTGATCTCTGTCCACCAACATATCTTTCATATTGAGCTCCCACATCTCAAAACTTTTCCCATTAAACTTCTCAATCTCCATTTTCGAATTGCTTTCCATTTCTTTTCACCTGGAAAATCAATACCACATATCTCCCACTGTAACAAGGCTTATCACAGTCCTGAGCTAAACCCTTGACCACAAAGGCGTCCCCCTTAAGCCAACAAAGCTCTGATACCAAATGTAGATTTTAACCTTGTACAATATTTACTGCAAACAAATTTTCAGTAAAAGAACAGAAAAGATACAATGACAAATACAAACATTACATAGAGATTTTTCCCCTGGAAACCCAAATTGGAAAACCAACATATTCTATACTCATTCATTGTGTTACATTGTTTACAATACAATGTACATATAGGATCCAACGTTATCCAAAACCCTAACCCAATGACCTAGATTAGTCAACAACTCTAATTCCTTAACCGGAAATAGAAAACCATAAAAAAAAAACCATGTGCCCAAAAACCACCTAAATATGTAACACGTTTCCCGAGGAAGAAAAAAAAATTCGGGGGCGCTGTCCCTGAACCCCCACATTTTCCCCCAGCACAACGCATAGCCACTACTACTCCTGCAAAGAATATAACGCATACTCAACAGAGAGGACATGTATGGTGCCACTTTATAGGGCACATGATCATATCCCAAAAGGAAAATTAAATAGTGGATCCACCCATTTCTAATTGGACAATGAAAACTCACATAATCTTGTCAGTGAGCATTTTGGAAGCATCTTGGTTTTCCATTCAAAATATGGTCCAATTGCCAAAAGGCACAATGGGCTTTCCCCCAAGATTCTCACTATGGGGACCCAAAAGCCTTCATTGTTTGAAAGGTTTTAAGGAAGAAAGGATAATTGGTCCACTGAGGTGAAATGTTGGATAATTCAATCAAGTTTTAACAAATGCAATGATGGATATTCAAAGAAGGAATTTCTCCAAGCGTTGGCCAAAAAAACCTCTAAAAAGTTAGCTAATTAGGAAATGAGTGTCATGTGGCAATTAGGGAAAGGTGGGGAAAGGTTGGTTATCACTATGGAAATCTACCATTAAAGTTCATTATGCATGAGCACACCATAATGCTCCATGATCATACATTTAATTTAAACTTGAGTTGGTTTAATAAGGAAGAGTCTTGGGAATTCACACCATTATTTCCAATGCTTCAAACTTCTTATGCCTAGAAAATATTAAAACATGTGATGCACCATTAAGCAAGCAATTATGAGTGGAAGGATATATAAAAGCTTCACCTTGGGATACTAGTGCACTAGTCAACTTATCCTTGGTAATTAACAAGTAAGTGAAAATCCCTAACTCCCTTGAATTTATAGGTAGTCGATTTAGCATAAGTCATGTTCGATAAAAATGAATTTGTCTAGGCATCTTCTGTGTTTGGATCTTCCTGGTAGTTGTTCACATCATATATAATATTTGGTTTGGAGTTTGTAGGAGGTTTCATTAATGAACTCTATAACGTGTTCGATCACATGATGAAGATGAATAATATTAGACTGTTGAGGTATTCCACACAAGACAAAGCCTTAAAGGCCTTATAAACCTTGGGAATGCTTGTTAGCTTAATTCATAGTCCATGTTGTATTCCCATTCCTTGTGTTCATTGTTAGCTTTTATAGCTCGGGAGGTACTCCGCATGTTTTGTCTTGTATGCGGAAGTGACCTTGTATTTACACTACTAGGCACTTGAATTTGTAATGGGTTTTTATAAAGTTGTAATAAAGTGGTTCATTTATTAAAGCGACTTTTTATTAAGTGTACCTTCTAATATTAAAGTGACTTTATTTCATAAAGTGCACTTATGTTATAAAGTGAATTTGTAATTTAATATTTTAAGTAACTTATTTTGGAGGGAATGAATCATGTCCCTTGATCAAGTAAAGGCAAGATTAGATCTTGGCTTTTGGATTTAGGGATGGGGAAGGTGAAAAGACACTTAGAAGGTGAAAGGTCACTTTTGAATTATAAGAGAATGCATTGGCTAGTATGAAAGACAATGAGAAGAAGAGATTGAGAGATTTCTGAGAGAGCTTTGAGGAGAAGAGGAAAGGGTAGCAAGTTGGGCACATTTTTCAAGAGAGCTTGGGAAGATTTCCAAAGGAAAAAATCTGTTTTGTGAGTGCTGAAATTTATTGTTGTGTAGGAGGTCATACTGTACGAATCCATATAGTCCGTACAACAATTTGTGGGCATTGAAATCGAGGTAGATTGAGGGTATTTTTTGTTGAAGGGAAGCCGTACATAATAGGTCGTACATCATCATATTTTCATGATTGTCAAGGTGTTGTTTTCTAGGTGGGTCGTACAACAGTACAAACTTGGCACATTTTTCAAGGCATAAATTTTGAGGGACAGTTTGGGTGTTGTAAGTGGTGTTATCTTGGCTGTAAATGTAATCTTGTTGCTGATATAACTATCCTGAAGCTAATAAAATATCTCTTTCTCTCTCTTTGGGTTTCCCCACATTGGGGTTTTCCTTGGCTGGTTACCTAAATTTCTGAGTATTTTACATGGATGTGTGATTGTTGTTCATTGTGTTTATTCCACACAAAAGTGCTTAGCATTGTGTATTTATGCTTATGATATATTCTGAATGTAGATTAATGCATCTTAGAGTTCATAGATAACAATTATCTCTAGGTTGCTAAGTGTATGACAGAATTTGTGCACGCTGATTTTGTCATTAAATTTCTACAAGGTATCAGAGCTTGGGCTCTTAGGTACAATGCACAGTGTTATTTTTGAGCAATATTTGAAGGGGGGAAACTTGATTGTTTGTTTTCCATTGAACAATTGACAAGGATATGGTTTTTTGTATCAGGTATGAGGACCGGTTGGATGATATTTCCAACTTTTTGCAATGGAAAGTCAGGATGTCAGCTATTCTCAGGGAGAACAAAATTTGGAGCATTGTTAGCACCATAGTTGTTGTTCCTACAACATACCCCATATATTTGGATTTACATGAGCTAAAGGAGTCCAAAGCTCAGAGGATTATTCTGAATGGGGTGAAGGACCACCTTATCCCACACTTGGCTGAGAAGAAGACAACCAAAGAGATGTGGGATGCACTGAAAAGCTTGTACGAGGAGAATAATGAAAACCGGAAGATGGCCTTTAAGGATAAATTGCATGATACTAAGATGGTTAAGGGGGAGAGTGTGTCTTATTATCTTACTCGGGTAGATCAAGTGAAAGATGAGTTGGCTACAGTTGGCGAGGTCATTTCAGATTCAGAGTTGGTGAGAATAGCCTTGAAAGGCTTCACCAAGGAATGGGAAGTCTTCATGAAGTGTGTGGTGGGTCGTGAGCATCTTCCATATTGGATCAGACTGTGGGACGATTTCACTTAGGAGGAGACCCATGAAGGATCTTAGAGTAGTGGAAAGAAGGGAGATGGAGCTGATGAAGATAATTTTTCTCTTACTGCAAAGGGAAAGGAGAAGAAGAATGGAAATTTTGGGAGGGACTTGAGTAAAGCCATATGTTACTATTGTAACCAGTTGGGGCACCTTGCTTCTCAGTGTCCTGAGAATAAGAAGAAGAAGAAGAAGGAATAGGAGGGGCCTAATATAGCTGCTACAACAACTATGGAGGAATTTTCATCCAAGTTTGATATGGATTTTTCTTTGGTCACTCTAGTATCCAGTGTTGGTAGTGGTGGATTTGGGGGTGATAACACGTAGATTGTTGATTGTGGATCCTCTTGTCATGTGATGAGAATATGGCGAGTATTCCTTATTATCACATAGACATGTCCTGATCGACTGGTGGAGAGTGAAGGAGGTATGGAACGAGCTATACGTGGAGTTGGAAGGGTTAGATTCTGACTTGAGTATGGAGGACTCCTGGAGGTAGATGGAGTTATCTTTGTTCCGGGGTTGAGGGATAACCTTGTACAATATTTATTGCAAATGTATTTTCAGTAAAAGAACATAAAATGTACAATGGAAAATACAAACATTACATAGAGATTTCCCCCCTGGAAACCCAAACTAGGAAAACCAACATATTCTATATTCATTCATAATGATACATTGTTTACAATACAATATGCATATAGGACCCAACGACATCCAAAACCCTAACCCAATGACCTAGATTAGTCAACAACTCTAATTCTTTAACCATAAATAGAAAAACATCGGCAAAAACTATGTGCCACAAAACCTCCCAACAATGGATATGAAAATCAAAGCAACACAAAAAACAAGGCAAAAATGTGACATGTTTCTCGAGGAAAAAAAATTTCTACGTGGAGTTGGAAGGTTTAGATTCCCCCTCAAACCCCCCTGCACACCCAACACAATGTGGACACTACTACTCATGCAAAGCATATAACACATGCCCAACATTCTCCCACTTGTTGTTTTCTTTACATACAGGGGGTTACAGGGTTACATAGTCAACAATCCAGGGAAAAAATGCCCATGGATCCTCTACACCAAGAGAAATTCTTAGTGTTCACATATTTTGTTAATGAATCTGCAACATTATTCAAAGCTTCCACCTTTATCAACAACACTTTCGTTTCTTCAACCATGTCTCTCACAAAGTGATATTGAATATCAATATGCTTTGTCTTTGAATGATAAGTCGGGTTCTTCGCTAGAAAAATTGCACTTTGACTATCAAAATCTATCCTTACAGCTTGTTGTACCAACCCAATACTTAAACACAATATTTGTAACCATATTTCTTCCTTACTTGCATGAGTAGCTGCCATGTATTCAACTTATGTAGTTGAAAGTGCCACTACAGCCTGTCTTTTCCTCATCCAACTTATTGCTCCTCCAAACAGGTTAAACACATACCCACTTATAGATCTCCTACGATCTAGATCTCTAGACCAATATGCATCCACAAAGCCATGTATATCCACCACTCTGTCCAATCCTAGTCTTCCTTGATAGCACAATCCATAGCTAGCAGTTCCACGCAAATACCTAAAAACCCTTTTTACCGATGTCCAATGCTCCTTCCCTATTTTTGACATATACCTGCTCAAAACTCCCACTACATGTGAAATGTTCGGTCTAGTACAGACCATTTCATACATCAAACTGCCAACTGCACTCACATATGGAACACAAGACATGTCCTCCTCCTCTTCCTATGTCTTGAGACACTGATCCACTGATAACTTTACACCAACAAGAATAAGAACCTTGATTGGTTTACATTCCTACATATTAAACCTATGCAATATTGTCTCGACATATTTTCTTTGATTTAACCAAAGTTTCCTCTTTTTCCAATCTCTTTTAATTTCCATTCCCAAAATGAAATTTGAAGCACCGAGATCCTTCATGTCAAACTTAGAGGATAATTGAGTTTTCACATCCTCGATAATCTCCTTGTTATTTCCTATCAGCAACATGTCATCCACATACAAGACCAAATAAATCAAATGATCACCAATTAATTTAAAATACACACAGTGATCCACTTTTCTTCTTGTGAAGCCAAGTCCCAACATATAAGTATCAAATTTTTGATACCACATCCTTGGTGATTGTTTTAAACCATACATGGAATTTTTCAGCTTGCATACCAGCTCCTTCTTCCCCTTCAAAACATAACCTTATGGTTGCTTCATATATACTTCTTTTTCCAGATCCCCACGTAGGAATGTTGTCTTCACATCCATCTATTCTACTTCAAAATCAAATGCAACAACAATAGATAATAGAAATATTATAGAGGTTAACTTGGAAACAAGAGAAAAAATCTCACCAAAATCAATTCCCTCAACCTGGGAATGGCCCTTTTCTACTAACCGAGCTTTGTATTTCTCGACTTTTCCTTCTGCATTAAGCTTCTTTTTAAATACTCATTTTCTTACAATGGGATTTCTTCCAGTTGATGACTCCACTAGATCCCAAGCCTCATTCTTATCCAAAGTTGCCATTTCTTCGTCCATGGCCCTTTTCCAGAGATTTCCATTCTCTGAATCCACTGCCTCCACTGCCTCCCTAACAGTTCTAGAATCATCATCAGTAATAGACAAAGCAAAATTTGAACGAAAATCAGATGGAGTATACCTTTTAGGTAGCCTTCTTTCTCGAACCGATCTCCTCAATATTGGAGTATGAGGATCTTCTTCTTCTGATTCATGTTCTTCTGTAGAGTCTAACTCATTATCCTTTAAATCAAACACTATTTTCTCTGGTTCTTCCTTACTTGGTAGGACTTCCTGTTTAACAACATCCTTCATTTCTCTAAATACCACATCTCGGCTATATGGTACCTTCCTTCCTAGTTTCTGGGTTCCAAAGCTTATAACCTTTGAGACCATCTTTATGTCCAATAAAGATACACTTTTCAACCTTCTTATTTAGATTACTCTTGTTTTCCTTTGGAACATGAACATATGCATCACAACCAAATACCTTGATATGTGTGAGAGAAGGTTTCTTACCAGTCCATACCTCTTGTGGAGTCTTGTCATACAACGTTGATGAGGGTGATATGTTGATCAGGTAACATGTAGTACCCACTGCCTCTGCCCAGAATTATTTCCCTAACCTGACACCACTGAGCATGCACCTTACTTTTTCCATCAACGTCATGTTCATTCTTTCTGCAACTCCATTCTGCTGAGGTGTATATGGAGTAGTCTTCTTCCTTTCTATACCACACTTTTAACAGAATTCTTCAAATTCATTCTCGCAGAACTCTCCGCCATTATCTGTCCTCAACACCTTAATTCTTTTCTCTATTTGGTTCTGAACAATAGCCTTAAACTCTTTAAACTTGTCAAAGACTTCAAATTTCTTCCTGAGGAAATATATCCAAGTATTCCTCGAAAATTCATCTATAAAACAGACATAGTACACATATTTTCCCAATGATGGGACCGATACAAGTCCAAAAACATCATTGTGAACTAGTTGTAAAACTCCTTCCCTCGTTGCACCAGAAGGGAATCTTACCTGATTCTGCTTTCCATATACACAATGTTCACATAAATAAAAATCCAGAGAGAAGTTAGACATACCTTCAACCACACCTTTACCGTGTAGTAGTCAAAGACCCTTCTCTCTGATATGCCCCAGTCTTTGATGCCACAACATAACCTTTTCTCAAGATACTATAGGAGTTCTTTCTTCTTCAACTCCAATATCAGAAACAACGAAACTATTACACCCATCACTAATAGTGTTTCCTTGCATATTATACAGAGTTCCAAACCGAACTCCTTTCAACAACACCATTGTTCCTCGAACCATCCTGCATGTTTCCTTTTCAAATATTGTTTTTACCACTGCATCGTCCATTTTTCTTACAAAAATCAAATTTCAAGCCAAACCTGGGATGTGCAGAACACCAGGAAGTGTTCTAATCCTTCCATATATGAACCTCAACTTGACTTTTCCTCGTCCTATGATTCTGGTTATCGAATCATCACCTAAAAAAACATTACCTCCATCATACCTTTCATATTCACAAAACCACTCCCTATGGGGAGTCGTATGAAAGGATGCACCTGAGTCAACCAACCATGCCTCATAATCTGCATGTGTGCTTGAAGAAGCAAAGTACACATCCCCTCCTTCTTCCTTGGGGGTCTTTTCTTCTATAGAAGGAGATTCTTCAGATCCCTTCTTTTTCTCAACTTTGGATCTACACAGCTTCTTGTAGTGCCCTTCTTTCCCACATCTCCAACATACCTTTACAAACTTTTCGGGAGATTTAGATCTACCCTTAGACTTAGATCTCCCACTTGAGAAATTAGATCTATTTCTTCCCTGGGAGAGTCCTCTTGCAAATAATGTGTCTGCTCTGTCCTTCCATATTCTTTCGTCTCATATCCTCCAACAACAAGGATGAGACCACTTCATCAAACTTCAAGGTAGTTGTATTACTACCTATGGCCACAACCAGACTATCCCATGAGTCTGGTAAAGAACACATTAAACTAATACACTTATCTTCATCTGAAGTTTTAATCTCAACAGATACTAACTGGCTTACCACAGTATTGAAAGCGTTCAAATTCTCTGTCACAGAGTCTCCATCTCTCATCCTCAGATTATATAACTTCTTTCTCAGGAATAGTTTATTTACTAGGGACTTAGACTGATACAACTTCCCCAACTTATCTTATAAATCCTTGGTTGTAGCTTCCTTTGACACATTCAGTAATACTGAATCTGAGAGACACAGTCAGATTGTTCTATTCGCCTTCCGATCCAACTTTTTCCAGTCATCTTTTGAAGTTCCTGTAGGTGAAGTACCTGGATCTACCGTGATCCACTGATCTCTATCCACCACCAGATCTTCCATCTTGAGCTTCCACAGTTCAAGAATTTTCCCATTAAACTTCTCGATCTCCATTTTTGAATTGCTTGCTATTTCTTTTCACCTGAAAAATCAATACCAAACAAACCATACAGTAGCATATTGGCACGATTTTTGAGGTTTTGTTTTCTGGGTGGGTCGTACAGCAGTACAAACTTGGCAAGTTTTTCAAGGTAGAAATTTGGAGGGACAATTTGGGTGTTGTAAGTGGTTTTATATTGCCTATAAATGTAATCTTGATGCTGATATAACTTTCCTGAAGCTAATAAAATCTCTCTCTCTCTCTCTCTCTCTCTCTCTCTCTCTCTCTCTCTCTTTGGGTTTCCCCACATTGGGGTTTTCCCGGGTTGGTTGCCTAAATTTCTGAGTATTACATGGATGTGTGATTACTGTTCATTGTGTTTATTCCACTGCAAAAGTTCTTAGCAATGTGTATTTCTGCTTATGATATTTTCTGAATGTGGATTAATGCATCTCATAGTTCATACATGACAATTATCTCTAGGTTTATAAGAGTATGACAGAATTTGTGCATGTTGATTTTGTCATTAAATTTCTACATTCATAACACTTCGCACACATAATTATGACTCCAAGTGGTAAAAATGGATGCAACGAAGATGCAACAAGGACACATAGAAGAAGCAATAAGGACACAAGGAAGATACAAAAATCTTGCAACCAATAAGGCAGTAGTAATGATTGAAAAAGGATGGAATAATGACCCAAAAAGGATGCTAAAAATATATCAAGAAGGATGCAACAAGGGTGTTAAGAAGGACACAAGAAGGATGCTAAAAAGGTGGTAAGAAGGATGCAACAAGGATGCAACAAGGATGTTGGGAGAAAAAAAAGCGTAGTAAAATGATGCTCAGATGAAAAGGATGTACAATAGGACATTGTTAGCACAAAAAAGGATGCACAAAAAGGATGCAAAAAGTATGCCTTACTATAACATCCTATTTTTGGTTTCCAAAACAGAATAAAACAAAAGAAAATTAATAAATGAAGAGGCCACAAAAAAGAATGAAAAATGACCCTATTGTAACAGTGTCTCATGATCTATAAATTGGTTGTGTTAAGTACCAAAGAACTGAATACAAAAACACCACAATAGATCCAAGAACAATATAGAATAATTCCCACTTTATTATTATGAAAACCCTTGAGGTAGGGAAACATAGTAGAATAGATCCTATTACGAAAGGGATCCACTCTTGTTCACTTGTCTCTTTGAGGGGGCAACCTCCTAATTAACTACTACTCCAAATACAATAATTCTCAACTTGCCCATTACATTACTTGAACCCCTTTATATAGTGATACCAACCACCTAAGAACATTCTAGAGGACGAACCTTCTAGAAACTAAACCTTCTAGTAAGTCCTCTTACATTTATTGCATTCACGCTAGGACTTATTTACTAAAAGTGGTCTTTATACATAAAAATTCTTATCTAATATTATTCCCCTTGGGTACCTCCCTAGATACATCATATTATTCCCCTTAGCTACACTACATTCCATCCCCCTTATGAAAGTGGTGTCCTTAGTGCTTGTTATGAGGGTGCACAACCATATACTAGGGTCCCATGGATAAGTGTGGACCATAATGTTGAAATAGGTTGGAGAACCAGGGTCCCATGTCCAATTGCTCATGTGAACTCCCCTCTGAAGATATCGAGACTCAATAGGAAACTAAAAATGGTGCTCCAAATATCTACATGTGGATCCAAATATGTAGATCTGACCAAAACATAATCCATTAGTATTGGAGAAAAAGAGAACTAAAGAAGAGTATGCATAGAATGATCTTGTCTACTCTCTAGGATGTGCTCTACATAAGTTAGATTAGAGTCATCGAATATAATATGAAAATGGTTGTCATCCCATAAATGACAATTATCCATATACCAAGCATCAAAATCAACCTCAAAATCATACCAAGCATATACTTCTTGGTCATATTCATCCCTAATGTCCTCCATAATATATCCCTTCTGTATTTTATCTAAGGACCCTTGAATATTTCTACAATTGTCCATGAGGTCGTGTAGGCCATATGTGATGCCTTGCAGATGGTTTTGCATATTGTCTCAAAGGGATTCAACCTTCTATTGAAGTTCCATGAGTAGTTGAGAGTAAATATCCATTGGAAACACCACATATAATATAACGAAAGAAATATATTAAAATTATCCATCCAATGGCACTGATCTAGTAGCAATCTAAGCACCCTGTCAAAATTTATGAGCTCTGCAGGTCCATCGTCGTCACAAAAAACCCTAAAAATGATTGATTTTAAATCAGTGATATCTTCACTTATGGAGCTCCAATTCAAGCGATCGGTTTTTGCAATGGGATACTTTTGTAAGAGGAACTCAGATATTTAATTTTTTAGGGTAAATTCGACACCAATTGTTGTAGAAATCAGCAAAATCTCTCGATCATGCACAAAAAGCCCTAAAAATTAATAAATTTTAAAATGCTAACTTTAGTTCCCGAATTCCATTTCAGACGATTTTTTTTTTAATTGGTTGTTTTTCCGAGAGGAAATTATATGTACAACTAGTTTCTGCAAATTAAAAAAAAAAATAGGAATTGTCCGTAGTGGCAGGACCCTCTTTTTCTTCATCGAAAAAACTGCAAAATAGAAAAAAAAAATCCCTTTTTTCATGGCCGAAGAAAGTGTTGTGATACCACTTGTTAAGTACCAAAAACTTGAATACAAAAACACCACAATATATCTAGGAACAATATAGAATATTTCTCACTTTATTATTATGAAAACCCTTGAGGTAGGGAAACATCATACAATATATCCTATTACGGAAAAGATCCACTCTTGTTCACTTTCCTCTTCGATGGGGAAAACTTCTGATGACTACCGCTCCAAATACAATACTTCTCAAATTTCCCATTACATTGCTTGAACCCCTTTATATAGTTCTACAAACCACCTAAGAACATTATAGTGAAGAAACCTTCTAGTAAGTTCTCTTACATGTATTGCATTCACACTAGGATTTATTTATGAAAAGTGGCCTTTATACATAAAAATTCTTATCTACTATTATTCCCCTTGGGTACCTCCCTAGGTACCCCATATCATTCCCCCAAAATGTAGAAATTTTGGACCCCGACCCGGTTTCAAATCTCAATGAGACAACATAGTTTAATTCCCAACTCACATTGCATTTTTTAGTTGAAAATTAGTTAGCAAAAAATTATAGCTCATAAATGAAACACATAAAGTCTGCTACAACATTTTAACCAAAAATAAAACACACCCAAAAAATAATACACAGATATTTTTGGGCAAACTTAGACCCTAGAAAAACCTGCAAGGGAAAAACCAATGAGACAGGGGATTTTATTATTATTTAGAGCTCTAAGAAAGAATTTATTACAAGAATCATCTTCAACAAATAAATACATAGACTTATCTTGTTTTATGTGCCCACACAAAGCCAAAAAAATCATGCCACCAAATCCTCGATTTATGTGCCCATAAATACGTACACAATGCGGTTGTCACAACATTAAATTTTGTATGGTCTACCTGAAAATTTGTGCGTGCTTGCTGAGATAAATTTCCAGAAATTTGTGAGTCTTAGCTGACTCGATTTTCATGCCAATCACACCCAAAAAATTGTACATTCCACTTACCTGATTTTTGTGCCAAGATACAACTATAGGGTCTTCCTAGAATCTGTCTAGTACAACCTCAAAACATTGTTTTACTTTCTCTCCTTGATTTGTGTGCCAAAACTAGCCTTGGGATGCGTTCTCTTGTCTACAAATGCACTTATCTTTCTCAACTGAACTGTCTCTCTCTCTTCCACTCTCCAAAAATCATGAAGAAGTGCCAAATTAGGGGTGCTTCAATCCCTAAGTCAACTCAATGAAGGAAGTTGAAGAGTCATTTGATCTAATGGTGGATATTATATTAGATCAACAATGGTGATTAAGAGACCCTTTAGTCACCCACTTCATTAACTTTCCATAAAATCACTTTTAATTTCAAATCTCATGAAATTAATGCACTAGGGACCACATTGGACACTTTTTCAACCCTAGGCACCTAGGTGATGAGAAACACTTGTCCTTGGTACTTTTTAATTAATTTAAGATTCTCTCTTACTGAGGAAAGTGTTCCTCACCACTCCCAACTTATCTTTGAAAGGTACAAACTTGCCTCTCCCCAAATCTTTTGTGATGATGTCCACCACCTTCTCATTAGTGGATATAAAATGTAGCTCAACTGCTACTATCTGAGCATAATCCTAGATGAAGTGATATCTAATCTCGATGTGTTTAGACCTGCCATGAAAAATTGGATTCTCGGAGAGTTTGATGCGAATTTTATTGTCACAGTATATCACCGTGGGTCTCATCTACACACCAAAAATCTCAACCAACAACTTGCGAAGCCGTATGGCCTCACAATTGGAATGACTGGCTGCCATATACTCATCCTCTATGTAACTGAAATCCAATGAATTTTTCTTCCGATTTAACCAAGACACTAAGGTCGGGCCCAATCCAAAGCAACAATATGAGGTACTTTTCATGTCACTGACACATCCTTCCCAATTTGAGTCTGTGTAGCCAATCAATATGATTCCATCCCCTTTCTCATAGTTCATGACATAATCCACATTACCCTTAAGGTACCTGAGCACATGTTTTGCTGCCACCCAATGCAGTATCTGAGGCTCCACCATAAAATGACTAAGAGAGTTGACAACGAAACAAATATCTAGTCCGGTATTGACCATATACATCAATGAACCAATCAACTGACGATACAACATGGGATCAACTAACTTTGACTCAAAAGAATGAAGCTTTTTCCAGTTGGTTATCATGGGTGTGGACATGGGCCTACAATCCTTCATCTGGAATCTCCTCAGAATGTCAATAGTATATCTTCCCTGTCCCAGAAATATGTGTCCAAGTTCATGCCAAACCCCCAATCCAAAGAAGTAGTGTATCAGTCCATTTTATTTCATCTTGAACTTTGAATCAAGGATCTCCTTGCAACCAGCTATGAGTCTCTCAAACCCGGTAATGAAGAGATCATCCACATATAACATAATAATGAGAGGAAACTCCCCAATCACAATGTAATAAAGGTTGGGATCCACCTCACTCTTCTCGAAACCCATCTACTACAAGTATGTATCTATCCTTGAATACCAAGCTCTAGGAGCTTGATTCATCCCATACAATTCCTTCTTCAATCTACACACATGCAAATCTCTCCCATGCACATCAAATTCCTATGGTTGCTCTATGTACACCTCCTCCTCTATGAGACCATTCAGAAATGCAGTCGTCACATCCATCTAATGGATCTTCCAACCCATCTCTACTACAATGGAGATCATTGGCATGGTAGAGGTATATCTAACAACTAGAGTGGAGGCCTCATCATATTCAACCCCATCTACTCGTGAGAACCCTCGAGCTACAAACCAATATTTGTACTTCTCAATGCTACCATCAACAACATACTTTATTTTGTAGAGAGAACTAGAAGTCAAAACTGACTTCCCCTTAGGTCTCAGAATCACCTCCCAAACATCATTCTTGATGATGGAATTGTAATCTTCCACCATGGAGTCCTTCTAGACCTACTAACCTACTTCCTCCTCAAAATTGGAAGGCTCAGACTCTCTGATGCTACTCACCATCTCAATATAGCTGCAAAACCTCTCAAGAGGTCCACTCTCCCTCACAGTCTGCCTTGGATTCCCCACATATCCTTTTGCTTCCTTCAAAGTGTCTTGAAGCCACTTGGGCTTCTTCTTAGATGTAGTACCATGTGGAGGGGACTCTCCCTTCTCAATCTCACCACCTGAATATTGTGTACATGAATATGATCTTGAGGTTGTCTAAGAACCAGTAGACTAAGAATTAGTACCATGTGAATCGGTAACCTGAGGACCAGTTATTTGTGACCCTGCCACCTGTGGACTAATATTCCCTGAAGCAGGTGGTCTTGAATTCTATGTCACTATGCTCTATGAAGGACTCACCTAAATCTGAGGAGATGACTGCTCCCCCTAATCGATATCTCATGACCTATGAAAGGATTTATCCTCCTTAGATATCACATCCCATCACACAACTATCTTCCTAAAGAGGAGATGTATATGCATAAATCCTTTGAGGTCTCGCTACACCCAACAAAGATTCCCTTCTCTGTCGTGGGTTCTAGCTTAGTCCTCTTCTCAGAAGGGACATGTGAATAGGTAAGGCACATAAAAATACTAAAGTGCCCAACCTCAAGCTTCTTCCCAGAGAAAGCCTCCTCAGGACTCTTATCCCCCAAGACTCTGTGTTGACTCTTGTTCTGTAGATAAACTGCAGTGTTGCAAGCCTCAACCCAAAGAAAAAGTGGTATCCCCTGATCATATAACATGGGTCTCTTAGCCCCAGCAATGGCCCTTTTCTGCCTCTCAACAACTTCATTCTGTTGCGGTTTGTAAGGAACTGCCAATTCTCTCTTAATGCCTTCCCTAATACAAAAGTCATTGAAATCATTGGAGGTATACTCACTCCCATTGTCATATCTCAACACTTTGATTTTCTTCCCAATTTGGCTCTTCACAAGAGATTTGAACTCTTGGAACCGCTAGAAGACTCGTCCTTTGGTCTTCATGAAGAAAATCCAAGACTTTTGAGAGAAGTCATCAATGAAAGTGACATAATACAAAAATCCACTCAAATAAGCATAAGACATAGGACCACATAAATCAGTATGAATCAGATCAATAATACCTCCTACTCTGCTATCACTGCAAGGAAAATAAGTCTTGGTTTACTTTTCAAGAGCACACCTCCTGGTTCTCTGTACTGAACTATGGAACTCGAGTCACAATATCTCTCAATATCCTCAAAGCCCCATGGTGCAAATGGGCCATCCTCCTATGCCATAGCTCACAAAGGTCATTGTTGTTGGTACTATACATCATTGTTGTAGCTGACTAAAACATGGGCTTGTACATATTCTCATGCCAAATCCCAATCACTATGGCCAAAGTGACACTAGATCTCTTAGGATACAAGAGAACATTCCCATCACAAAACAATACCTCATATCCCCTATCCTCAATAGTGGAAATTGAAACCAAGTTCTTATTCAAGACAATAACATACAATACATCTCTCAACAACATGGTAGGTAGAGACTTCATATGAAATGATATTGTCCCACTACTAGCTTCCTTGACCATTGAGTCTTCTCCAAGCATCAACTAAAGATCTCCAATCTCTATAAGATCAGTGAAGTACTCACGAACCCCTGTCATATGGCGAGAGGAACCACTATCAATGTACCAAATACTAGTAGATGATTCTCTAGAGGAAAGACACACCAACAATGAATACTCGTTCTGGAACCTATGGGTAAACTCCTCCACATTTGTTGAAATTGAAACCTGCTTCTTCTTATTATGATCCGGATTATTTTCAGCATGAAATGGGAGCGGAGATATAATAAAGAAATGCACAGATATATCGTAGATATTCAATGATATAACATAAATGTATCAGATATGCAACCATAAACACATATATACAGTAATACACGGTTTCTATTAATCAAAGAAATGTACAAAGACTGTAAAAATATAGAGTGAAATACTCGCTAGAATGGTGGCAACTTATCTCTGAGAAGAGATGTGATGGCTATTCGCATTTGCAAGAAGATGATTACAATGAGGCTCTAAAGGCATTTTTACAATAAACAAGAATGCCAAAAACCCTAGACATCCCAAAACTTAACCCTAGGAGATGAAGTGCCAAAAGTCATGTGGGCCCCGTTTGGGTAAGTTAGTACATCAACTTCCCGGGGTCGTAACTTTTGCATACGATCTCCATTTTAGGCATATAATAGCTTGTTGGAAATGTATCATCGAGGAGATTCATTTTGGGGGCTCAATAATTCATTTAGATATCATTGAGAACCTCAATATCGAAAAACCTTCATTTAGGCCCTCAAAATGGCCCTAGAAGTTAAAACCTGCTAAAAATAGTAAATTGCCAAAATTGTCAGAAAATTATTTTGAGCCAGTCGAAAAAGGTGGGTGGCCACCGATATCCACTTGGATCAATCCTCCCTCCTTAGGAAGCAATGTTCTCCATTGCGTTGAGTTCCCGGGGGAGAGGGAAAAGCATTTGCTAGATCTGCATTTGGGTGAGTTGCTTGTATTGTTGGAGACGTCGTGCTGCTCAGTTTGTGGAAGTTTGTCACAAACCTGTTGAGGCTGAGCCTGTTCAAAAAGTTGGGCTACATGAGAGGATGGTGTGCATAAGGAATCTTTGCACTTTTCTGCAACCTTGTCGACCTGCTTCTGTTGAATAGAAGGTGCTTGGGGCAAGCTTGTAGTGGTTCCAATGTCCTTCTGTTCCCCTTTTGAACTGATTGTGAAGAAGCTGAATTTTGCAGTATGAGATACTACCTTGCAACACTTTTTTGTTGGAACAGTAGTCAGAACTACCTCTGGTATTCTATAGAGATGACCCCCCAAAGTAACAATGAAACTGTGGGGTCGAGACTCATAAACAACATGGCATCTCCACATATATGGTTGGCCCAAGAGAACATCACAGACATCCAGTGGGGCAACATCACATAATGCCTCATCCTCGAAGGGTTGGATGTTGTATGACAATCGACACTGTTGGCTGACACATAGATCTCATCCTTGCCGAAGCCACCCGATGTTGTATGGCTGCGGGTGTGGTGTTGTCGACAATCACAACTGTTTGATGACCTCTGATGAGATGAGGTTTTTATGGCTTCCGCTATCAACAATAAAATGCAGCGGGGTTCCCTTCACCCACATTTGTGAATGAAAAATGTGCTCCCCCTCTTCAGGATCTGTTGGTTCTTCTGGTTGAATTGTTGCGATTGCGACAATAGCAGTGGGGTCTGCGTGAATGATCTGTCCTTTACTAGTATTTTCAGAATTAGATTTTGAATCAGGGTTCGTCTCCTTGTCTTTGATCTCAGCCACCAATGACTATTTTGAGCGACATTCATCGGTGTTGTGCCAGGGGCTTTTGTGGAAATCACACCATTTTTCGGTGTCCTTCTTTGTCTTCTCGTGACCCTTCTTTTCCTGTGTCTTGGAGTGGTTTTCGGGAGATTGTTTGTTATGGCCATATTTTTCATACTTTGGTTGTTGCGAATTTGCAGACTCGAATTCCCATTTGTTTTGGTGCTTAAATTTCTACTCAATTTTAACAACATATTGATAAGCAGCACCGAGTGATGAGATGTCCAGAAAATCCATTTCAGTCTGGATGTATTTGTGTAAAGCCCCATGGTATTTCAAAACAAAATGTCACTCGGAGTCTTTGATACCTAGCTTGGTGCACAAGGTATGGAAGGTATTGGTGAACTCTAGAACTGCTTGGCCCCTCTTGTCGCAGTGTGGTCCATCTCATGTACTGGTCCTCATAGTTTCCAACAGGGTATTACTGTTCCTTTACCGCATCCACAAAAAAATCCCAAGTGGGATCGACCCCATATATTCCAGACTCCTCTGTGGAACTTTGCTCCCAGTAAGTTTCCCACCAATGTTTGACATGAGGGAGAGCTTTAAGGAGTGTGAAGGTGATCTTTTCTTTGTCGAAAAAATTGTGAGCAGAGAAGTAACCTTCTAGCAGAGTTAACCATTTTTCTAGGGCTTTTGCATCTATATGTCCTTCAAATACAGGAATATCAAAATTAACTTGTACCTTGAAAGGTGAGGTGCCTCCAAAGTTGTCGCTTGATGAATATGTGCCTAATTCTATCAACATGTGTTTAAGGATGTGGGAAAAATTCTCCATCATTTCATCCCTCTGTCGCGTGAGAGCTTGCACAAGCAACAGATTGATAGGATCATCTGCTCCGTTGTTTTTATTTTCTTCCGCCATTGAGGGTTTCTTGGGTGTGTGAGAGTGATTTTATTCATGATAGACAAGCTCGAGACCCAACTTTCTATACTCAGACCTCATCAGGAACATGCACTGAAAAAACGATCAAGAGCAGCCTGCTTTGATACCACTGATCCAGATTATTTTCGGCACGAAATGGGAGCAGAGATATAATAAATAAATGCACATAGATATTGCAGATATTCAATGATATAAGAGAAATGTATAAGAGATGCAACCATAAACACAAATATACAGTAATACATGATTTCTATTAATCAAAGAAATGTACAGAGACTGTAAAAATACAGAGTGAAAGACTCGCTAGAATGGTGGCAACTTATATCTGAGAAGAGATGTGGCGACTACTCACATTCGCAAGAAGATGATTACAATGAGGCTTTGAAGGCATTTTTACAATAAACAGGAATGCCAAAAACCATAGACATCCAAAAACCTAACCCTAGGAGATGAAGCGCCACAAGTCATGTGGGCCCCGTTTGGGTAAGTTAGTACATCAACTTCCCGGGGTCGTAACGTTTGCATACGATCTCCGTTTTAGGTGTATGATAGCTTGTTGGAAAGGTATCGTTAAGGAGATTAATTTTGGGGGCTCAATTATTCATTCAAATATCATTGAGAACCTCAATCTAAAAAAACCTTCATTTAGGCCCTCAAAATGGCCCCAGAAGTTAAAACCTGCTAAAAATAGTAAATTGCCAAAATTGCCAGAAAACTGTTTTGAGCTAGTCGGAAAAGGTGGGTGGCTACCAATATCCACTTGGATCATATTATTAGGACAATATCTAGAAGAGTGCCCAAAATTGTGACATGATAAACACTTGAATTTGCTCATGTCCTTATTCGCTTCACCCTTCTACTTGTTCCCTCCCTTGGAACCCTTCTTGGAATTGTTCTTTCCTTTAGCTGCAAGTGCCACATTCACCTCTTAATTACCTATGAATGAGATCCTATGCACATATCCTCTTCAAGTTTCCTCTTGAATGAATTCATCCCAAAGACAATCCCACTTGGGAAGATTTTCCCTTGCCACAATTCCCTCAACAAAGACAACCCATTGTTTGGTCACCCCATTCAAAGCAGTCCTTACAATTTCACTATCAGCAACAACCTCCCCAACAACACCAAGTTCATCCCTCATCTAAGTTAGCTTGGTAAGATAGGTGGAAACACTTTCAGTCTTGGTCATTTTATTGCTCTTTAGTTTCTCCCTCAATACCATTTTTTAATTTTCATTAGAACTATGGTAAAGTTTGGTTAAGGATTCCCACATCTCATAAGCATTAGACTTCCTGGATAATTCTTTTAGCCTTAATGTTCTTTTTGGTGTAGGCATCCAAAAGAGTAACATTTGTAAGCATCACCACGGGATTCATTTGTGAGTTCTCCACACTATCCCACAACTCACATTCCTGCAGAAGCAACAAAATCCACTCCTTCCATGAGATGAAATTAACAGCTCCATCCAATATGTCCTCAACCCTCAAACTAGTGGCCATTGACCCTGAAAACCAAAACACAAGCCCACAACTTTCTTCCTAGTGAAGTACCTCCTCTTCTCAAACAAATCTCTATTCTTTGTGGATGATATATTTTTTCTCTTTCCCACTTTCCAACTCTGATACCATGTAGAAATTTCAGACCCTGACGCGATTTCAAATATCAATGAGACAACATAGTTTAATTCCCAACCCACATTGCATTTTTCAGCTGCAAATTAGTTAACAAAAAATTATAGCTCATAAAATGAAACACATGAAGTCTGCTACAACAATTTAACCATAAATAAAACACACCTAAGAAATAATACACAGATTTTTGGTCAAACTTAGACCCTGGAAAAACCCACAAGGGGAAAACCAGTGAGAGAGGGGATTTTATAATTAATTAGCGCTCTGAGAAATATTTTCTTACATCAATCATATTCAACAAATAAATACAAAGACTTCTCCTATTTTCTATGCCCACACACAGCCTAGAAAACTGTGCCACTAACTCCTCATTTTTTGTGCCCACAAACCTGTACACAGTACAGTTTTCATAGCATTAAATGCTATATGGTGTTCCTCAAAATTTGTGCCTTCTTGCTGAGATAAATTTCCATAAATTTGTGACTGTTAGCTGCCTTGATTTTTGTGCCAATCTCACCTGGAAAATCATGCAATCCACTTCGTCAAATTTTGTGCCAAGATACAGTTGTTTAGTATGCCCATAATCTATATAGTATGACCTCAAAACACTATAGTACTTTCTCTCCTCGATTTGTGTTCCAGAACTAGACTTGGGATGCGTGCTCTTGTCTACAAATGCACATCTCTTTCTCAGCTCGAATCTCTCTCTCTCTCTCTCTCTCTCTCTCTCTCTCTCTCTCTCTCCAAAGCTCATGAAGAAGTGCCAAATGAGGGGTGACTCAATCTCTAAGTAGACTCAATTAGGGAAGTTGAAGAGTAATTTGATCTAATAGTGGAGATTAGATTAGATCAACAGTGGTGATTAAGAGACCCTTTAGTCACCCATTTGATTAACTTTTCATAAAGTCACTTTTAATTTTACATCTCTTTAAATTAATGCACTAGGGACCACATTGGACACTTTCTCACCCCTAGGCACCTAGGTGATGAGAAATACTTTTCCTTGGTACCTTTTAATTAATTTAACACTAGCTACACTACATGATTAGATATCATGTGATGCAATTTGTCATGACAAATCCTACCTCTTAAATTTATTTTCCTTCTATTAATAGTTCTTTTAACAATCTATATTTTCTTGCTATTGTTGTGTGAAGTGAAAGAAACTAGTGTAACCAAATGGCATAATAAAAGAGACTAGACACTTTCTACATAATGATTTACCCTGGAGAACCTTGCGTTTTAACTCCCCCCAAAAATGGAAGGCTTTCTCAACGTTTTATGAATTAAAAAATGCATATTACAAGGGCTCAATTAAATATTTTTCTCTTGTGCTAATGACTCTAGGAAAAAATATATAAGACTCCATGTGTGTTGCATTCAATGCTTGATACCCACCACAAAGGGTTTTTCACAATATTTTCTTATGTGCAGTAGAACCCAAAGTGAGATCATTCTAAAAACATCCTTTGTATTATTGTTTGAGAATTCACACCCCTCATCCGAAACTCAAGCAACGTTGTGTATTGGTGTGCTTCTAAAACTCTTATTCCACTAGATTAGTCAAGTCAAGCTAGATAAGTTATGACTTCCATTTCTTCACAACAATCTTAATTTCTAGAATAATAAACTAGTTAAATGAGCTTTGGGACTGTGGTACCATTCCTTAAGTAGGTACATCATTCTCCTTGTGAAATACCTTAGATGAACTCCATCTTAGACATTGTATCTCATATATTAGATGAGAATTACTAGTTCAGAAAGAGAATCTCTCAAAGAGAATTCAAACCATTTGAGATTACTAGATTATCATGCTCCACCCTTCTGCATCTAACTAGAAATTATAAAAGACTAGTTTTCCTTGTCCTTAGAGCTCCAACAGACTTTAAATAGTGGTCTACATTTCGATCCAATAGAGGTTGAAATATTTCACAAATTTTGTTCAATACTGAAAGTGTAATCAATAATGCTTCCAAGATGCAAACCTTTGATTTGGAAGAAGAGACATTTGAAGGGTGTTCACAATAGTTTTGGTATTTAAACCTCTGCAAGAGAAGTCATCTTGGATAAATATGACAACATGAACTAGGTTGTACCTAATCAATTTAAATCCACCATCCCCTTGAGTTACTACTTTTCTCTTTTAATCCACTACAAGCCTCATTATTCTATTCAATGGGTAATTATTCTCATCCCACAATCAAGTAAATTTCCCTTCATCCTTTGGAGACATTGTTCATTGGCGGTTGAGAGGAAAATTTAATTTCTTGACCATTGAATCAATTTCTCCTCGACAAGTTGATTCCTAATGAAATTTATTTATTCTTTTATAAAGTTGATTTCCTCAAGCTAGATTGTTTTCTCCCATTACCAATTCAATCCGTCAAGTATAATCAAGTTCTTCTCTTGTCAATTCAGTTAATCAATATGAATCGATTTCTTCCCTTGGAAACTCAATTTCCCCTTAGGTAGGTTATTTTTTCCTTTATCTTTTCAATTTCCTTTGACAGGAAATATTTAGAACATTTATACTTCCTTTACAGATTATGTTCTAATTTCCAGAGGAATGGAAACATAAGAATTGGCAATGATTCTCTCTTTGTGCCTTTTTCTAATTGTTGGGGATGCCCAAAATATTTGTCTTCCTTCTCCCACAATCATTCTCTATAAGAAAAAACACCTAGAGATTTAGTCAAAAATTTGTTTCTTATTTGCGCATTACTTGATCTCTCTTCTCTATCTAAGAATACTAGGATACCCAACACCCTCTAGCAAGGATATGTTTCACTTCCCCTTCTTGGTCCCTCCATGATGAAACTAATTGTTAGTGTGGAGAAGAGCCAATGATGTCCAAAAATGTGGAATTTGGTGAGTCTTGTGTATATGAGTGTGACCATGACCTCACATCCTCTAAAGAATGTGAACTCAATGTACAATTTTCATGAAATCAGAAGAAATGGAAAACATATAAGTTTTAGGGCGTTCCCTCCATTACTCCATGTTGGCATGGTGGATATGTTTATGGTATCTCATTAAATTTTGTCCATGTACATGAACCTTCTCATGGTTTAACTTGGATTATTCTAATTGTATGGAACCATTTTGGATCACACCTACCAATGCAAAATATTTTGGTCCTACAAAAGAGTATACTTCCCTCATGAGATATTTTTATTTCTTTTCAATAAGGACTTTGCTATGCTTTGGATTGATGGTTGTAGGAAATTTCCTCCTTACGCCATGCTTCAAATATTCATTGAGTTAATGGCTTGAATTCCCTAAAACATTTTGTATGATTTCTAGGTGTTTCCAATGTACCTCCTAGGCCAAGAGGTCTTAACAATGATAGTATTACTCTTGCATTCCTTGACATATAAATTATATTCTTGGAATTACTCTTAGCACATTTCATATATTCAAGGATGTCTAGAAATTTCATCTTCCCATGTTTTCAAACTATCATGGATACAACTAGTGATTAACTTATTCTTCTTGAAGTGTATAGCACTAGTATTAATCAACACTTGCAACTCCCTTTGAAGCTAAAATGAATTGTTCCCTTCAGACTAATATTCAAGTTGTTATCAACTCTATTGTTGATTTGATTAGTCATCCAATTTTATTATGGTTCTACCCTCCATTTCTTTCTAGGATTGTGTGACACCTCACTCATTATCCCACTTGCATCTCACTTGCATCATGGCGACATCATGCTTGGAGGCATCGTTCATTACAACTTCACTTCTACAACCTATTATTGGAAGCCTTACAAAAATTCAATCCAAGAGAGTAAAAATAACTTCTTAGCATGATTTTCTTGTAATGGTGATGCTACTGTAGTCATCAAACACCTTGATCCACTATCTTCCTTCTTGACGGATTTGGGTTCTAAACCTATCATTGTCTTTGCAGAGATTAGTCCTTTTAGATCCCCCTTACACTAGATATGGGGTAAGCAATTCTACACTGTCATTCCTTGAAATTATAGGGATGGAGCTTGGGATGGAGTTTCTAACATGTATCTTCCCATTCCCAATCAAATTATAGTGGCTACAATAGTGCTTGTCACTAGTTATAGTTCCTTAATTATTTTTTCCTCCATGTTGACTTGAAGAATATCTATGCAAGTCTCGTTTATGCCTAAAGAACTAAAATATTTTTCATTGAGTTTATTCCACTAGCATGTGTTGGCATCGTGTTCCATGCTGGCACACGTCCTTCTTAACACTAGGGAGTGTAGACACATGTTACATCCATAATTGAACAAGAAAACCCCCAGAGAATCGACATATCAATCCTTGGACAAGGTCGACGAAGGTCTCACCCAAGATGCAGAGGGGATCATAGAGACCATAAGGTATTGTGATAGGGATGAAGGATTAAGAAAACCAAGATCCATTTAGGATGGCATTCTTACATTCCATATCTGATGAATTAATATGCTAGTAAGTAAAACAATACACACACGTATCTAAACAACACATGATAGACACATAATAGATCAAAACTATCACAACTTTATTATTCCTTTCATTCCATTCAACACAAACATATAGTATACGTTAGGCAAACTATATTTGACAACAACATAGCTTCATATCTTCTTTAGATAGATTATTAGAAATGCAACATATTGCGCATTGTGCATCCTTTTAAGACTTCATACATATGATAGAATCATAATAATATTCAGAAGCATTACATTATTACAATAGGCTCAAAATGAGCTCAATACCAACAACTCAATGGATCTCATCTAACCATCTAACTCTATTTTTGATGTCATTGCTTCCTTTTATAACTTTCTCTGCTCATGAACTCTATCTTCCACTCCACTCATTCTACTAACAAAACTTCCCTGCACGATTCTAACACCTACTTGTAGTCCACGTAGCCTTCTGGAATTAGGGAAATATTAATTACCTCACCAACTCATCTTTTGTCAGCTCCATGATTCCTTGTGTTATTGGTAGCAATCATTCGAGCAGATTTTTCGATGATTCCTTTCTTGATTCTGACATGTGTCTTCTTGATTTCTAGTGCGCATCAAAACTGGGACTGACACACATTTGATAAGACTCAGACTTGGTGCGCATTCTCGAAACTCATCCCAGCACACACTTCTTTCCCTTCTTTGTGCATTTAGCTTCCGCGTGCACAAAAATGGAACTAGACTGCATAAAACTTGGACTGAGTGTTACAAAATTTGGAATGAGTGCGCCTAAATTCATTTGTGCACACACACAAAATGAACCCAAAAATTTGGGTTCCAACAGGCCCCCACCACTATTACTTGATTCGTCCTTGAGCCAACTGCTTCATGGGATCAGGGCATAAATTTTGAGTAAGAGAAAATAATCAGGATTCAAAACAATTGTGATTGCATTCAGGACCGAGTAAGAGAAAATCATGTGTTCGGGTTGTAGTTGCAACCTGACCCAGGTCTTAGAATGATTTAAGCAGGACCCATAGTGAAATATGGAGTTGGAGTGTATGCGGCTAGATGCTTGACCTAGAACCTTTGCTGGTTTCTTTTGAGGTGAACGAGGGATCTGTTTAAATCACACCATCAAACACTGACCATTAAAAATAAATTAGGCTCCATCAAGAGAGAGCATCATTTTATTCTTGTCTTTTTTCTCTGGGAGGACCAGACCAAGATAGTAGCCCCGACCTTTCTACTATCAGAGGGATGGGGATCCATGACAAGATGTGAGAGTAGGGAGCCCAACGACTAAGATGGATGAATTGGTTTGGCTTGGGAACTATGCTAGAGGAGGGTGATCCATGACAAGAGATGAAGGTAGGGATCCGAGCAAATAATAAAGTAGGGTCCCTCCCTATCAGAAAAGGTGATGATGCATGAAAACGGTTCAACACTCTTTGGGCTTGGAGAGGTGGTTAATGTCTGTGATTATGAAAAATAGTTCAGGGAACTATGTGGACCTAGGGTGAACCTTTCTAGGAAATATGGGGGAAGGGCCTCTTCCAAGAAGTTGATGAAATACTGGAAATCTGCATGAAAAATGAAGTGTTGGCTTTGGAGTTTCTCAATCGAACTATAAATAATAGATTAGGGACAATCTATTAAGACATGCCATGAAGGGAAAGTGGGAAAGTGAGGGGAGAAAATTTGATACAATGGTGTGGATGTGGGGAAATACCACATGAACGATGGAGGAAGTCACAAGTAGGGGTGGTAGGGAATGGGGTGTGGATAATTACTCCATTGAGAGCATCAAGGGGGTGGGGGTGGTGGGGGGTATATATAGATTTAATATGTTGGGGAAGATTACAAAGGAAATATATATGTATTCGATAGAGGGGATGGCTTGGAGAAGAGGTAGAAATTGGTGGTGAAACATGACTCATGGGAAAATCAAATGTCGTGTCTGCCATACTAGTGATGTTGGTTGGAGATTGTGGTGGCATAACTGACTATGTACTTGTGGCATTTAAAACCACTTTTGATTATGTGACATATGCTTGGAAATTATTCTCTTTTCCCTGTTTCACTTTGGTGGTTGACATTGTTCCCTAGAAAGTGGGTCACCCTCAGGGATAGGTTCAAGTTCTCTTGATGAATCATTGTGCCATTCCCGACCATACTTTTCACTTTCCACACTTTATCCCCTCATCTCCTTAACTTTTGGGATTTTCGGATATACTAGCCCAAGAATGGATTGTCCCTCATTTCATGAGAAGAAGGGGTTGAAGTCCCAGAGGTTTGTAGTTGGAAAAAGATAAAATCCAATCATGAACCTTCTACATGATTTTCCAAGGATCCTGAGGACAATGAAATTTCTCTCATAAGAAAATGATGGGACTGTAAAAAATAACTAATACCAAATTCGAACCAAGGTGGAGCATTTGTGGGCACTATTTTTCATGCTTAGGTAGAAGCCCCACACATGTTTTCAACTTTGGGATGCATGATGTGACTAGGGTAGAGTTAAGGTGGGATTTTTTTTTCATTCTTAGTTAGAAGCCCCACCTTGGCTTCAACCTAAAAACGTCTTAAAAGAAAAAAAGGAAATAAATGGGCTTGGAAAAGGTTTCATTGAAAATGAAGGTGCAACACACCCTCTACAAAGGAACCCATAAATGAGACACTATAATCCCTTGTATGTCATGAACCCCATTCCCAAGAGTCTTTCCCCAATCCATGTAAATTCCTCCACATGAATTAGAGAAAGGTTTTCTTGGGAAATAATCCTAAACTTGAGGTACAATTCACCCAATAGGTCACTTTGTCAACCCTCCCATACCTAAACTTGACAAATTACATAGGGTCTTTGAACACTTGTTTATTTTGATGAGGTAGTTTGGATGTACATACTTGGATGGAACTTTTATTGATTTTATTTACTCATCATGATGCATTTGAATTGAGATCCTTTGAGGGTGTATTCATTGTCTTTGCAGGACCTAGTTGGTGGACATATTTGGAAGAACAAGCCTAGCTTGGGCTTCCTTGGGGCCTGAATCCCACAAGTTGGATACATGGCCCACATGACGAATGATGATGATTTCCTTTGGAGGTCTGAGATGAAACCATGGAAGACCTAACCAACCTCTTGCTATCCCAAAAACTTACTCTTGGGGCCAAAACACCATACAGAGAGGGCTTGATGTCACCTAGGGTTGAGGTTGTGGTGGTAGAGTTGCTACTCATTGACACTTGGAATGATTTGGTGGGAGATTAATTGAGGAGGATATAACACATAAGATGGAGGCTATAGAAGCCCCAACGACCTCAACCTTCTACTCCAACGACTTGCTGAAGGGGTCAAGACATCACCCTTAGAGGGATGATGTCACCTTAGGGTTTCCAATGTGCATTTCTTAAACTGAAATTTGAATTTTAAATTGTAAAGGGGAAAGGTAAGGGTTTTTGTCCCCTTACTTCATGGTTTACCCTAAGTTTTGTGGACACACTCTTATTAGAGGTTTTTGTATAAATAGAGATCATTTCTATCTCATTTGATCATAGCTCTCCCATCTTGGAGAGGATTCTTGGTTGAAATTTGCGCCCTACTTGGGAATTTTTTTCTATCTCTCTTGTTATGGGTTTCTTTGGCTATTGGATGAAGAATTAAGGCACTTCTTTCTTGGAGGATATTTCTTGCTTTTATGGTGGATTTTCTTGGTTAAAATGAGTTTATCTTGTTAATGCTTGGACTAGGTAAGGAATCTTTCATGTTGTTGATTCTTTTCTTGGTCACAAGGTTAATTTTCTAAGATTTTGGGAAATATAAGGGAATACAACCCCACTAAGCCCATCATATTTGTCTTGGAATAATTTGTTGCATAAAGGAATACTAGGAGGAGTAAAAGGGTTTACACCCTCATAGGGTTTTCCTTAGCTAGACTTGATTGCCTTGGGGAGTAAAAGGTCTTACACCCCCAAGGAAGTAGCACAACTAGCTCTTTCATTTTTAAAGACTCCATAACACAATAGTTAAAGGCACTAATCTCTTGCATTGGAGAAATAAAATCATTGTATTAGGATACGTAGAATTACGAGATATTGAAATTGTTAAAGTTGTAATATTTTCTACATGTTATAAGCTTTATTGTGCCCTAAGGGTGTCCTATTTTAGCCAAGGATTTCATTTCTACAATAAATTTAATGCTAAAACCATCAGGGATGTAGCAAATTTGACTTTCTTTCATCATTTACTCACTTTTCAACTATGGAAATTGACTTATAAACCTAGATTATTGTTCTACTAGTTATGAGCTATCTTTTTTATGATTTACTTGTTGATTTTTATGGTTGGAACTTGTTGTTGTAGCAATTGTTTGCTACAGCCATAAGTCTGCCCTAACACTTTGATGATAACTTCATTTGACAACCCTAATTTACCATCAAAGTTAATTCTTAAGTATTGGAAAGTTATGTATTGTTTTAGTACTTCATTGTCCAATAATTATTTGAAAATTTTGATGGTTAAATGTGCAGTAACTAACTATCATTTACTTGCCGATATATATTTTTGTTAATTGCTGAAAATAGGGAAAACAAGATTAACTTGCTTGTCCCTTTAGATTGTTTATCTTGTATATTGTCTTTTCTTATGTCTTGGGTAGGTACAACCATCTTTCGTAGGTACTCAAACACTTGGAAACCATAAACCACCTCCAAAGTTCATTGTCAATCCACTCTCCACTTAGAAACTTGACCTACAAGGGAATTAATTCCATATTCCCACTTTCCATCTCATTTCCCCCGAGGGTCACCCATGACTCCCCCTTGTGTTGGATTCTTCCTTCACTAAAGTGAGGGGAGGGTTTATCTGAGGTGAGACTGGGTAGAACCTCCTACTGTTATCTCCATCCAGTGGATTGGGTTGAGTTTTGACCAACCTATAGTTTGTGCGATAACATTTTGGCATCGTTGTTGAGGAGGAGTTCGAATCATCTTTTGTTCCTTAACGACACATTGGAAAGATATCATCCCAAATCTTTCACCTCTATCTTTCCTGGAGACTCCACTTGAAGGATGTTACCCTTCCACCATTGATGAGCTCTTATTGAAGCTTATTTGGCGACTCCACGTTCCCAAGAACCTACATTTCCCTTTTTCCCCTTTTCATCCTTTGATGAGCCTTTACCTCATTTGACGACTCCATTGAGGTAGATTTTCAGTCAATGGAATTATGGAACCATGGGATGAAACCTCATATAGAACTTGTCATGCCTCGAGGAGGGAAATTTTACAGATGGAAAAGGAAAAGGTTGTTAATAAAGTTGTTGAGGAACTGATGAATCGTGTAAAAGAGTTATTTCAAAAATCTGTCGAAGAACTATCCCTTGAAGATGAAGAAATGCTTGAAGGATAGATATATGAAGAAAGTTACCAAGAAGATCCCAATGAATTTTCTCATGTTGGAGATCCAGATGGGAAATTTGATGAAGATGAAGTGCTCGAGGCCCCTATTCCTCCTACACATCAAGAAGAGAACATGATGAGTTGTGACCCTTTTGAGGATCTTGATGATACTTTATTCCATGACTTTGGAATAAAAGAAGTATTAGAGAATCCCTTGGATGAAATATATCCTTTTGAAAAAAGGAAAACAAAAATTTTGTATTAAGGATCAAGCCTCTTGTGATGAAGAGGTGATGGAGGAGCATGTCCATGAAGAGAAAGAAAAAATTTGATAAGGTGCAACATGTTGAAAAACCTTGTGAGGCATCATTACTTTTTCTCCCACTTGATGAAGGCAAGCTTGTCCATCCTTGCTCTCCTCCTGCTCATGATATGAAGAAGTGATTAGTCCCAATGATGCAAATGCTTTTGTGAAAGACCTCTTTGACCTAGATGATCTACATATTGATGATTTCATACAGGTTGGGAGACATATATGGGATGTGGGTTGCTTAATTATTAATAGAGATACCATTTACACCATTGAAGCTAGCTCTCAAGTAAAAGGGGTTGAGTGGTCATCTTCAGAGGAATGGTATTCATGCACATATGATTCAGTTGTTTGGAAACTCGATGATGATATGATTACAGACTTATTTCATCCATTTGAAGATGACTTGTCGCAATGTGCTCATGATGATTCTCAACCATCCTTTGAGAGTTTCGATGAGTATCATTTTAGTGACCTGATCTTGTTCTATGAATATTTCTAGCCACTCTCATGCTTAGATTTTGATCGACAATACATCATGGCCAGTCCAAAAGAGTCTGGGGCTCACGCTAACAAACATAAGTACTTTCATATTGAGAATTTTGGCATGGATTTGCAGATAAATAAAAGATGTTTTCTGAGACTGAGAAAAGGATTTTTCTCTAGATCTAAAATTGTTCCGTACCCCATTTCCTCTTGTTGGGAAAATCATCAGGTTTTCTTGGGGTCCCTTATCTCCTCTCAGCATTCAAGAAGCGGTGATATTTTGAGAGAAGACGGAGAACAATCCCCTACAGATGAAGAAATTGTTGAAGAAGGTCCTACTGATTTGTTGACACTATATCTTGCTGAAATGTGTCATAGATTAAGTTCCTTATGTGCCATGATCATAGAAAAATATGGTTTCAGTGATGAAGAATACTTCCACGAAATGCATCATGTTGAAGATCCACTTGAAGCTGCCCTGGATTTTTTTCTTGCTACACACGAAGACAAGAAGATGGTCAATTTCATTCATATAGCTGAGCCATCATCTACATAAGGTAGTCCCATTTAGAGATGGATTAATAATGCTTGTGGATGTTCTTTCCAATAGGATTTCCTCCCTCCCACCCATCTCTATGAGTTTCATTTCATGATTGATTATATGTCTATTTATGCTCATGATTATTATGTGCTCAACTTAACCTTGTTGTATTGAATGATTAATCACATGAGCAAATACTTTGATGAAATAATGAACAAATGGATGCACTGGTTGTATGCCTTCACCTGACATCACCTATCACCTGATCTTCAGGGCCCTAAGGCCGCAGGTAAGTAGGTAGGTCATCTTGATTTCCTTTCATTTGCATCTTGATTTCTCATGATAGTTTAGTTTCATTTCATATTTCATTTTTCTCTACTTGCATATTGCTTTCATGTTTAGTTTAGAATTTTTTTTAAAAACGAAAAATTTTCTTTTCTAGATTAGTTGTCATTTTTTGCTTTGATATATGTAACATCCTGGTTCTAACCCTTATAAACTATAATGTATCATGTAAATATGACTTAGGCTGGTGAGCCGGTAAAGTTGAAAAGGGGCCAGAGTGCCTAGGAAATGTAACACTTCCTATACATTAATAAAATACACCACTAGCTGCAAGACCGACAAGGACACAAGAGATAGGGGGCTATGATTCCACGAGAGGGGGATTGAGGGGATAATTCTTGTTATTATTTTATTTAACCATAATTGGTTTTATGGAGAATAGGGGGTTACATGAGCTTCTTGGGAGGGAGGCCATGTGGCTCTTGTCTTCATGTAATTATTTAAACATCCCTTGAGGGATGTTTTGGGGGTCGTTCTTCCCTTGGTTCGTCCTCTCCTCACTGGTTCACTTGCTATTATTCTTTCTTTGCTACACATTTTCCACTCTTCATTTTTGGGAGTCTCACTCTTGCTGCATTTGTATGCTCTTGGTCTAAGCATGGATATGAATGGCTGTGTGAGGGTGGCTTTGGGTGAAGTTAGGGGATCATTCTACCCCCAGTTGGTCTTCTTCCCCTTGATCTCTTGTTCTTCTTCCTCTTCACTCGCTACTGCTAGTTCGTGTGCTCTTGGGCTGAGCATGGAAACGAATGGCAGGAAGAGGAGAACCATCATTGAATGGATGTAATGATTTACTGATCATTCCAGGAGGGAATGGATGCCTATGTGCATGAACTTGATGGAATTTCGGATGGAACTGTCCACAGCTGAGAGTCCTTGGAGTTTCCAGCAGGGATATTTCCTTACCAGTAGCACTGGATCCCTGGAGAGAAATGGAACAGCCTCAGGGACTGCATGGCAGAGAAAGGTGTTCATTTCTTGGGGTTGTGCAGGCTGAGGGGGAAAGAGAGATGGAAATTAGGATTGTTGTGAGGCTGGGAAACCTGAGAGCTACTTAGCCAGCTATTGTGTATTTAGACTTGGCCTAGGAACCGTCCTTGTGGATTCATAACCCTAGCTCGGGGGCGACCTGTTGTTGAGAGTAAATGACCAATAATTTCTATGGTTGGGAGGAACATCCTTGGTCTGTAGCCAATTGGTGAATGTTTATTTGCAAAGATAAGTGCTCTTTGTGTTTTTTGTTTAATGTATTCCGTTGTGTATTTAATTATCTTTGAGATATGTATTATAATATGTCTGTCTGTTGGTTATTTGTTGTGCATGGCATGTTGTTTATCTCTTTTATGATGTGACATGGATATTCTCTTATGCATGTGGTGTGCATGCTTCTAACATTGTTGAGAAGTCCTTTGTTTTCGAATTAGAGATCAGAGAACTGATTCTTGGGACTGTAGTGTGCCTAGACTGTCGGTGGTTGGGTGTGTTGCAGCCTATTTAAGATAACGTAACCTGGCCTGTGGGTGGTCGGGTACGTTACAGAATGGTATCAGAGATTTTGGTTGAAACACCGGGTCAGTATGTGTCAGGTTTGTTGGTCAGAATCTCGTGGTCAAGATCGAACTCTGATCGTGAATTTGAAAAGCTCAGGAGGAATGGCATTGCAGAAGCTATGCAGGAGACAAAACGTCATAGAACCTATGTGAGGGTTTGAAGGATCATGACCATTCCTTTTCAATTCAGGAGCGATCGCCACCATAGGATTGGGTAGATCCAAGATTGTTCGATCAAAGGACAGGTAAACAAGGGTCATCTGATGAAAAGGAAGCAAGTTAAAGGTCATGACCGTCAAATCTCCTTGGAGAGAGAGATCAACGACCAACAAGCATTGAGGGGAACTGAGTTGCGTGGGGGATAATTTCCCAAGGCGATCCCGCAATCCAAACCATGGTTTCCCTGAGGGGTTACATGTCAGCATCAGGAGATTTGCAGGGCAAGAAGCGAGTTAATCCAAAACTGTCGATGCATGCCCCATGTTGGCCCTTGACCAAGTTTTGAGGATCCTTAGTCATGTTTGACCTACTTTTGGGACTTCGATAGGCCATCGAAGGCGGAGCACAAGTCGAAGAGGAGATCATGGGATCTCAGCCCCTTTTTAGGGATTTTTGGGTTTTGGGCCTATGTAACGGGTATGGGGATGTTGACCCATGGGTTTACCCATGTTTAGGCCCTTTTTGTAATGTATAAATAGAAGTATAGGATATGTAAGAAGAGGAGAAGGTTTTTCGATACTGTGCTAAGTGCTAAGTATAGATTGTAAATGCTTCGTGCATGCTATGTTGAGAACTTGCAGAGTTAAGTGCAAGTGGTTGTAAGAGACTGTGTAAAGGCTTCATGTTGTGACCTAGCTCGAGGAAGGAGGATCTAGCAAAGTGTGTGCATATCTCCTATCCTATGTGGAGTAGGATTTTGAGGCTCCATGCATGTAGCTGATTGACTGAAGATAATAGAAGAGAAGAAGAGTTGGTGGATGTAGCCCCAGGCTGGGGGTGAACCATGTATATGTTGTGTTATGATTGCTTCATGCATTGTGGTTATTTGTTTTTTGTATGATTAATGCAGTAATGTATGTTTATATGCATTGTATATGATATCTTAGTGCTTAGTGATGTGAGTGAATGCTAGATCTGGTCTGTTCCCTTATGCTAAGTGATTTTATATGTTATATTTGGTTGAATACTGTGTTTATCTGTAACTAGGGTTTTCTCTGCGAAGTGAATATTGTGAACTATAACTTCTAAGCGATCTGTTAAGGTGTTGTAATCACAGATGGGTGTCTCAGCTAAGGTTGCAGACATCTGAGTCCTGCAACCACCCCTGCCTCTACCTCGAGTGAGACTTTATCTGCTTCACAGGTGTTTCCAAAAGGGCCGGTAGTTTGGGTTTTGTTGGTGCGCTCTTGAGCATTGAACCCTGGTTCTGCCCTTGTGCCAACAAATGGTTCTGTTGTCGGGATCTAAAACTGTGATTGTTGGGAACTGAAGAAAATAAAACTTTGTGCGTAGATCTATTTCTTTAGTGCACAGTAGTCTACTTGACTTGTGAAGCTCTGTGCTAAGAAGAAAAGTCAGTTTTGAAGAAAAGAGGTAAGATCTGAAAGCTTTGTTCTCTAATAAAGGTAAAAGTGAGAATTTTTTATTAAAAGAAGTAAGATCTGAAAGCTTTGTGCTTCGTTAAGGTAAGACAAGTGAAAATTTTTGTTTCAAAAGTATGGATCTAGGTATGTTTGATAAATTTTGTCCTAGATTGAAAACTAGGGCATAGTTAGAAGAAATAAGATTTAATATGAATGGAACTAATAAGAATAGTGAAAGATATGTTATTCCTATGCATAGAAAGAATATTTGGACTAACAAATGGATGCAGGATGCTAGAAATAATTTTTTTCCAGTTAGTTACTATGATCCTAGTGTGCAGTACAAGAAAGGATGAGGATCATTTAAGAGGAAGAGAGGATTAACACTTTGTTACAATTTCAGAAGACCGGGATATCTTGCTAAGGAATTCCCTGGTAGATGACCTAGTTGTCTTTGTTTTCAAGCTATGGACCATGAAGTTTTGGATTTCCCTAGAATGATTGCTAAGGTTGAAAGAATGAATATGAGACAAGAGAACCCTGAGGAAGGTCAAGAATCTGAGACCATGACAGAACCCCGAAAAGAATCAGAGAATGTATTGCTACAAATGAAAGAAACCCTAAATGATCACATAAATATCAACTTATTAGATATCTTCAAAGAAAAAGAATGCATAGAAACAATAATAGGAGACTTTGGCATTGACTGTGTTCTGGATGAGGAAACACAGGTGAATATCATGACAGAAAGAACTTGGGAAATTTTGGGAAACCCTACTATGATTCCTTCATTAGGAGGAATAGGATTATTTAGAGGAAATATGATAAACCTATGTGGAAGACTCACCTAGATATCTATGAGTGCTCATGGAACTTCGACAGAGGAATATTTTGAGGTTGTTAAATTTATTGAGAAAAAACACCTCGTTTGTTATGTTACTAGGAAAAAGATGGATTGAGAAGGACTAGACCAGAAGAAAAGAAGAGGAATCCCTAGAACAGAAGAAGTAAGAATTAAAAGATTTCATGACTAGGAGGATAACACACTTGATTGAAGAACAGGACAATAGACCAAAGTTGTTCAGAACCAAAAACTTGGATGTACAAGTTGAAAGAACACAAGAAGACTCCCGGAAGAGTGGAGCATCTACCCCAGACAAAGAACACGTATTTCCCTTGAACCCTATGAAATAATCTCAATAACGTGAAGTTACTATTCCAAAGGAGACAAAAATTAGAATGGAAAGAGGAATACCAAGACAAAGATCACCGAGAAGAAGGCTAGAAAGCTTAATAAGAAGAAAGAAAAGATAGAAAAGTTGCAGAAGGTTCCAGAGGGAACTTCGCCAAAGGAAGGTTTGCAAAACTGGAACTTCGTTGAGATATCAAAACAACGCAACATGGAACTTCGCCATGGTGAAGTAATATAACCATTGAAGGCATTATGACTGTTAGCCCACCACTTCCGACCGATTAGAACAACAGTTATGACCAGAAATCTCGCCATCGAACCGTTGGGACCGCGCCACAATGATGAAGGCCTCTTGTCCGTTGGAGAGATATGTTGCATCGCTGTCTAATTATTCCATCGATTGTTGCACCGAGAACACTTTTGTGAATTGTATCATAGAAAAATCATTGCTAGTGCGTTGTTTACTAAGATTGACACCTGTTCTATTGCATTGTGCATTCAGTTATTGACCCAGGTCATCCGATCTTGAGCGTGCATGTTGGACGAACTCAGCGTTGTGGAGAAATCGATTGAAGAAGTTATAATTGACTTGATGGTTGAGAAATGTCCGCAGGAATTCAGGCCTCATCGACGCGAGGAGTGCAAGCCTCCCCGTCAACTACTCATGGATCCGAACCATACCGAGTTGCAACAGAGAAGAGAACCAAGCATAGAGATGACTTGTAGAATGCAAAGTTAATCCCGACTATCCTGCCCGACTACATCCCACCTCTGGCCGGCATGGTGAGTCGTGATAGTGTCCCAAGATACTTTGATTACACCATGGTTATTGCATACCTCCCAAAGGGGATATGTGCAATTAGAACGCAACAGGATAAGATCACGACAATGAAGTTAAATGACTTCAACCTAGAGGACCAAAAGAATCACAATATGCTCGCTCCTCACAGGTATCTGACTAGGAAAAAGGGGAAGAACTCAAAGATAATCCCCCAACCATGGACTATGAACCTCGCGCAGTCCACCATCCTGAATGTGATGAAGATTCCACATTTTGGGAGACACTAGGAGGTTAACGTTTGTGTTAAGATCCTGTTGTCGTGTTAACATGGAGGCTATCTATGGCCAGACCGATGCATCACAGTCAATCCGACATTGATCCATAAGATCACCAGATTGAGCATGTAGTGACCCGATCCACAAGACTTCTACCCAGGGAAGGCTACAAATCACGCATTGGCACACAGGATCAAAGACACATATGGCGATGTAGAAAAGGGGACGTGAGGCTACAAGGTAGCTTCCATCCAGAATGGCGCAGTGCGCCTGGCCTACCAGTTGATCGCATAAAATATTGTAAGAAATAACAGGCCTACACAGGTCACATGATTCGTTGTTGAACTCACCGGGAAATGTGTAGAAGGACTCCAGATGAGCTGGACGAAGTAGCTAGTCAACCAGCTGGAATTGGATTACCATGAAGCTTAGGATCAGGGCTATGAGTTCCACTTTAGTTGGCTCCTCATCCTCATAGCGTTTACTGCTTGGGAGGTGTCAAAAGGTGCGACCTTCTTGGACATTGAGCCGTTCAAGCCACTCATTGCGAAGTTCACCACGCTCGGGTACTCGAGCGATATGGGAAAATAGTCGCAGTTGAATGCGGTTTTTCATACATACTATCTGCAGTTGAAGAGGGATATTGGAGTTGTCCCTCACATGACATCAAAGACCCTTCATTGATTCAGAGCCCTCACGAAGTTCTGTGCAGATTGACACTTCATTTATATCACTGTGCGCACAGATGAGCATAAAGAAGAGCTTCAATCATACTACAAGCTCAAAGAGGAGGACCTCGAAGATATAACTAAGGACTAGTTTGCAGAGCTCCTTATCCCTGCTGGCCCCACATAAATGTCTGACCCTGAACTAATTGGCAGACCGGAGACCACTCACGAAGTGAAGGATACACCTGGAACTAGAAGAAGGAAGAACACCGAAGAGGTACAAAACTTGAGCAGTGCATCGGAAGAAACTGCTTCAGAGTCACCTGGTCGAGGAGGTGATGACGAAGTAGATCAAGAAGAGACCAATGGAAAAGAAGACCAACAAAAGCAAGGCCAAGTAACACTGCCTAGGGATCCTGTGGATGAGACTGACCCCTCTAAGAAAAGGAAGGTTTCTCCCACGAAACCTACTTCCCGAAAGAAATCCTGAGCCACCATGACTAAAATGCAGACTGTGCTCACAGTCGATGACTTTGACTTCATCATCGCAGTCATATTGGATGCTTCATAGGATATTATGCAGAACAGTGAAGCCAAGCAAGCAGCCATGTATGATAAAATTGAGGTAGAACTTAGAGAGGTACAACAGGCCCTTCACTCCAGTCGCGTTGTGTCCACTGCACCCTTGCCATCAGAAGAGCTAGATTTGGGAGATGAGTTTGCCCAAATCCACAGACTAGCTGATGCGATCGAAGCTCGCCTTCGTCGAGTGCAAGAAGAGAAAGAACAGGCCATAGTGGCCCTGAAACAAGCACAAGAGGAAATGGTAGAGCAATGTCGCGTTGCACAAAAGGAGAAGGATGACCTTCAAACCAAGTTTGAAGAAGAGAGAGCCCAGATCAAGCAAGAAAAATAGCAGTTGCTCGCAGAACACCTCAGATTCAAAGAAGCAGTCGACAGAGAACTTCACTCTATGATGGGCTTAGAGCCAAAAGCGGAAGAAATAATAGAGCATCAAGTAGCACGGCTTGGGGAAGCTATCCAACAGATTCAACAAAGAATAGAATACTTAGAGATACATACAGTACCCAACACTCCATAGGATGTGAGAGATCAAAGAGAAGCAACTGCTTGAACAACAGTTGATAGAATCAAGGCCATCTCCATGGAATATAAACAGCTAAGTGATCACAGTGTCCAGACTTATGAGCGACTCACTAAGGATCATGAATTGAAGGCATTGGAGTCACATCTCTAGAAGGCAAAGCAGCAAGAAGAAACAATACAGACACAGTTGAATCCCCTGTCAGCAGTCAAGAGGATGAAGCAATCCCAAGAACAACACTCTGCTCAACAAAAGGTCCACACCATACAGAGAAAATTCATGGAAGTGACTCAGAGGCTCCAACCAGTCCAGGATGAATCTTGCCAACTGTTCGCAGATATTGAAGGTCAAGGAGAAGAACTAGAACAAGTCATCACTGTAGCTGAACAATGCTTAGAGGGACCTATCAACAAAGCAGTTATCCAAGAGTTCGCTGAGCAGGAGGCCTTGGCGCAACAACAAGTCGAAGCAGCTCGAGCCAAGTTCGAGGCTTTTGAATCAGAGATACCCAGATTCTTTTGAAGTAGCTCGAGCCAAGGTCGAAGCAGAGTTGGATTTTGAGGCTCCGTGCATGTAGTTGATTAACTGAAGATAATAGAAGAGAAGAAGAGTTGGTGGGCGTAGCCTTAGGTTGGGGGTGAACCACGTATATGTTATGTTATGGTTGCTTCATGCATTGTGGTTATTTTATTGTTCATATGATTAATGCAGTAATGTATGTTTAGATGCATTGGATATGATAGCTTAGTGCTTAGTGATGTGAGTGAATGCTAGATCTGATTTGTTCCCTTATGCTAAGTTATTTTATATGTTGGATCTGGTTGAATACTGCGCTGCTCTATAATTAGGTTTTTCTCTAAGAAGTTAATAATGTGAACTACAACTGCTAAGTTCTTTGTTAAGGTCTTGTAATCATAGATTGGTGTCCCAGCTAAGGTTGTAGACATTTGATTCCTGCAACCACCCCTGCCTCTACCTCAGGTGAGACTTCATTTGCTTCGCAACTGTTTCCAAAAGGGCCGGTAGTTACGGTTTTGTTGGTGTGCTCTTGAGTGTTGAACCTTGGGTCTGCCCCTGTGCCAACACCCCCACAAATTGAAAGGCATTCAGTGATGTGACAGGTTAGGGCTCAAACATCGAAACTCCAAATAGCCTAAGTAGTTAGGGACCGTCGATCCATAGGAGGACACACGCCAATCAATCTTGTGCTCTAGGTGAAAGCAGTCTGGGAAAGAGTGAGCGAGGAGAAGTTGAGTTTTGAGACTCCAGAAGCCAAGAGATTCGGAGAGCTAGAGTAAATATCGACCGTCTGATCACCTAAGAAGATCTCATCCATTGATCTATCGAGAGCCACGCGTCACCAAATCCATGACTTCGGATAAAATCCATTGGGGCCAAATAAATTTGAGATTTGAGATTTCCGGAGTCCAGAGTCCCGAAGGAATCATGGTCGTTGATCCACAGTGGACACATGTCAGAAGATCACAGACTCCGGATAAAAATATTTTCAAGGAAAAAAAGGTGGAAGTTTGAGATCTTTGAAGTCCGGAGCCCCGAAGAAATCATAGTCATTAGATTGAGGAGGACATGTGGAGCACATATGTGGACTCTGGGGGAAGACCCGAAGTGAATCTTGGTCATCCGATCTAGGAGGACACGTGGCGACAGAATGGCCAATTCAGGAATTTGGAGTTCGAGAGAATTGGAAGTGTGCTACTTTGTAAACTCCCGGAGCCCTGAAGCTCGAAGAGCCAAAGTGATGAGGCACGATGACATCACCTAGGATGATGTGGACACATGGGATGTGTTCCACGTGTCAGTAATATTTGGGCATTTGGAACATTGAAAATTCGATTAGAACGTAACATGTGTCACCCGCCTAATTGGGCCACATGTCCGCTTCCAGCATTTCACCACGTGATGACAGATCATGCAGTCTGGAAGATCGGGCACTCCAGAAGGGAAGAAGGTGACAGGTTTCGTTGGGTCAAAAAATCCTGAAGGTCGGAGTACATATCGACCATTGATTCTATAAGACACATGTCGAAGGATCGTCGACTTCGGGTGAAAGCACTCCTGGAGAAAGTGAAGGCGTAGAGTTTGAAACTCCTGAAGCCCGAAGAGCCAAAGTGATTCATAGTTGTTGATCTGTGGGAGGACACGCGTCGATAGATCGTGAACTCTGGGAAAAAGTGTTCCGGGAGGAAGCAAGCAGGAAAATTTGAAACTTCTGAAGCGTGGAGTTTCAAAGTGGATCTTGATCGTTGATCATGAATGAGGACAAGGACTGTTGATCGAGTCCTGGTTGAAGGTTCTAAAGTTCCGAAGTCCCGAAGCGCTTTTTTTTCAGCTAAGCACAGGGTCATGACCGCGGTCACATGCAGTTGAGAGTTGAGGGAAGAAGGGATAATGGTCGAATTGGTTGTTTCGAGACAGAAAAGTTCTAGGAAGGATTTAGCCACAGTTTCTAGCTGTGGTCACGTGGAACTTGGTTTGAAGGAAGCGCCTTTGCAGTTTTTGATTTTTTGTATCAGCTTAGGGGACTGAAAGCAATTTTTCAGGGAGCCCTAACTTTAAACTCCAATATCTGTTTGGGGAAAGATTTTAGTCATTGGAAAGATGATTTAGAGGATATTGACCTAGAATCATTCTATTTTTGGATAACTGTTACAATTGATATAATTTTATTCATAAATTAAACAGAACAAGGTACCTGTAAATGTAATTGACAATTTTTGTATGATATGTATAATTCTAACTAGATGATTACTTGCAGGTTGGCAGGATTAGAGGCATAACCAGATCAATTCAAGAATAGGATTAGATGTTAGGGTCATGGAGGCATGACTTTTCTTACAAAATTTGGATGAGGTACTACAAAAGAAAGAATCCTCACATGGGACATGAAGCTAGCAGGTGAATAATGTCATTAATGGGCATAGAAAGGAAAAGTAAGGCTCCATATCCTTGAAGGTAGAGATATGTAGACAGTTTCAAGATTGATGTGAAAGGAAACAAAGAGCTTAAGAGGTGGTGTGTGAATAATCTCTATGTGTCAAGCATAGGAGTTCCAGGGAAGGATTTGATAGATATGACTTATCTACTGTCTAAAATCTTAAATCAGAGTTCACAGTGGAAGCAAGATGTCAATGCAGAGGAATTCGAATGCTCTCTCACTTCAAAAGTGGTACTGAATGAAAATGGATTTCCATTGGGGAATGGTACTAAGTGGGAAAGAATGGCCAGGTGGAACATGGCTGGAAAAGTGTTCAGACCCAAGGAACCATAGTGCAAATGAGAAGAATGGGAGCACGCAAGGAATCAAGGATCTAAAGGAATTCAAGGACAACCAACTACAACAGAAATAGATAAATAAATAAGTGAATTGAAACAGAAATGCACTAGAGTGCATGAAGCATACAATGAATTTAAAATGCATATGCATTAGTAGGCATGTTGACAGTAAATGCTTGGTGCATATAGATGTCTAATTTTGCATATGTGCATGCTTGGATATCCATATAACATGCTGGTGAACTTAGAATAGTATGTTATTATGAAATAATGTTTGAGTATGACTAAGGATGGATTATGTATTCAGGAAAAATGATACGACACGGTTAAATATGTGGATGTTGTTGTTGCTTATAATTTCCATCGAGGTGAAGACCCATGAGGATGGAAGTAATGGTGATCAAAATGATGAAGGGGGAAGTCTGTGAGCTTCTACAAATATCAGTTGGTCAGACAACAAAAGGTAGGTTGGTAACAACCAGGCATGTATGCATTTAGTTTCCGTTGATGCATACATGTTGAAGGGGATCGAGGTAAGGATTCCCTCTGTTAATTTTTAGTATTTAAATTGATATGTAATGGTTGAAGGCCCATAGTGTGTAAGTGTTGCTGATGCTAGAATGCACTTAGATAAAAGTCAGTTGCATATTATGTTATGATTGGTTATGGGATCATAACCAGGTAAATTCAGGAGACATACTCCTTATATAACAATGAATATCCATAGAGCTAGTCATGTGTGAGACCATAATATGGTTGGATATGGAAGGGATATAGCGCTATGTGAGTGCTTGATGGTATCTATTGTATATCTGATGTTTGGATTGCAACCTCTTTGCCAACACTGAAGAGCACTTAAGGAATATATTATTGGTGTTGTGTTTGGGTGGAAAAGGAAGGCAACCAAATAGTTAGGCAAGCAGTAGGAAGTGTGTGGACGATGTGTTGAATCGTTGGCTAGACCTTCCAACTCATCATGATGGAATACATGACATAGTTGTGTGGTATTATGTAGTCGATGCATGGATGCATTGTGTAGATGTGACCATGGGTATTGGCACATTGATTGTTATCTTATTAATTGTTTCATTTGAAAAGTTTGTGTGACTGATAATACATGTGCATGCAATGATGATTTCATTCCAATTGACAGTTGGATTAATAGAAGTAATTGAATTATAGTTGTAAACAATTCTGAGAGAACTTTGTGATTTTGTTTTGAATCACTACCATGAAAATATATATCTTGTACATGAGATATTGACAATTTGTTTGGCTGAGGAATGTTGAGATTGTAGGAGGAAAGGGGTTTGGGATATGGCAGTGTTGTAAGCCCATAAAGAAGACCAATGCCTATTTCTGCAAGAGTCGAATTGTTATGAGCAGAAGCTCATGTCTAAAATTTTTATTTTTCCCATATAAAACAGTTTTGGGAATTATGATTTGATACTTACTGAAAAATTGTTTTGGCTGAATGTAAATTGAGGAAATTGCAGGTAGGATGGTCTTGGATGTGGTAGGGATGCAAGCCCATAAGGAAGACTAATATCTATAGCTGCAGAGCCAAACATTATGAGTAGAACGCTCATGCTTGGAAAATTTTGTTTTCTTGTATAAAATAGATTTGACATTTATGTTGAAACAGTTATAATGATATATCGTGATGACTGTATGTGTATAATACATATCAGATGTTGGATATGCAAGCTGGAAAGCATGGAAAAGGTTGTTGCTGAGCCATGAGAACCTCGTGGTAAGCCATGATCGCCTAGAATATGTTGTGTTGAGGTAACACAATGTCAGGGGGACGCCTCGACAGACTAAGTCTGAGGAAGGCCTCGACTATAAGGCTCGATAAAGTCTCTAGAATTCTTCCTGTGTGAGAAAACCTTGACAAGGCAAGATGGATCACCCAAGGAACTGTATAGCAGAAAAGGGAATGCCTGAGCCTGAGCCTGGAGGTGAGTGACTGCAAGGAAGATGAGACCTTGATAGTTCTTGTAAACTATTGATTGGGATAATGCACACAATGGGTAGTTCTTCCTATGCAAGAAAACCTTGGCAATCAAGATGGATCACCCGAGGGACTGTATAGAAGAGAAGGGGGTGCCTGAGCCTGGGCCTGGAGGGTGAGTGACCACAAGGAAGAGGAGACCTTGATAGTTCTTGTAAACTATCGATTGGGATCTGCATGCACACAATGGGTACATCAAGGAAAATAGTGAGCCAAGTTAATGATACAACAATATGGATGCAGATCCATGAACCGCATAGATAAGTATTGTATTGGATTATGAAAATTTACTCTTACAATACGAGAAAGAATGAGAATTTTATGCACAAATTTTGAACTGACATGTTCGCTAATTGAAATATTGTAGGAAAACGATGAATGTTTAAGATATAGAAAAGTACTAGACTATGAGAGAAAAGAAGGTGATGTTGTAGCTGGAGTTCTAGAAGCACAAACTTTGAAACTTTCTGGCCAAGTGCATTGAAGCCTAGAAGAGAAGTGGAAAATCCCAAGGAACTGCATGGCAAAGAAAGGGGTTCATTTCTTTGGGTTGTGCAGGGATGAGAGGGAAGGAGAGCTTGTTGGTTGGAACTGCTGCCAGAAATATAAATTTTGAAGATCATTATACATGTTTTGGGTCAGAATGCCTATGTATACATGTTTAATATTAGGCCAGAGTGCCTATGTATATAAGATTGGGTTGGATTTCCTATGTGAATTAAGGCCAGAGGGCCTGGATTTGTAATATTAATAACATTGAAATAGTGTTGTGCACTGAGGACAGTGCCAAAATAAGGGGAGGGGGATGTAACATCTCAGTTCTAACCCTTATAAACTATAATGTATCATGTAAATATGACTTAGACTGGTGAGCCGGTAAAGTTGAAAAGGGGCCAGAGTGCCTAGGAAATGTAACACTTCCTATACATTAACAAAATACACCGCTGGTTGCAAGACCATCAAGGAGAAAAGAGATTAGGGGCTATGATTCCACGAGAGAGGGGGCTTGAGGGGCTAAATCTTGTTATTATTTTATTTACCCATAATTGATTTTATGGAGAAGAGGGGGTTACATGAGCTTCTTGGGACGGAGGCCATGTGGCTCTTGTCTTCATGTAATTATTTAAACATCCCTTGGGGGCTGTTTTGGGGTCATTCTTCCCTTGGTTCGTCCTCTCCTCGCTGGTTCACTTGTTATTATTATTTCTTTTCTACACCTTTTCCACTCTTCATTTTTGGGAGTATCACTCTTGCCGCATTTGTATGCTCTTGGTCTAAGCATGGATATGAATGGTTGCATGAGGGTGTCTTGGGGTGAAGTTAGGGGATCGTTCAACCCCTGGTTCATCTTCTTCCCCTTGATATCTTGTTCTTCTTCCTCTTCACTTGCTATTGCTAGTTCGTGTGCTCTTGGGATGAGCATGGAAATGAATGGAAGGAAGATGAGAGTCATCATTGAATGGTTGTAATTATTTACTAATCATTCCAGGAGGGAATGGATGCATGTCTACATGAAATTGATGGCAGTTCAGATGGAACTATCCACAGCTGAGAGTCCTTGGAGTTTCCAGCAGGGAGATTTCCTGACTAGTAGCACTGGAGCCCTGGAGAGAAATGGAATAGCCTCAGGGACTGCATGGCAGAGAAAGGTGTTCATTTCTTGGGGTTGTGCAGGCTGAGGGGGAAAGAGATCTGGAAATTAGGATTGTTGTGAGGTTGGGAAACCTGAGAGCTACTTAGCCAACTACTGTGTATTTAGACTTGGCCTAGGACCCATCCTTGTGGATTCATAGCCCTGGCTCGGGGGCGACCTGGTGTTGAGAGTAAATGAACAACAACGTCTATGGTTGGGAGGAATTCCCTTGGTTTGCAGCCAGTTGGTGAACGTTTGTTTGCAAATATAAGTTCTCTCTGTGTTTTCTGTTTAATGTATTTCATTGTGTATTTAATTATCTCTGAGATATATATTCTAAGGTGCCTGTCTGCTGGTTATTTGTTGTGCATGGAACATTGTTTATCTCTTTTATGTTGTGAAATGGATCTTGTCTTATGCATGTGGTGTGCATGATTCTAACATTGTTGAGAAGTCCTTTGTTTTAGAATTAGAGATCAGAGAACTGAGTCTTGGGACTGCAACGTGCTTAGCCTGCGGGTGGTTGGGTGTGTTGCAGCCTGTTTAAGGTAACGTAGCCCGACATGTGGGTGGTCGGGTACGTTACAATATATATGGATGAAGGGTGATAGAACCACCATATATTTTACAGTTTTATGTTTCAGTGTAGGAATAGTTCCACCAGGATATGTTGTGGTTCTCATGCGCTCTACAACGAGTACATGTCCCCAAGTAGGAGCCAGATGTTATCCCCAATTCCTAGGGATAACTAAGGAGATGATTTCTTGAGGCCCTTAGGTTGTATAAATGGTGTACCAAGAGACAAATTGACCAACAATGTCCACTTCCATAGACAGAGACCCACCTCACCACCAGAGTTCTAGGTTCATTGTGACGGTATCTACCACATCATCTAGATTCCAGAAGACATTGGGTCTTTCTCCATGAGGTACAATCCAAGAATCATGGTGAGTGTCATTTCCATATTTAAGGAATTTTATTTTTTTGCATTTAAAAATGCTTTTGGTTATGTGATGTCTGCTTGGAAATTATGCTCTTTTCCCTGTTTCACTTTGGTGGTTGACATTGTGCCCTAGAAAGTGGGTCATCCTTAGGCATAGTTTTACTATTGGGAGGTCCTCTTGATGATTCATCATGCAATTCCCAACCATACTTGTCACTTTACACACTTCATCCCCTCATCTCCTTATCTTTTGGGATTTTTGGGTATACTGACCCAAGAAGGGATTGTCCCTCATTTCATGGTGTTATCACTCTGTAATTTCCCTTGGTTGTAGGAGGAAAATGTAGAGGTAACCTCAAACCTACTTCAGGACTGAAAACTAGCCCCTTCAATCCAGAGGGGGCTCCCTCAATGATATTTGTTATACAATGGAAAGATCAATAGGTAAGAGAAAGGTTTTAATGGTGGTTTACAAATCTAAAAAGTAACCTTCAAACCCACTTGCAGATTGGAAGTTATCCCTTCCAATCCAGAGATGGATATCTCTTAAACTCATTCTCTATATGATTGGTTATTATTGAGCACAATGTCCAAATCTAACGCAGACAAATATGTTTTAAAATAGTTGTGGTGGTAGAGTTAAGAAAATATTACCATTGGGCATGGGGTCAAAAATGAAAATTAGATTAGGTAATGAATAACTAGTGGGTGAATGATCAAGTAACTGAGGAAAAGTAGATAATATCTACCAGTCACAAAATATCATTGTAGGATGGTGGAGGATTATAAAAAAACATCCCACTGCATTAGTGCATTTATCAATGAATGAATTCCCATGCAATTTTAGAGGAAAATGATGAAATGTTTAATTGCTATAACACATAGCACCATACGATGAATTATGCATTACTCTTTCCAATTAAACATTGAAGAACATAGTATTGAAATGATAAACTGATACAAGAGAGCATAAACATAAGAGAAAACACAACTTCAAGATACTAACACATGAATCTTAGGCAAGACAATTATGTACTTCTATATTGATTACCTTCAAAATTCATAAAATTGTTACAGGCACAATAGTTCCCCTTCACACTTGAACCCCTTCACCTTGTTATTTATTACAATATATAGCATTACATTAATTTCAAACTCAATATATTCAAAATATTTAGGGTTTCACATTCAAGAAGGAGTTACAAACTAACTCCTATTTTTAAGGATTTAGTTTTTATCTAATTAAATTTGGTGAAAATATATAAAAACAGAATGTAAATATCCCTTTGAATATCACAAACCATGACACATGTACAAAAACTGAGAGAGGTTTGTGTATATGAACATGTTATTAATAAAAACCTCTTTCATTTTGTTGAGATAAATCACCATATGCTTGAAATATGAGCTTGAATTTAACCGCAAAAACAGTTAGCTACAAGAAATTTTGCAATGAACTGCAGTTTCGTAGCAAATCACATTTTTGATGATTTTAAAGAGTAAATAACACATGACAATAAAAACCTGTTTGACAAGGAAAAAAATGACTCCCATGACCTTATTCCCATGATTTCCTGACCGTTACGGAGATAGGGTATTTTTTAAGTGATTTGACATTGATAATTGGTCGCTACGAAAAGCTAGGAGGTTTCACAAGGAATTTGAACTAATTGGTTGCATGTATTTAAGAGGTACAATTTAGATTGGGAAACCTATGAAACTTTATTGCATGTGATAAAATTCTCCCATGACTCTTTTAAGACATAATATAATAACTTAAGACTCACCCTTTCAAATGATGAAAAAGGACTATGTGACAAACTGACTTGACCTTGGATACGACTAACCACTTCACCTATGACTTGGAATGATACTCTAAATCCCTTAGACATGAACCAATCAAAACACCAAACTTGACTCATAGGTGAATGAACCCAATTTTTTTGTCATGGGACACTAATCTTAGGACCTTGACACACGAACATGACTACAAGACTCAAGATTGACAAAACAAAATGTTTTGACTTTGTAAATGTATACTCACTAACATATGCTCCAATGGGGATGTTAGCCTCCCTATGAGGTAGCAAATAACATCGTAGACTAGTAGCCTTCATCCATTTCTCATTCTGAACCCTGTCACGTCCTTCAACCTACAACTTGTGGTCTGTCCATGATGCATTGTAGTTAACCTGTGCTTGCAAAATATGGTCCGCTCATTCTATCCCGAGAGTAACCCTGATCATTTATTGAATTCTAAAAAACTAACAAGTTGAACACAAACTACAAAACCAATCTAAATTGTAAATGAAATGCTCGTGGGATGAGATTATTTATGTACAACTCCTATTCTAAGCTTCTGAAAATTACTATTCAATCAAGTGATACAAAAATTCCAATGTAACCAATCAAGAAGTTGCTCAATTAATTGGATTCCTTGACTGTGTTTGAAAAAAATCAAAGTTGAACACTATAATGGAAAAGGAAACTGATGATATATATAGTATTCATAGTGAAGACATGGCTGAGAGTTCAGGCTGAAAAATTCCTCCATATAATCAACTACATGATCATAAAAACCATAGAAGCCAGATTATGTTTGTTGATCCTCAAAGTATTCTGCAATTTGATTATCGTAGTTGAACTGTTCATGTGTGTTTTCTTTTTCAACATATGATTTAAAATGTAAGTTGTCAAATTCATGATTCAATATCAAAGGAAAAAAACAACAATGTGTCCTTTTGCTTCTATTGAAATGAAACTTCAAAAGAAAGACCTGGTAATGGAAGAATTTGGGATATTTCCTGATCTTTTAAAGTTTCAAGTATTAGCTCAATGTCCTTATCAAACTCATCTAGAAAATGGATCTTATCTTCTGAGATACATTTGCATGAATCTAAATACGAAAAACAAAATGAAGAAATTTTTTCTTCTACTTCATCATTAGTGTACATACCATTCCATTCTTTAAAATCTTTAATTGAAATAGGGGTTGCCACAAGCTCTGTTTTCTCCATCCATGTTTCCATAAAGTTAATCCAAAAAGCTGAAAATATCTTATAGATTTAGCAGGTAAACCTTCAACCCAACTTCTACACTTTCCTTGGAATGTGTCATAAAAAAGTATGATGAATACATCTTCATATTTGACTCTAAAAGATCAGTAAAGTCATGGAAATTTGAAACATGTTTCAAAGTCAAACTCAAATCCTCTCCACTAAATTTTGGACCATTCCTTAAAAAATATTCATCCTTAGGTAAAGTATTAGGGAAACCATAAATTTTTGAGAAGTCCAATCATGCATACCTTGAAATCATAGTAGAAGTATTTGAGTTCGTCATAGTCCAGTGAAGTCACCAGTGAATTCCTCAAGCAATGAATCATTCTGACAATGGAGTTTCCATTAAAACTTTGATCTAGATTCTTCTGAAAATGGAGTCGTCAAGGTAAAAAAATATAACATCTAATGTTGATGTATGATTCTCTATCTACCCTCATGAATTAGCTATGAAACTTAGTCGTTCTTTCCCGAGGAATATTTCACATTTGTTTCCCGGAAACGGTGCCAAAATGTTATCACTATGTAATTTCCATTCATTGTAGGAGGAAATCCTAGTGGTAACCTCAAACCTACTTTAGGAATGAAAAATGGCCCCTTCAATCCAGAGGGCGCTCCCTCAATGAGATTTGTTATACAATGGCCAGATCAATAGGTAAGAACAAGGTCTTAATGGTGGTTTACAAATATAAAAAGTAACATTCAAACTCACTTGCAGATTGGAAGCTATCCCTTCCAATCAAGAGAGGGATCTCTCTTAAACTCAGTCTTTGTATGACTGGTTATTGTTGGGAACAATGGCTAGACCTTATGTAGATGAATAGGTTTTAAAATAGTTGTGGTGGCAGAGCTAAGAAAAGACTACCATTAGGAATGTAGTCAAAACTAAAAATTAGATCAGGTAATCAATAACTAGTGGGTGAATGATCAAGTAGCCGAGGCAAGGTAGCTAATATCTATCAGTCACAAAATATAGTTCTAGGATGTTGTAGGATTATAGAAAAATATCCCACTGCCTTAGAGCATTTAGCTATGAAAAAATTCCAATGTAGTTTTTGAGGAAAATGATGAAATGTTTAATTTCTCTAACATAGAGCACCATAGGATGAATTATGCATTACTCTTTCCAATTAAAAATTGAAGAACATAGTATTGAAACGATAAAATGAGACAAGAGAGAATAAACACAAGCAAAAACAAAACTTCAAGATACTAACACATGAATCTAAGGAAATACAATTTTGTACTTCTATATTGATTACCCTCATAATTCAAAAAATTGTTACAGGTAGAATAGTTCCCCTTCACACTGTTGAACCCCTTCACCTTGTTATTTATTACAATGTATAGCATTACATTACTTTAAGACTCAATAGAGTCTAAATATTTATGGTTTCACACTCAAGAAGGAGTTACAAACTAACTCCTATTTTTTAGGATTTAGTTTTTAACTAATTAAATTTGGTGAAAATATGTAAAAATAGGTTGTAAAGATCCCTTAGAATATCCCAAACCATGACACATGTGAAACGACAGAGAGAGGTTTGTGTTGATGAACCTATTCTTAAGAAAAAAATATTTCATTTTTTTTTATATCAATCACCATATGCTCAGAATCTAAGCTTGAAGTTAACTTCAAAAACAGTCAGCTACAAAACATTTCACAGCAAATTGCAGTTTCGCAACAAATCACAGTTTCACAACAAATCACAGTTTTGATGATTTTAAAGAAAAAATTACACATGAACATAAAAAACTGATTGAAAAGGAAAAAAATGACTCCCATGACCTTATTCCCATGATTTCCTTACCATTACGGGGATAGGGTATTTTTAAGTGATTTGACATTGAGAATTAGTCGCTACGAAAATCTAGGAGGTTTTGCAGTGAATTTGAACTAATTGGTTGCAGATATTTAAGAGGTACAATTTAGATTGGGAAATCTATGAAACCCTTAGTACATGTGATAACATGCTCCCCTGACTCTTTGAAGAAATAATATAATAACTTAAGACTCACCCTTTCAAATGATGACAAAGACTATGTGACAAACTAACTTGACCTTGGATAAGACTAACCACTTCACCTATGACTTGGAATGATACTCTAAATCCCTTAGACATGACCCAATGAAAACCACAAACTTGAATCATAGGTGAATGAACCCAAAAATTTTGTCATTGGACACTAATCCTAGGACCTTGACACATGGTCATGACTACAAGACTCAATAGTGACAAAACAAAATGTTTTGACTTTGTAAATTTATACTCACTAACATATGTTCCAATGGGGATGATATCCTCCTTGTGAGGTAGAAAAGAACACCGTAGTCTAGTATCTTTCATCCATTTCTCATTCTGAACCTTGTCACATCCTTCAACCTGCAACTTGTGGTATGTCCATGATACATTGTAGTTAACATGTGCTTGCAAAATATGGCACGTTCATGCTATCATGAGAGTCTCCCTGCTCATTTATTGAAGTATGAAAAACTAACAAGTTGAACACAAACTACAAACCCAATCTAAAATGGAAATGAAATGCTCGTGGAATGATCTTATTTATGTACAACTCCTATTCTAAGTTGTTTAAAATTATTTCTCAATCAAGTGATACAAAAATTACCATGCAACCAATGAAGAAGTTGCTCAAGTAATTGGACTCCTTGACTGCGTTTGAACAAAATCAAAGATGGACATTGTAATGGAAAAAGCAACTCATGATGGATCTGGTATTCATAGTGAAAACATGGTTGAGAGTTCAGACTAAAAAATTCCTCCATATAATCAGCTACAGGATCATGAAAACCTTAGAAGCCAAATTAAGTTTGTTGATCCTCAAAGTATTCTGCAATTTGATTATCATATTTTCACTATTCATGTGTGTTTTCTTTTTCAACATATGGTTCTAGCTGTAAGTTTTCAAATTCATGATCCAAATCAAAACAATCTTCATCCTCAATATCAAAGGGAAAAAGAAACAAAGTGTCTTTTTTCTTCTGCTGAAATGAAACTTCAAAAGAAAGACCTTGTAATGGAAGAATTTGGGATATTTGCTAATCTTTTAAAGTTTGAAGTCTTAGCTCAATGTCCTTAGCAAACTCATCTAGAAAATGGATCGTATCTTTTGAGCTACATTTGCATGAATCTAAATAAGAAGACAAAAATGAAGAAAACATTTCTTCCACTTCATCATTAGTGTACATATCATTCCATTCTTTAAAACCTTGAATGTAAATAGGGGCTACCACAAACTATTTTTTCTCCATCCATGTTTACAGAAAGATAATCCAAAAAGATGAAAAATATCTTATAGATTTAGTAGGTAAACCTTCAAACCAACTTCTGCACTTTCCTTGGAATGAGTCATAAAAAAATATGATGAATACATCTTCATATTTCACTCTAAGAAGCTCAGTAAATTCATGAAAATTTGAAACATGTTTCAAAGTCAAACTCAAATCCTCTCCACTAAATTTTGAACCATTTCTTAAAAAATATTCATCCTTAGGTAAAGGATTAGGGAAACCATAAATTTATGAGAATTCCAAGCATGCATACCTTGAAATGATAGTAGCAGTATCTGAGTCCCTCATAGCCCATTGAAGTCACCAGTGAATTCCTTAAGTTATGAATCATTCTAACAATGGAGTCACCATTAAAACTTTGAAATATGGATTCTTCTGAAAATGGAGTCGCCAGGGTAAAAAATGTTACAACTAATCTTGATGTTTGATTCTCTGCCTACCCTCAGGAATCATCTCTGAAACTTAGTCATTCTTTCCTAGGGAAGATTTCACATCCGTTCCCCGACAACGACGCCAATATTTTATCACTCTGTAATTTCCCTTGCTGTAGGAGGAAAACCCATAGGTAACCTCAAACCTACTTTAGGTATGAAAGCTGGCCCATTCAATCCAGAGGGGGATCCCTCAATGATATTTGTAATACAATGTCCATATCAATAGGTAAGAGAAAGGTTTTAATGGTGGTTTACAAATATGAAAAGTAACCTTCAACCCCACTTACAGATTGGAAGCTAGCCCTTCCAATACAATGAGGGATCTCTTTTAAACTCTCTCTTTGTATGACTAGTTATTGTTGAGAAAAATGGATATATATTATGTAGATGAATAGGTTTCAAAATAGTTGTGGTGGCAGAGCTATAAAATACTACCATTGGGCATGGAGTCAAAACAGAAAATTAGATCAGGTAATTAATAACTAGTGGGTGAATGGTCAAGTAACTGAGGCAATGTAGCTAATATCTATCAATCACAAAATATCATTGTAGGATGGTGGAAGATTATAGAAAAATATCCCACTGCATTAGAGCATTTATGAATTCCAATACAGGTTTAGAGGAAAATGATGAAATGTTTAATTGCTCTAAGACAGAGCACCATAGGATGAATTATGCATTACTCTTTCCAATTAAAAATTGAATAACATAGTATTGAAACGATAAAATGAGACAAGAGAGAATAAACACAAGATAAAACACAACTTCAAGATACTAACACATGAATCTCAGGAAATACAATTCTTTACTTCTATATTGATTACCTTCAGAATTCAAAAAATTGTTACAAGCACAATGGTTCCCCTTCACACTCTTGAACCCATTCACCTTGTTATTTATTACAATATATAGCATTACATTACTTTCAAACTCAATAGAGTCAAAATATTAAGGGTTTCACATTCAAGAAGGTGTTACAAACTAACTCCTATTTTTTAGGATATTGTTTTTAACTAATTAAATTTGGCGAAAATCTGTAAAAATAGGTTGTAAAGATCCCTTAGAATCTCCCAAACCATGACACCTGTGCAAAAACTGAGAGATTTTTTCGTATATGAACCCATTATTAAGAAAAAATTCTTTCAGTTTTTTGAGAGAAATCACCATCTACTTGTAATATGAGCTACAAGTTAAATGCAAAAACAGTCAGCGACATGAAATTTCGTAGCAAATTGCAGTTTCGTAGCAAATCACAGTTTCGCAGCAAATCACAGTCTTGATAATTTTAAATAGGAAATAACAGATGACCATAAAAACCTGATTGAAAAGGACAACATTGAATCCCGTGACCTTTTTCCCATGATTTCTTGACCATTATGGAGATAGGGTATATTTTAAGTGATTTGACATTAACAATTAGTCACTGCGAAAAACTAGGAGGTTTTGCAATGAATTTGAACTAATTGGTTGCACATATTTAAGAGGTAAAATTTAGATTGGGAAACCTATGAAACCTTTTGATCCAGTTGGATATCGGTGGCCACCCACCTATTCCACTGGCTCGAAAAACAATTTTCCACCTTGGTAGTTTTTCAACAGTTTTTCGCATTCCAAACTTTTGGGATCGTTTTGAGGCCCTAAACGAAGTTTTTTAGGGATTTGGGACCCAAGTAAATGATAAAGGAACTAAATTAGGCTAGTAAAAAAACGTTCTTCTCAATTAGACCTTTCCAACAGTCTATCATGTGCCTAAAACATAGATCATATGCAAAAGTTACAACCTCGGGAAATTGATGTACTAACTTACCCCAACGGGGCCCACATGACTTTTGGCACTTCATCTCCTAAGGTTTGGTTTTTGGATGTCTAGGGTTTTGGAATTATTATTTATTGTAAAAATTCCTTCAAAGCCTCATTGTAGCCATCTTCTTGCGAATGAGTGCATCCGTCACATCTCTTCTGTGTTAAGCATCTTTTGATAATAATATGTATTCATTTCATTCTGCTCATAAAATTCAGATTAGTGGTATTAGAGAAGTCTGCTCCTTTTCTTTCTTAATGCATATCCCCAACGAGGTTAGGGTACAAATAATTGGGTCTCTAGCTTGTTTCTCTTGAGGAAAAAATCTCTCTCATGCCCAAGCGACCTCTCATGGCGAGAGAAAAGAAAGACGACGGGATAGGAGATCCATTCAAAATGTTGCTCGAGGAAGCCCTCATGCAACAGAGGAACGAGATGGTGGATACTTTTGCACAAATCCTTCAACGACTACCACTAGATGACACATCTTCCTCAAATGGAGGCTCCTCCCCCTTCAATGTACAAAACAACTTTAATATTCCTATATTTGAAGGTCAGATAGACATAGATGTTGTAGAGAAATGGTTGAATCTGCTAGAAGGGTATTTCTCTATCAATAACTTCTCGAATGGACAAAACATTACTTTTGTGCTCCTCAAAGTCATTCCCCATGTCAAATATTGGTGGGAAACTTTCTGCAAGCAAAAGGAAACAGAGGAACCCTCATTATTTACAGTTGCGGTCACTTGGGAGTCCTTTAGGGATGCTATTAAGGAAAAATACTACCATGTTGGAAGTTATTATGACCTGTACACGAAATGGACCACACTGAGGTAGAAAAGAGACCAAGCAGTGCCCAAGTTCACAAATATCTTCCATACCTTGTGCACCAAGTCAGGTATCAAATATTCTAAGTGACATCTGGTGCTCAATTATCACGATGGTATGCATAGATACATCCAAGCCTAAATGGAGTTTCTGGACATCTCATCCTTGGGTGCGGCCTACCGATATGCCATCAAAATTGAGTAGAAGCTCAAACAAAAGACATTGCAATTTGGGCTTGGGAACCCCGCACAGAAAAATCCAAAAAAAGGTAGCCCCAACCCACCTCAGGACAACTAGTCCAAGCCACATGAAAAGAAGGACACTGGATAGACAAAGAAAGATACCAAGAAGTGGTGCGACTTACATAAGATCCCCTGGAATAACATTGTTGATTTCTGCTCAAAGAAATCGTTGGTGAATGAGGTTAAAGCCTCTAAATCATATGCAGATTTTGACTCTGATTCAAAAGAATAAAGGGGGAGACAGATCATTGACGCAGAACCCAGTGCTACCATTGCTACCACCAAGATCCATTTCATTGAACCAGATGAGCCAGAGGAAGGCGAGCTCCTTTTTCATTCACATATGTGGGTGAAGGGTACCCCACTGCACTTCATCGTTGATAGAGGTAGCTAGAAGAACCTCATCTCAAAATAGGTTGTCAAGCGACTCACCCTACCGAAAAAACCACACCCACAACCCTACACCATTGGATGGATCTGCCAATGAAGTGACATCCATGTAAACCAACAATTTCACCTTTCATACGACATCAAGCCCTTCAAAGATGAGGTATTGTGTGATGTTTCCCCTCTCGAAGTTTGTAATGTTCTTTTGGGCCAACCATATTTATGGAAACACCATGTTGTGTATGAGTCTAGGCCTCGCAGTGTTATTATTAGTTTGAACAAGAAATTGTACATGATACCCAAGGCAATCCCACCTAGTTCTATTTCCTTGATCTTTGTCAAGCAATGCAGGAAGGTCATCTCTCAGACGGGGAAGCTTGACTTCTTCATGATTCTCTCTCAGAATGAGTGAAAGATCGCATCCACATCCAGGGTCTCCGCAGCTGACCTCTCCACACAAAAAAATCAAGTATATAAGGTCGTGGAAGAATACTTAGATATCTTCTCCTCACCTATCAGGGTACCTCTGCATTGTTAGGTCAAGCACCCCATCAATCTAACCCCCGACGCACCACTTACCAATGGTCCAGTCTATCTTTGCTCTCTGTTAGAGAATGATGAGATCAAGTGACAGATCCAAGAACTACTCCACAAGGGGCACATCCGTCCCATATCATCACCTTGCGAGAGCCCAATTGTGTTGGTACAGAAGAAAGATGAAACCTGGAAACTCTCCATTGATTACCGAGCCTTGAATAAAATGACAATCAAAAACTGGTACCTGATTCCTCAAATCGACGACCTCCTTGATCAGCTCATGGGGGCCAAATACTTCAGTAAGATTGATCTGAAGTCTGAATACCACTAGGTCCCGATAGAATAGACAGATGTATGGAAGATTGCCTTCAAGTAAAAGGAAGGTATTTTTGAATGGTTGGTCATGCCCTTTGGTTTGACAAATTCTCCAACTACTTTCATGAGGATTATGGACGATATCCTACGACCATTCACCAATAATTTTGTAGTGGTGTATCTAGATGAAATTCTCATTTACATTAAGACTTGTGTAGAACACTTGCAACATATTCAATAGGTTATGCACAGCTTGCGGCATCACAAGCTATACACCAACTTGGAAAAATGATCCTTCAACATGGATAGGGTCCATTACCTAGGTTGCATCGTTGATCAGCATGGCGTACATGTGGATCCATCCAAGATATAAGTTATTCATGACTGGCCATCCCCAACCACAGTCACTGAGTTTCAGAGCTTCTTGGGCCTTACTAATTTCTACCGCAGGTTCGTGTTGGGATTCTCCCATATTGCATGGGCCCTTAGCCAAATAACCAGGGGTGGTGGTAAGGAGAAATTTGTGTGGGGTCGATCATAACAATAAGTGTTTAATGACTTGAAGTAGCACTTATGCTCAGCCCAAGTAATTTCACTACCAGACCTGTAACATCCCTTTGAGATCGAGACAGATGCTTGAGACTATGTTGTGGGCGCCATTCTCACTCAGCGTGGTTACCCTGTGGCCTATCATAGTGAGACACTATCATATGTTATCCGTAAGTACCCTACTTATGACAAAGAAATATACTCCATTGTGAAATCCGGCTACCAGTGGAGACATTCCATTATTAGGAAGGAAACAATCATCCACACTGATCATAAGCCACAATAGTTCACGCAGACAAAAGGGAAATTGTAGAATGACCGCCATCAGAAGTCGTCCACATACTTGCAGCAATTCCACCTCAACATCAAGTATAAAATAAGAAGCATCAACCGCGTCATTGATTGCCTCAACAAACTATCAGTTGTGACACTCACCATGGTGCTAGTCTTGTCGCCATGAGACCTCTGGATGGCCCCAAATCTATGAGATAGACTTGGACTTTTCCACCACCTACCAAATGTTGGGCGCAAACGCAGTTGTCAATAATTTCCATCTTCAGGATGGGCTGTTGTCATTTGGGCCATATCTGTGTTCCATCAAGCGAGCGCACCAAGTTGATCTGGGAATCCCACTGCAGTTGGGTGGCAGGACACTTCAACATCGAAAAGACAATGGCAATGTTGTAAAAACATTTCTACTGGCCATAAATTTGACAAGAGGTCAGCAAGTATATTAGGTCTTGCATTGCCTGCGCTATTTCCAAACCGACCACTAAGAAATAGGGATTGTACACCCCTCTTCCTACTCCTGACAGTCCATGGGAATCCATCTCAATGGACTACATGTTGGGCCTCCCATCCACCAAGCGGGGAAATGACTGTGTTTTTGTGGTTGTTGATCACTTTTCTAAGATGGCGATTATGGTTGCCTACAAGAAGAGCATCACAACAGAGGCCACTACCAAGATATTCTTTGAACAAGTCTAGGTACATTTTTAAATCCCACAAACCATTGTCTCATATCAAGACAGTCGATTTCTCGACACATTTTGGTCGAGACTTTGGTCACTGCTGGACACCAAGCTCACCAAATCCATTGCCTTCCACCCCCAAACAGATGGCCAAATCGAGGTCATAAATCGAATGATCGTGCATATCCTATGCATGTATAATTCCAATAACCCTCACACATGGGATGAGAGTTTTCCCTATGTCTATCATAGCAACAACCGAGCCCTGCATAGCTCAACTAACCATAGCCCCTTTCAGGTGGGGTTGGGATTCCAACCATTGTGTCCCATAGATGTTGCAGTATCCCTTGTGGTCACCTTGACCGACTCATCTCCTGCTCCAACTGAAGCTGACAAAGCCACCAGGTTCATTGAGTGGATCCATCACATCCTCCAACAGGTTTAGGATATCCTACAAAAGTCTAATGACAAGTACAAGCAGTGCCATGATCAACACCAGGTGCCACATAAGTTTCAGGTGGGCGAAAAAGTTTGGTTGCACTTGCAGAAAGAACGCCTTACAAAACCCCATCAGAAGCTTCACCCACTCCATTATGGGTCATACACCATCATCAAGGTTGTGGGTGATAATTATTTTAAGCTCAACATTCCTCCTTTCCTTGGCCTACACCCAGTTTTCAACGTGGATCTCCTTCGGCCTTATTTCCCACCATTATTCAACACCTCAGAGGTAGTAGAACAGCTGAAACCAACAAATCTCAACCCCGACTGCATACAACATGCATCTAGTGATCAAAATGTGGAAAAAAAATTCAAGGGAACTCGCCAGTATAGGATCCATCTTTATCGAGTTGTTAAATATGGGTAGCTCCTGCACCAAGGCAAGTGGCTCACCCGGGGCCAAATTCAATATAAATTTCCTCATTTGATGGGGTAACTCAATGCAATTGAGACCATTTCTTCATAAGGAGGTAGGATTTATCTATGTGGATATCGGTGGCCACCCACATATTCCACTGGCTCGAAAAATAGTTTTCCACCTTGGCAGTTTTTCGACAAATTTCCGGGTTCCAAACTTCTGGGGTCGTTTTGAGGCCCTAAACGACACTTTTTGGGGATTTGGGGCCTAGTTGAATTCCTAAAGTACTTACCTGGGCCATTCAAAAATCATTTTTCTCAGTTGGACCTTTCCAACGGGCTATCGTGCGCCTAAAACGAAGATCATATGAAAAAGTTACGACCCCAAGAATTTGATGTACTAACTTACCCCAACGGGGCCCACATGACTTTTGGTGCTTCATCTCCTAGGGTTAGGTTTTTTGATATCTAGGGTTTTGGCATTCATCTTTATTGTAAAAATTCCTTCAGAGCCTCATTGTATTCATCTTCTTGCTAATGAGCATAGTCGTCACATCTCTTCTCAGAGATAAGCCGCCACCATTCTAGCAAGCTTGTTTTCCGCTGCATTTTACAGTTTCAGCTTATTTCCTTATTGAATAGAAACCAATTTTACTGTATATATGTTATTCTGTGTTAATCATCTTTTGATAATAATCCGTGTTCATTTTTTTCTGCTCATAAAATATGGATCACCTTTAGTACATGTGATAACATGCTCCTATGACTCTTTGAAGACATAATATAATAACTTAAGACCCACCCTTTCAAATGATCATGACAAATGACTATGTGGCGAACTCACTTGACCTTGGACAAGACTAACCACTTCACATATGACTTGGAATGATACTCTAACTCCCTTAAACATGACCCAATAAAAACCACAAACTTGAATCATAGGTGAATAAACCCAAAATTTTTGTCATGGGACACTAATCCTAGGACCTTGACACATGGTCATGACTACAAGACTCAACAATAAAAAAACAAAATGTTTTGACTTTGTAAATTTATACTCACTAACGCATGGGAAGAAGGGGTTGAAGGCCCAAAGGCTTGTATCTTACAAAAGATAAAATACAATCATGAACCTTTTATATTCTCACCCAGGGATCCCGAGGACAATAAAATGTCTCTCATAAGAAACTGATGGGACCCACAAAAAAATAACTAATACAAAATTCCAATAAAGGTGGAGCATGTGTGGGAACTATTTTTCATGCTTAGGTAGAAGCCCCACACATGTTTTCAACTTGGGGAAGCATAATATGATCATGATAGAGTCAAGGTGGGCACTTTTTTTCATGCTTAGGTAGAATTCCCACCTTGGATTCAACCTGGAAACATCTTAAAAGAATAAAAGGCAATAAATGGGCTTTGAAAAAGGTTGCATTGAAAACGAAGGTGAAACACACCCTCTACAAAGGAACCAATAATAAGACGCTACAATCCCTTGTATGGAATGAAACCCATGCCCAAGAGTATTTCCCCCATCCATATCACTTCTTCCACATGACTTAGAGAAAGGTCCACTTGGGAAACAGTCCTAAACTTGAGGTACAATTCACACAATAGGTCACTTTGTCAACCCTCCCATACCTAAACTTGGCAAATTACATAGGCTATTTGAGCACTTGTTTATTTTGACGAGGTAGTTTGGATGTACATGCTTGGATGGCTCTTTTTTTTATTTGATTTAATCATCATGATGTATTTGATTTGAGATCCTTGGAGGGCGTATTCATTGTCTTTGTAGGACCTAGTTGGTGGACATATTTGGAAGAAAAAGCCTTGCTTAGGCTTCCTTGGGGCTTGAATCCCACAGGTTGGATACCAGGGCCCGCATATCAAATGATGATGATTTCCTTTGGAGGCCTAAGATGACACCATAAAAGACCTAACCCAACCTCTTTATTGTGCAATGACTTACTCTTGGGGCCAAAACGCCATACAAAGAGGGATTGATGTCACCTAGGGTTGAGTTTGTGGTGGTAGAGTTGCTACTCATTTACACTTGGCACAATTTGGTGGGAGATGACTTGAGGAGGCTATAGCCCCAAGGACCTCAACCTTCTACTCCAACCACTTGCTCAAGGGGTCAATACGTCACCCTTAGATGGATGACATCACCTTAGGGTTTCTATTGTGCATTTTTTAAACTTAAATTTGAATTTTAAATTGTAAAGGGGAAAATTAAGGGTTGTTGTCCCCTTACTTTGTGGTTTACGCTAATTTTTGTGGACAAACTCTTATTAGAGGTTTTTGTATAAATAAATATCATTTCTATCTCATTTGATCATAACTCTCCCATCTTGGAGAGAATTCTTGGCTGAAATTTGCACCCTGCTTGGAAATTTTGTCTATCTCTCTTGATAATATCTATTGCTATGGTTTTCTTTGGCTATTAGATGAAGAAGTAAGGCACTATCTTTGTTGAAGGCTATTTCTTTCTTTTATGATGGATTTTCTTGGTTAAAAGGAGTTTATCTTGTTAATGCTTGGACTAGGTAAGGAATATTTCATGTTATTTCTTATTTTCTTGGTAACAAGGTTAATTTGCTAACATTTTGGGGAGTGTAAGGGCATACAACCCCACTAAGCCCATCATATTTTTCTTGGAATAATTTGTTTCATAAAGGAATACTAGGAGGATTAATAGGGTTTACACCCTCCTAGGGTTTTCCGTAGCTAGTATTGCTTTCCTTGGGGAGTAAAAGGGCATACACCCACAAGGAAGTAGCACAACTAACTCTTTCATTTTTAAATACTCCATAACCCAATAGTTAAAGGCACTAATCTCTTGCATTGGAGAAATAAAATCATTGCATTGGGATACATAGAATTACAAGATATCGAAATTGTTAAAGTTGGAATATTTTCTACATGTTATAATCTTTCTTGTTCCCTAAGGGTGTCCCATTTTAGCCAAGGATTTCATTGTTGCAACAAATTTAATGCTACAGCCTTTATGGCTGCAACAAAATTCACTTTCTTTCATCATTTACTCACTTTTCAACTATGAAAATTGACTTCTAAACCTGGATTAATGTTCTATTGGTTATGGGATATCTTTTTGATAGATTACTTGTTGATTTTTATGGTTGGAACTTGCTATTGTAGCAATTTTTTTCTACAGCCACAAGGCTTCCCTAATACTTTGTTTATAACTTCGTTTGGTATCCCTAATTGTCATCAATGTTCATGCTTAAGTATTGGAAAGTTATCTATTGTTTTAGTACTTCATTGTCCAATAATTAATTGAAAATTTAGATGGTTCAATATGTAGTAACTAACTATATTTTACTTGTTGATATATATTTTTGTTGACTGCTGCAAATAGGGACAACAAGCTTAACTTGATTGTCCATTTGGATTGTTTAGCTTGTATCTTTCCTTTTCTTATGTCTTGGGCAGGTACAACCATATTCTATAGGTACTCAAACATTTGGAAACAATAAACCACCTTTGAATCTCATTGTCAAGCCACTCTCCACTTAGCAACTTGACCTATAGGGGAATTACTTCCATAGTCTCATTTTCCATCTCATTTCCCCCCAGGGTCACTCGAGACTCCCCCCTTGTGTTCAATTCTTCCTTCACTAAAGCAAGGGGAGGGTTTATTTGAGGTGAAAGTGGGTAGACCCTCCCACCATTATCTTCATCCATTGGATTGGGTCAGAATTTTCCCAACCTACAGTTTCCGCGATAACAAGGACCTTGTACTTATGGTGAAGTATCATCCTGATTTGGAAATTTGGATAATCTACAAAAAACAATTCAATCTATTGAGTCCTCTGACTTATGTGAATGTTGTGCTATCAAAAAGCTAAATTATGCCAACTAGGGTATGTGATACCTTTTGTAAATCCTATGATAAACCTATTCTACTCACATTCAAAGCTAATAGAGGGAGATGAATGATGGTTGACCTGTGCGATCCATAGTAGACCTTCAACCTATTTCCATTAATGAGTCCCTTGAGTGGTTATACTTGTAAGGTTTTCATCTTGGTGACACTGATCTCATTGATGTATACTAGCCTGAAAGGATCCAACCATTACATGCATAGCTTGACAGGATGTTGTAAATATTTGTTTTCTTATAAAAAAACTAAAGAGATCGACTGGAGGATCTTCTAATGGATGTTGTGATCGTGACATGCCTTATGTATTTCATTTTCAACTACTTGTATGAATCCAACTATCATTCAATCCTCCTCTAGTTCCATGAGCTCATCTAACATGTGGTAAAGGGAGTGGTCATCTGTCATTTGGGTTGCTAGGGTGACTTAGAGGATAGGAACAAAAAAATCTAGCAGCATGACCACTTCTTTTCCATGGACCAATATGAATGGAGTGTGATTTTTCATCCTTTTGCATGATGTTATATAATCCCATAATACTATTGGGATTCATTGATACCATTCATCACGTTTCACTTTACAAACTTTGGTTAAAGCATGCTCTAAAATTTTATTAAAAGCTTCAACCATACCATTAGCTTGAGGGTGATAGGGAGTGATTTTGTGGTGATGGGTCATGAAATATTGAGTGAGTTGTTGAATAGTATCATTCAGGAAATACAACCTCTAGTTGCTCATGAACACCCTTGGACAACCAAATCTGGTGATGACATTCTAAAAAATGAAGCATGTCACCATTTTTGTTGTACAATCTTTGACTGGTTCAACTTTGACCCATCGAGTTAGGTATTCAGTCATGGTAATAATGTAGCATGCCCCTGTGTGACACACGTTGGGATTGATGGGACCCACAAAATCTATTGTCCTTTTGTCGAATGGCTCTAGTGTGGTCACAAGAAATAAAGGAATCTCATATCTCCTACAAGTCTTTCCAATCCATTTACATACACCGCAGTTTTTGTAGTAGTCCTTGGCGTCGGCAAAGAGGGAGGGGCACCACAGCCCTATGCGCAAAACCTTGCACACAATAGTCTTACCAACATTGTGGCCTCCAACAATACCTTCATGTGCTTCATACAGGATGGATTTTCGTTCGTGTTATATTTCACACCGACGCAAGATTCCATTTGTGCCCAACTTATACAATTGTCTGACAATCAACTGATAATTGACACTAAAAGTCACCAATTGAAAACACTGCGCTGGAGTATACCATGTGGGAGCCTATCTATTCATGAGAAATTATGTGACTTCGGCCAATTGATCAGGCACGACTTCGACACAGAAGAGTTTCACATTAGGGAGTTCATCGTTGAGGCTCTTAGTAGCTTCACCAGTCTTGATATGTGACAAATGATCTGGTTGAACATTGTATTTTCCTAGCTTAACCAAAACCTCAAATTTGAACTCCTAAAAGAGTGGAAACCAATGGAAAATTCATCCACCCAACACTGGCTTATTGACCAAATATGATCCGTCAGGATTTTTCGAAATGACTATGGTTGAGTTTAATTAGCATGCATTAATTGACCATTGGGAAACTTAGCGAAAGAGAGAGAAAAGAAGTGAATTATACAACCATTAACATATTTTCAAATATGAAAAAACAATGAAAATCAGCAAACCATAATGCACAAGTTTGATAACGGAGTTCGGCAACTTTGCCTACGTCTCCGGGCCTTTTCTCTGTGAGGGAGGCTTCTTGATTTCTTTTCAAAAGCTTATTACTACATCTTTACAATGCCGATTGGCTTCTAGACTGATCTGGTCATGTTCGCCATGATCTCTAGAATCTTGCACAACTTACAGCACCTGAAACGGATGTCCCGAACTCTCAAAAATCGTCCGACAGCATCTCTACCTCAACAGCTTCCTTGCCTCAAACTGGCTTAGACCTGGCTTTGCCTCAGCATCGCTGCTCTCCAAAACCGTCCAAAAGCTCTCCAAAGGCTCCTCCAAATCTTACCAAATCTGACCAAATGGCCTCAACATAGCCTTGGTTAAATAGTGGGAAAGTTGGTTTTCAATCTCCAACTTCCTCCCAAAAATTAGGCTTTAAAAAAGCCCAATAACTCCCAATTACATTAAAAATTGGGTTAGTTACATTTAATAAATCAAAGTGGTTATAAAACCTACTTTCAAACTATAATATAGTTTTTAAAACGGGACTTAGCCCCTCTTGTTGGGCGCGCACACCTTTAATAAGGTCACATGGCTACCATAGGGCCAAGCGCTAGCCCAAAGGGCTAAGCGCTGGCCCTTAGCCCTCGCGCGCACTGGCATATGGGTCTCATGGATAACAATAGGACCGGGGGTTTAAAACTTACCCCGCGCATATACAAATCTCCGCGCTCGTTTTCATATAAACCATGGCCATATGCATTGTAATAAAACTGGGGTCGGGGCCTAAGCCCCGGCCCGACCCCCCCCCNCCGCGCTTTAAACCATAATACGAAGTTAAATACAATGCGCCCCGCATACCAAACAAGTCACAAGCGGCGGCACTATGGTTAGCGGAGGTTTGTTAAGGCGGAACCAAAGGAGAGGTCTGGGGTTCGAATCCCCCGGGCCCTAAATAATTTTGACATAGCCAACATTGACAAAAACCGGGGTGCCACGTGGCAACCCGTGATTGGGCCACGTGGCACCTCACCATTCGCCTAAAGCATGCCATGTGTCAACCGTTGATTCGACGAAGACAACCAACCGGAACATGCCACTTGTCAACCGCTCATTGGCCCACGTCACTGCCACGCGTCACTGCCACATCACTTTCCGTACGACGCTGACGTCATCCGCCACGCATGCTGCTGACATCATCCCGTGCCACGTGTCACCCTTCCAGTGGTGACACGTGTCACCTCGGGATTGGTCCAACCGTACGTCCAAAACACCAAATCTTCCTGACACGTGTCACGCTCTGATGCAGCCACGTGTCACCTGTACGGCCACGCCACGTGCCATCATACAGACATGCCACGTCACTGTACGGACATGACACGTGTCACTGTACGCATTGCCCAGTCAACATCTTTTTTTTTGCCTGTTATCGGACAGAATGCGATATCTTCTCCATACGGACTCCGTTTGACATAAAAATTATACCACCGGAATCAGGAAGACGAAATGGATACAATGGTGTTGGTTTCATCGTATTCCGAGCACTTTCATTTTTGAGCATTTTTCATGCCCTGACAGCCTGCTGAATCCGATTTCGGATCACACCTCCCAACAATAAGACCTTTTGGTCCCCAAAAGGTTACTGACCACTCGACAAGCTCGGGATTTTCTCTTTGTCTCTGAAAGATGACTACATCAGGGGAAGAAAAACACAATGAAGCTGAGACATCCACTTCTGACAGAACCAAGTGACTGCTTTCTTTCCTTCACGGTGTTCTTCTTGCTTCGCTAGTAATCCTTCCTCCTTCGTGGGTGCATGCAAAATCCTCTTACCCTTCTTTGGACGAAGCTCCGGATTAAGCTTCCAACAACTAGCCTTTTGATGTCCAGTCTTGCTGCAAAACGTACAACGGGTTTTTGGCATCCAGACCTGCTTAACCTTCTCCTTCTTCCGTTGTGGACTTGAGCCTTTACGTCGCGTTTCCTGCTTGGACGACATAGGTTTCCTGTACAAATTTTGTCTCTTCCAACACTTGGCAACACAATGCTTAGGTGAAAGACAATAAGTACATGGATAAAGTTTCCACAAGTTCCGGTTTACTTGATTATGCTTGTTATAATCAAAAGGAGAATTAATATAAACATGACCATTATACCTTCCATGTTGATCTTCACTTTTCTTTGGAGACGAATTGCATTCACTACCATAGTCCTGAAGTGGTGCGCCATTTCCTTTTGTGAAGTGTTCCTGCAATGTCTTAAGGTGGCCATTTGAAGCTTTACTTGCTTCCAAAGATTTGGAACCCATCTTGGAAGACTCTCCAAGGTCCCCTCTTTCATATCCCAATCCTAAGTATCGAGGCCTTTCCTCAACCTCAATGGGATTTACAATGCCTTGACCTTGACGTCCAAGGCCCTTTCCTT